>JALGBA010004168.1:857500-1357500 GCA_023970755.1 Azemiops feae
AATTATTGTCCAATGTGAAACCATGGAACAGCCCCAAATCATTTCTGTCTTTTTGCTCTGCATTTTATCAAGAATGTATATATTATACAAATACTATAAAGTTCTTTGGGGTTTTTTTTACTATGAAATGATACTATTAGGTTGTATTGTTTATACATACTGTGTCATCTCTTGACAAGATGTTGTCCTAAAACGGTGGGCCAGAAATACTTGAAATAATCAACACATCCAGAATATAGTTATTGTGTTGCAGTATACTACAAAACTAATGTAGATTTACAGGATGAAAAACTGCTACAAAAAACAGATTATTGAGGAGGGTAGAATACTTGAAGAAAGTTCATCAGCCACATACACACATACTATCCAAGTACAGACACTTTTTGGGTTGGTTTTTTTTTACTACTGGGGAAAACTGAACATGCAAAGCTCTATCATCTTTATTTAGTTTGGCTCTGACTGATTGTTACTTCAGTTACTAAAGTCTGCCAGCTTTTTATACCATATCACACTAATTTTCTGAATGTGTAACTAGTTGGCATTACTCAAATACTATTTAAAGCTCAAAATATGTTGCCACAAGCAAAAAGATTTCAAAGAAAAGTTACTCACTAAGCTGCAGAGTCATTCAGCTGATACTCCCGGGAACGATTAAAGCAGGCCTGGACTCCATTGTCTGCCCACAGCCTCCGAATCACATTGGATAAGTCATCTGGCATGATTCCTTGCTCCTCTGCAGTGCAAGAGAGTGCAAACAACTGGCGAGCATCATCCTACAGGCAAAGTAAATTTGAGACATTTAGGACCATGTATTAGCTATTGGGGGAGGGAGCAACTGTCACATTATACTGAAGTTCACATTTTACTCTTATCCTCTCTAAACTCACAAACAATTCTTCCCAAAGGGAAGCATATTTTTGCAAAGGAAAAAAACCCTCCCTCTAGTTGTAAAGCAGATGCCATCTCTAAATGCTTAATAATTTCTATGGGTAACAATTCACAGCTGAATCCTGAAATTGAACAAGATTAGTCCTGAATAGTATTTGGATCAGAGACCACAAGGTAGTATGTTACAGAAAGAATTTCAGTGATATGACACTTGACAACTGGTTCAATCAGATTTAACAAGTGTGAAAATTTTTATATACAGGTACTCCGTGACTTACAACAGTGCATTTAGTGACCGTTCAAAGTTACAATGGCTCTGAATAAAGTGACTAATGGCCATTTTCCAAAGTTACAACCTTTGCAGTATCCCCATCATGGTCATGTGATCAAAATTCAGATGCTTGGCAACTGGTTCATATTTATGACAGTTGCTGTGTCCCGGGGTTCATGAGATCACCACTTGTAATCTTCTGACAAGCAAAGTCAATGGGGAAGCCAGATTCACTTAACAACTGCGTTATTAAGTTAACAACTTCAGTGGTTCACTTAACAACTGTGGCAAGAAAGGTCGTGAAATGGGTCAAAACTCATTTAACAAATGTCTCACTTAGCAACAGAATTTTTTGGCTCAATTGTGCTCATAAGTTGAGACTAGCAGTAGTAAGAGGCTAAAGCCCAATGTAGGTATTATTGTACAGAATTGTCTATGGAAGTTCTCAAGTCATTCAGATCATGATTGTCTCTGAGGTGCTTTCCAAAAAGTCAGCTGGACTTTCTTGATTTTTTCTTGAAGATGTTTCATTTCTCATCCAAGACATTTCTTCAGTTCTAACTAACTGGTGGGGAATGAAAAGGATTTATTTATATATTAAATCTTTTCCATTCCCCACTAGTTAGTTAGAACTAGAAAAACTTCTTGGATGAGAAGTGAAATGTCTTCCAAGAAAAATCAATGAAGTCCAGTGGCCTTTTTGGAAAGCACCTTTGGGATTATACAGAATTGCTCTGAAAGAGGCTAATTTGATATTGACATAATAACAAATGGAAAGCCTACTTGGCAGTTGCTGCCAGGCTTTGGAACTCCCTAAAAGGGGGGGGCAGTTTAGATGTATCTGGTGACCTTTTCAACTATGGAAAGATATTCTGGTTCAGATAAATGTTAGGCATTTAAATTATGATCTAGAAGGTGTTCTTTTTTAGTATCATGGAATTTTTAATTAATGAGATTTATGTTTCAATTATAACTCTTTTTTTCCTTTTTATACTCTGGGTACTATGAAGCAAATCTAATAAAGGATCTGACCATCTAAGGACACGAAAAGGAAGCAGTTAATTTTCATACCGGGGTGCCTCCCCAATTCGGAATCACCAAATTCATTGGCTATGTAAACTAAAGGAAACAGGAGTTAAAGTATGACACTTTAGGAGGATATCAATATAATGAAGGAAACTTTAAATCTAGCCAATGCAGAGCAGATAATCTTGATATATTAGGAAAAAAATGGACCTACATGGACTTATGTCCCTGGTACTGGTTAGCTAATTGATAAAGAATGCAGATGTTTTCACAGATAATAAAATACCTGAATGTGCATGTTTACAAATTCTCGATTGCTTGAAATGTTTCAGAAGTAGCCAGTACATTCCTTTACTTTACTATGAAATTAATATTTATTAGATCTCACTGTTGCATTTTCATAAACTTCCAAACAATCACCTCTAAATAATTTTGGGGAAGCATAACAATTTCTTTTATAATGATTTGCTATCCTTGTGACTAACATTAGCCGGTTTCTTCAGAAAGTTGGGTTGCTTTCCCATCCGGATTACTGAACTGTAAGTGGTGACTAACTTTCAATCATGAGGAGTTGCAGTTATATCTGGAAATCCATGGGTTTCCCATTCTTGATACAAAACAATGTTTTCCTCTGACAAGTGATTTTTGCAGAAATACTGCATGTTTATCATACTGAATACTCCTTCGAGGCATATCAATCAGATTCAATCATTAAAATTAATATTTAATTTTTTTCCCAAAGAAAATCACTGGGAAACAGACATATGAAAGCCTATTAAAGAATCCACAACTTTCTCAGCATCAAGGCATTGGTTTATATCGGAATGAATGAATGAATGAATGAATGAATTCCAGACTGTTCCCCACAGAGTCTGATTAAAATTTAAAATCTCCAAGAAGCTGGAGAAATCCAGTAAAGTAAATTGGGAAACTTTACTCCAGGAAGCTTCTATTTTTATAGATTCAGGTATAACACATAGTTGGAAAGCTGCAGTAAGATTTTAATTTATGGTTTCGGGTGGCGCTAAGTCTCACATTTTCATGCCTCTGTACCAGTTATGGAACTGATTGTTTAAATGCTGCCTACATTCCTACTTCTTGCTCTGCTTCAGAAGATACACTTTCTTTCTTTAGAATTTCTTGGGGTCTGTAAAAGTAATTTGAAATTCGGCAGTAGGTATTTGAAGGTTCTAACAGAAAGCACTTCACTTTCTTTTATATTATTTCTTGCCCCTAAAGGCCTACATTCTAATATTTAATTTTTTTACATTGTATTTTTAAAAAAAATCTCCTGCAGGCAGTCCTCACGTTACAATGGCAATGGGATCAGAACTGCCATCACTAAGTGATGCAGTCATAAATTGTGGCATTACATGACTATACAGCCTAGCAATGGCAATCCCACCAGTCCTAGTTGCCGTTGTAATTCCAGGACTATGTAGGTCACCCTACTATTTAAAAAAGGAGATATCATCTGAAACAATTACAAACTCTCCAAAGTAAACATAATTTTGATCTAAGGGGTGTAATGTTATAACAGAATGGCTGTTATGAATGAACAAAACAATATGCATATTTTATATAAACAGATGCCATTTTTGCTTATAGAAAGTAGTGTTTAGAAGCACTTTAGAATGTGCATAATCTTTGCTTTTCTTATCAAATTTGCCCAATATGAGAGCAAGTATACTACACTGATGTTTCTTTTTCCTAGGCAGCAATCTCTATATTGTACTTGCGTTTCTGTAGTATTGCAATTCTAAAACATTTAGTGAGTGGAAAAGTCTCTACCATTTAAAACTATTTTAAAAAAGGAAAACAAAAACAGAATAATGGGAAAATGACCAAGAAAGTCTATATCATAAATTTACACCTTGTAAGGACAATGCTCTCCCAATATATAATTCCTGATTTGTCCTTATCTATAGGGAAATGCTTTTAGTATCTATTAGTGAAAGAAATAAAATATACTCCCAATTTTAATCTTTCATTCTTCTCTGAAAAATTTCCAGTAAGCCCTCTATTTGTCTTTCAATTTCCACCCTGCATCATAATTCCACAGAACACAGGTGTTGTGTTGTTATGTATTTTGGTTGCAAGCTTATACCTGAAAAAATTTGCATCTAAGAAGAGTTGTGCTGAATTAACTCTGAGGTGATTACTTAGTTTCCTAGTTATGCTGTATTTGTTATAGAGAGCAGCTCTGCCATTCATTTTCATCCTGTCATCATATTGACTTTTTCTATGACTCTTCTAACCTTGTGATTGATAAAACCTCTTTACATTATTTTTGGGTTTACTTGATTTGAACGGAGATCTTGGAGAGATGGGGAGCTCCTTCTGTGTGCAAATTCAACGCTTGAAAGTGCAGCGAATTGCTAAATTTTCAACCATCCCATTTCCTCACAGACGAAGCTCCCCATCTCCCCAAGGTCTCCGTTTGGATAAAAGGTGTTTGAGCACCTACGGATACCCCAAAACGGAGCGAATCGCTGGGTTTCCAAGGATCCCATAGGCGCTCAAACACCTTTTATCCAAACGGAGACCTTTGGAAGATGGGGAGCAAATGGGGTGGTTGAAAACACATCGAATCGCAGGATCAGACGGAGTTCCCCATCTCCCTAAGGTCTCCATTTGGATAAAGTGTTCCAGTGGTGGCAGAAAGGAGTTGAGGGGAAGCAGGAGACAGGCACAGAGTTTGCACTGAAAATGAAAATTTCTGGGGTCCGTGATCTCATGAGAGTTCAGATACCCGTTCTCTGCGAAAGAGTATGGGTGCCTGAACTCGTGGGATATTACAGCATCCAGGAGCTTCCATTGACTCTCCTCTCCCTCAAAGGCAGAAATCACGGCAGAGAGGAGACAGATCTTCTCAAAGTGAGTCCGGGGCGGCAGGAAGGGAGGGGGAAGCTGTTATGGGAAGCGCAGGGAGGGGTGGAGAATAGAGGGAATGTTGAAGAGCCTCTGCAGCCATTCATAAGGGCAAACAACTGCCATGGTGCTGAAACATTCGTAATTTTGGGGTTTTCTCGTAAACACTAGGGGACACTTATTGTGTAACTTCAAACGAGCATTAATTGAACGCTTGTAACTCGGGGATTACCTGTAGTTTGGGCTTTGTGCTGCAGGCAATGATTAAAGAGGAAATAAAAAGAAAGCCAGATAAATTTGCTTGTGTGACAAGAATCTAGCTGATAGGAAACTTTATCCTCAATTCAGAAATTAGCACTATATACCTTGCAATATCCCAAGTTGTCCAAAATCTGGACTATAATTTAATAAAATTCATTTTTTTGAAATAATAACATTTGCTGCAAAAATAGATCCTATTTCGTGCCAATTTTCTATTACTGAGCAAAGGATAGGACAGATCAGGGTCAGTCGCAAATCAGATAGGCACCTAATTAAGAAAGATGCTAAATTTTGAGGAAATAAATGAATATTTATATAATTATTTATTAATCAAATTTGTATGGTTGTCTGTCTCACAAAAACAACTCTAGGTGGCGTACAACAGTCATTATAAAAATCAAAGAATCAGTATTTAAAAAATATTATTAAAAGCAAAATATACAAACCCTAGGGAGAAAGAGAATGAGAAATATCCACCTCAGTAGTGGAGCCATTTAGACATTATCTCTTTCCCTGTGATTCCCAGGTTTGGTAACCTAATCTAATCCTGAGGAACTTCCAGAACACCAAGAGGAATGGTGCTAATATAATTTTGGGGAAAAGAATGTTCCATAAGGTGGGACCTACCAAATGAATATTCCTAGATGATGATACAAAACAAATGAACTTCTGGGGATGGAAAAATCAATTACCTTGTTTCACTAGGATTGCCACTGGGTAGCAGAATGGAATAATTATAAAAATCCTTTATGGATGGATTAAAGGTGAATGTCAAAAATAAAGGGAAAGAAGAAAAATAAGATTCTATAAAAGTAAACACTCCTTAAATCCTCCAGCTAGAAGCCAGCCACTAAACATTTTACATTATTTGAAGACAGAAGTTGGAAAAGTCTAAAATGAGAAAATAATTAAACTCTGTCAGTTTCTCTCCAGCTTCCACTTCTGAAGACATCAATACTGAATTGCATGATAATCTGATTGCAAAGGCCACTCTAATACAAGGGCAGACCTGTCAAGTTTTTCTCCTCCTCTTCCCAACAAAGTATTTTAGAAGGCTAAGACAAGCCTAAAGGTTGAATCTAAATAAAATTATTTTATCCTTTTGATGGACAATATCTTCCTTACTACCCAACTTCCAAAATTTTATTCAAATCACCATTTCACAGTAGTTTGAATTGGTAATTGGTAAAATTAGAGGCACAGATATCACCTCAAATAACTCCTGAATCTACTGATTCCACTCTGACTTTGATTTTTGTAGCAATATGGTATATGAACCTATTGTTTCTTTTAAAACCAATCATTAGGTTGTAGCTTTTTACACAGAGAGCAGAATGGAAAATTTACTTCCTCTATATAGTTTCATTTTGAGCACTGTGTTGGGAAATAAAAAATAAAAACAGCAGCTTTCTGCATGACTAATGACTGTTATTAATCTACCTTCTAAGTGCCACTTCCCTGCACAAAACTTGAGCAAATACTGCACTAGATGTCCAAAAATGTTGGCTGATTTTCACATTGTCAGTATCCGTTTCAATGGAATTGTTGAGTGAAAAACACTGTTTGATACAGTTACGCCAAAGCCACTTCACAATCACTAAGCAATCAGCACAACTAACTTTGCACAACATGATTTTTACTTAGTGCAACCCCAATTGAGAAAGTGCAGTTCATTGAGCTACTTCCTGTAGGCTTAAAAAAATGAGCTTATACAGAAGCATCCGAAGAAGGAAGGGCAGATAGGGGAGAGGTTGTTGCCACTTTGACACTGAATGGCTAGGATTCTTGACATATCCTTGCTATAAAACTGCTAAATAATTCCTTGCCTCCTCCCTAAACAAGCTTAATCATATTTAAATCATCAGGCCTTAAGAAGCATACCAAGCTGATTTTGTAGAAAAAGCCTGGAGTCCATTGTTTTTTAAACTGAAAAGGTGATTTATGTAAAAATGTACATTTAAAAGATACCAAGTATCACTAGTTTCCTCTTCTCGTTTTGTGTTGTACTAGCTAAGCTACAGCTATTTACAAGCCTTCCATATTCAGCAAACAATTTTTACCGAAAACAAGCACCATTTTTCAGAACTGGATGAATATATACCTCAAGATTTTAGACGAGCATTGTGATGCCCACAGAGGAAATTAATAAACAATAAGGAAGTAAAAATGAAAACTAACTGCTCTAGAAGGATCACCAAAGTCAATCTGCAGGTTACCCATGGCTTTGATTATAGCCATGATGGATTGGATGGTGTTGCTGTAAACCACTGCTTTGTATTGTCGGCACTCCTCTTCTGAGTATCCATCTTCATGGATAATCCTGGAAAAGAATAGAAGAGGAAAGATTTTAAAAATCAATATATCATGTATCTACAAAGGATTTAACATTATTTTGTATAAAATACTTTGTGAAAGACTCTTTTCTATAATGTAATGTCACTAATATGAAATGAGTTTGCCTTATTCCTGAGCTGACCCACAATTAGTGATAAGAATATGCATGAAACCAAGGACAAGGAGGTATCAACAATATGCTGATGATACCCAGTTGGAACATTTCTGCCAGCCGTCCAAGTGAAGCTGTTGAGGTTCTGTCCCAGTATCTGGAGGTTGTGAGGGTTGGGATGGGGAAGAACAATGTAATAATTTAAACTCAACACTGCCAAGACTAAGCAGTTATGGGTTCTGAGCCGTGCAGATCCAGGAACTGGAATGTTGTCATCTTTGGTTCTGAACAGTGTGACATTGCCCCATTCAGACTTAGTGCAGAATCTGTGGGTTCACTTGTATACACAGTTCTTACTCAAAGAGTAAGGGGCAGCTGGGGCTGCTGGGCCTTTGCACAACTGTGTGTTATATACCAGTTCTGCCTATTACTAGACTGGCAGGCCTTGGTCACCTCCTGATTGGACTATTGCAACAACCTCTACAAGTACCCCTCAACTTAGAACTATAGTATAGAACTATACTATAGTAGAATTTTTGTCATACGTTGTTGCAGGTGTAAGTCAACCCATTTTATAACAAATTTTATGATGGATGTTAAACATAGTCGTTAAGTGAATCCAACTTCCCCAATGAATTTTTTTGCTGGAAATTGGCAAAAAAGATCACAAATCACAGGACTGTGGGATGATGCAACCAGTTGTAAATGTGAGTTGGTTGCCAAGCACTTGAATTTCACTCACATGATCATGGGAGTGTTGTGACAGTTATAAGTCTCAGTATAGCTTATAAGTCACATTTTCCAAGGCCACCATAACTTCCAATGGTCATTAAATGAATGGATGTAAGTTGAGGACTACCTATATATGCGGGGTTGCCCTTGAAAGACCATTTGGAAGTTTCAGGTTGTCCAGAATGTAATAATGTGGTAGTTATGGGTACATGATATTACACTCACGTGACACCACTACTTATCCAGCAGCACTGGCTCCCAATAGGTTTTTGAATGCAATACAATGTGCTTTAAAGCCCTACCTGACAGAGTACTACCGTGTTTCCCCGAAAGTAAGGCCTACCCCGAAAATAAGCCCTAGTTTGTGGGGCAAGGCACACACCTAAAAATCAAGCTAGGGCAGGGGGGGTGCAGCTGCCCCAAGCACCCTGCACCTAGTTGCCTTGCAGCCAAACCTCTCCCCGCTGGCCCACTTCTTCTGCGGCATCTTCTGCAATCAGGCCTGCATTTCGCAGTCACACCTTTCCGGAAGGCCGCTGCAGCCGAGAACCAAGCTATGGATTCAATCCATAGCTCAGTTCTGCAAGACCTCTTCAGCTGATAACTGAGCTATGGATTGAATCCATAGCTTGGTACTCGGCTGCAGAGGCCTTCTGGAAAGGCCTGACTGGAAAATGCAGGCCAGAATGCAGCTGCAGAATGCAGCTGCTCCTTCGGCCTTAGAAGAAGTGGACTGGCTGGGCGGGGCTGTCAGTGCCGGAGGTGAGTATAAAAGACACCCCCCTCTTTTGGAGGCAAAAAAAATAATAAGAAAGACCCGGTCTTATTTTCGGGGAGATACGGTTGGTTACTTTTGGGATCACCTTCTCAAAGGGCATCTGCTTACTCTATAGCTTCCATGGGGAGAGCATGGTCCATCTCATAGGAAGTCTGCCTTTTTGGAGACTGCCCCTTCAAAGCAGCAAGGCAGAAGTACCCCCAAAGCAGATGCCCGATGAACACTACTGGCTTCAGAGGGAAAATAGAGTTGTTCCTGGAGCTCTGGTACATGGTTCAATTGAGGCTTTAGTCACCATTTGAAATAAAAAGGTGACAATGGCCTTGAATAAGATCATGCCAACGTGGACAATCTATATGTAGGGTTCTGAGAGGACCACCTGGTTTTCAGTGGAATTCCAGTAATGAAACAGCATAGGAGATCTCTAAAGCACAACTGAAGGAAAATGAAGAGTGTCCCTGATCAAACATAGGGAAAAGACTTTCTTAAGATTACCTTATGAAAAGGGAAGTAAAATATAGTTATTTTCCCATGAATATCACCTACACAGGGAGACAACTGATGCCTTGTTTAGGGTAATCCAGTTTATATGTTAGAAGAGCTCTTCTAATGCCTTTAGCACTATAAGTGAAATGATCATGAAATAACTTCCTTAACTACACAAATCTTACAGAAGCTCTCCTGTGGTTTATCCCTATTCATTATGTGCAAAATTACAATTAGCTCTTACACAGATGCGTTTTTAATACGGTTTCATCATATACAGTTTAAGAATAAAAAAATCTTAGCAAAGTATCTGTAACACGGCATAGAAGAATACAATAATTTTGAATAAAAAAACAATGCTTACTTCATCTGTTTTACAATTGTGCTCTTCCCAGATTCTCCTGCACCTATAAATAAAAAAAAGAACATCAGAAATGCCCTTTGAGACTAGTATTTGTGCTATATAAATTAAGATGTTAAAAATATGAACAAGGGTAAGATTTATCAGTGTAAGTCCCTTCATTGCAATAACCATCATGTTTCCATTGCAGAATTTTAGAAATCTGAGGTTTGGATTATTTAATATCACTACCAAAAGAAAACTTAATTGGAACACCTTGGATTATTTTCAAGGTATAAGTATATTTTGCAAATACAAGTTATCTGAGTAAGTCTAAAAGTCAAGCATTCCCACATAATTTTTTTTTAAATCGAACCTGATTTCTAAAAATATGTTGATAATGGATTCCAAATATTGATCCCATTACTTTCATTTATTTCCAGTGATTATTTTTCCCTAAGCCAGTATTTGTTCACAGGTCTGTTCAAGTGTCTAAAGAGAATTAATAGCTCTGGGTCTTGTCATATCCATTAATAATTCTTACCAAGTCAACCTTACATAAAGGAGAAATGTGAGAAGTCTATAGATTGTACAGGAATGAAATCCCTTCTGACACAAGAATGTTAGCCAGCAATATTCAACTTCTGATAGATTTCTGATCACATCTCCATTCCCAGAAAAAAAAATGCTAAATAGATTACAAAAAATTGTATTATGGGGAGAAAAAAACAGAGAACTTCATTTCTATGTAACTACAAAAAAAATCAAGGTTCAAATGAGGATATGGCAGTTTTTACAAAAATGACTACAACTGTGTAAAACTACTTTAAGGAGTAGTGTATATAAAACAAAAAAACAAAAATTAAATTGTAAAACTAGAATATTTTGATCAGTGCTTGGCTTTTGCAAATTTTCTTTCATTTTGCTTTTTTACATGATTAGGACAAAGGTATGCATGGGATTCTCTTTCATATCATCTCTATCGTAACATTCCTAGTATTTTGTCAATCTCTGTTCCATGTAAGAGGTTGAAATAATGCCTACAGGTAGCTAGTAAATGAGATCCAGGTTCACACGTATCATTTCACACAAATCTCTCCCCTACTAGTCATATGTTGAGGTAAAAGTGAGAACAGCTATTTTAAATTAGAAATTACAAGTACAGGCAGTCCTCAACTTATGACTGGTCCTTTAATGACTCTGTAGTCACAATGGCCTCAGAACGGGTATTTTTTGGCACTTCTGGTCTTTGTAAAATGTGGCACTGCCCAGATCATATGATTACATTTCAGGCACCTGGAAATCTATTTGCATTTACAACTGGTTGCCAAGTGCCCTGGATTATGTGATTGCCACTTGTAATTTCTCTGCCAACTTTCCCAGAAAGTCAATTGGGGAGCCAGCAGAAGGTTGGAAGCCTTTCTCAGCCTATCAAAAAAACCTGTGCTAGCACTAATGAACAAATGTCAGTTTTCAAAAAGCAGAAAAGCTGTTGTTCGCTCGCTGGTCATTCCCCTCTCCTCCAGAGGGGCAGAATCACCTCCATTCACTAGCTCTTTTTTAGCTTTTGTTTAGTGCAGACGGCTTTTCAGAATGCTAGAAATAGGTTTTCTGAGCTAGCGAACAGCAGCAACTCCACCCCTCTGGAAGGGAGGGGAAAGTGCTAGTGAGTAAACGCCAGCTTCTGAAGTAACATTCGCTCACTAGCACTTTCCCCTCCCCTCTGGAGGGCAGAATTGAAGTGTTTGCTAGCATCCTGAAAAGGCTTCTGAACTTTCCAGAACACTAACAAGGGCCATTGTTATCCCAAGTGTAGTAGGGAGAGGACCTGGGCCTCTCAGATATGGTGGGAGGCCTGTGCCCTCTCCCTGGCACTCCGCTTAATCTGCTTAATAACTGCAACTGGGATTGCAGTCATTGAATGAAAGTCACACGGTGTCTCACTTAATAACTGCTACACTCAACAACCATGATTGGGGACCCAATTCCAGTTGTAAGTCGAGGATTACCTATATCAATATTTTTAACTGATTGATGGTGTTAAGTGATATAAAGTATATGAGACTCATTATTTTCACCAATGAGGTTCGCAATCATTGAAAAGAACATGAATGCATGCCCACTCTAAAGCCCCTAATATATATATATTTTTTTAAAAAACCACAGATAAGTCCCAAGAAAAGGGCTCCTTTGTCACTTTCCCCGTTTTCTGCCAGTCTCCTGGGATTTTCTCTGAATTAAATGAATTAAATTAGAAAATCACCAAAAGCAGATTGCGCACATTGACATGACAGCTTGGAACACTGCTGAGAATTGGCCAAATAAACATTTTTAAAACAAATTAACAAGAAATTTTGGAGGACCAATTTTCAAATACCACCATGGACAAAGCACTTGAATGGCTTTCTATTCTCACTTTCCTTATTGAATTGCTGAGAATCAACTAGGGAGAGGAATTTCCTACATTGCTTCAAGGTTCATGAAGGAAAAAAATGATCCCAAAATAGTGTAGAATTCCAAAAGTTTTGAATAAAATTGTTGTTACCTTTGACTCAGGAATTACGAAGAACCAGAAGCTTCATCCACAAAAAATCCAGTTTAAACTCTTCCTTTCTCTCAAATTGGGCTCTGTTTACCAGTCTTGAGATAGACTGCTGAATAGAAGGTAGTTGGATTGATATCGGTTAGGTCTATGCTATTTTAAGATTTTCCAAGGAGATCTATTTTTCTAGCACAAGAAAATACATATGTTATGTCTGGTGAAATTACAGCTTCCTTGGGAGAGAAAAGGGGATTCATAGCAAGGATACATGGTACTAATCAGAAGAAAAATCTTAACTATGTGTCTTAACATATTCACTAACAAGTTCAGATCTGCAAGCTGTTATCTACAAATGATCCAGCTGTTTGAAGCTTCCTACAAAATATCACTCAGTTCCGGCCTCTCATTTAGGAAAGTTATCCAGCTAATCTAATTTCTATTAATTACTTCTGAATGTGTAAGAAATATTATACAAAGGGACTTGCAACAAATGTGGCCACAATTTTTCCACTAGAATTAATAGCCCCTATTTTGATACATGCAGTAGGGCAAAACTGATGAAAATCTACCTACATGTGAACCAGAATGACCAGTTGGCAGAATTTAAATATTCTCAATTTCATTGGGAATTGATTTAATTCCAAATTCAAGTCAAGCTGCTTCTTTTTAGTCACTCATACTTGCTAATTAAAGCCCAAAGAAAAAACAATATAGTTGATTAAAGACAATTCGTTCCAGCACTCATTAGCACATGAAGTAACAAGGACCAGTGCACAATTATACTATGTTCATTGTTTCTGGAAGTTAACACTGAGCCTTGAAAACAGGCTTAGAATTGGAAGTTCTTAAACCCAAGGAAAAGCATTCAGGCAACTTAAGCAGCTGCAGCCTAGCTAGAAAACAGAGAGAAAACAAAAAGTGGGCAGTTTATGGTTCAGATTAGTTTTGGATTCACTGAAACAAAATGAGAGATCACACAAAAAATTGCATTGGAAGCAGATTTGAAAGCAGTCCTCAAGTGAACACTATTTTCCCAACATCAGGAGTTTTTCTGATAAGTATAAAATAACACTCTTGCTGTGTGTACATGGGAAGGCATGACTAAGAACCATAATGGAGTTAACGGAAATTTCATTTTTAAAATATGAATTCATGCAGGCTATCTCAATAGCACCCTAGTCTCTCTCTTAATTTTAAAAATTAAGACAAAATCAGTGCTGTATGCCAGATCTGTAGTTTCTACAAGAGATTCACAAATATAATATTTTACTAATTATCAGGTGTTACTATCTAATTCTGAATTTGTATCTGTCATATAGAGTAGCTATGTTATATAAGATGAGGCTGTTCTGCCTAATGCCAGCTGGAAGGATCTCTTCCTAGTTATCCATAGCAATCATCTGATAGTGATGTTATCCATTCAAGTCGTGTCTGACTCTTGGTGATTCTAAGGGCCAGGCTTCTCCACATCTTTCCATCTTGCATTGCTTGAGTTTTCTTTGCTCTGGCTGGTATCAGCTTTGATTTTTTTTTTCCTTTGACAGCCTCTTTTACCAGTAACTCTTCCCAGTATAATTGCTTTCTCCAGTGAATTCCCCTGCATGACACGGCCAAAATAAGTAAGCCGCAGTTTTGTGATTTTTCCTTCTAGTGACATATCTGGTGTTATGCACTCCAGTACTTGCTTGCTGGTCACCTTTGCTGTCCAAGGAATACACAGGAGTCTTCTCCAGCATCACAGCTCAAGCGAGTCAATTTTCTTCCTGTCTTGCTTTCACAACCATAGCTAGCTACGGAGAACACAATAGAGAGGACTAACCTATATTTGGTTGCCAGGCTGATGTCCTTGCTTTTCCATATTCGGCTCATGTTCATCATTGCTGTGTGACCATCTGGTAATATAGAATTATTTTCTAAGATAATATTACCTGATGAACTGTGATAAGAAAATATACATTTTCCACCTGTGCCTTCTTCAAGGACTATTATGACTCCCATCAAATTAATATTTTACATTTGAAAATGGCTGAAATACATATAGTATTCTGATTTTATGACACTAAAAACTTTAATGATACCTTTAGGCTTTTAGAAAAATGTTACGTTTTGTAAATGTAACATAAGGCCATCCATCTCTATCTATGACAGAAGCCTTTTTATGAAGTTTGGTAAGAAGAAATTGGGCTTTTTTTGTTTTTTGTTTAATAATCATCCAGAAAAAAATAGTAATATGCTTCCATGTTGAAGAGACTCGCGGACTATTCTTTAGACAGCTTTCTAACAATCTCAATAACCAAAATTATTAATTTATTAATCCAAAGCTTCTGGGCTCTGCATTATAGCCAAATACTCTTTCTGCTCTGCCCTTCCTAACTATAAAAGCAATGTCATTTCTTCCTTTTGATGCTTTTTTCCCCCATAATAAACAATGGGATCTTCTGATTGAAAAGGTCCAATCAGAGTTCATCTCAATTCACTGATGCCTAACCTGTCAATTATAGTTGCTTAATTTCATCTTTCACTGTGTTGAGCTTTCCCGTGTTTAGGCTTCTTATGTCCCATGATCCTACTAATTCTATCTTTAATTCTATCTTTGCAGGATTATATTTTCCTATACGAAAATATGACCAAATAGATTTTTCAAAGGCCTTAATCTAACCACATCATAAATACTATATACTATATCATCAATCATTTTGTAGTTTCTATGTGGTTTTGTTTGTAAAAAATATGTGTGTGATTGACCAATGCCTTCTCTTGCTCAGTATGCATTAATGCCTCGCCATTGTTATTAGAGGGATCATCTGTCTCTGACATCATCCTATATTGCTGCTAGCTAGTATAGGTGTTGTTTCTTTTAGCTGGCTTACCTTCACATCTTGAGTGATCCTGTTGGAAAATATACTCTTGGCATACAGTCCAAAATTCTTCATTCACTGAATCAATGGCTCCCTCCAATTACATAATTTATTAAATCAGTTTTATGCTATATCACATTTACCGGCTATTTTGAAAAATTCAAGTCAATTACTGAAAAATTTGATTTTTTGCAACCACAAGTCATCACCTTTTTCTTTTTATTGAGAATGTCTTTCTTATATTGCATTCAGTAAAGCTCTTAACTGCAATTTGACAAAACGGGGAAAATGCAACTGCTCTGACATCCATGAATTCAAATATCTCACAGACACTTGGGACTATAGACTATTGTGTAGTTCTCTCTATTTCAGCCTGGAAACTGGTATAAAATATATATTTTTAATAGGAAAACACATCAAAATCAAACTATGTAACTCCTATAACAAATATATATATATGGCCCTATAGTTTTCACTATAAAGTACATTAAGTATCTGAATATATTTGACTACATTAAAAATAAGTTCTAATTTTATAAGCTATATTTTTTGCTTGAAAGTTACTACTCACCCTCAAAATATAACTGATTCATTACACTTGCCATCTTTTATCTTTATCTTTTTGTGTTTTATTGATTTTATTTTAATTTATTTGATTGCTAAGAGCTACCTAGTCACTAAGAGTGGAGCAGCATACATTATTATTATTATTAATTATTATTATTATTAATTGTTGTCATCGTCATCATCGTAATTGTTGTCATTGTTGTTATTGTTGTTTTATAGAACAAAGTGAAATCAGAGCTGCCACTTCTTTAGCTGATGTTGGTCTTCAGAGCTTTCCAAAGAACTTGGGATGCTGTAACGTATCGGGATAATATACTGTATGTGCATATCCAAGCAGTCTGGCCTTTTGCAATTGACAGATAGAAATTTTCTCAATGTGCAGATTTTCTAAGTGCCATTCAAGATTTTATGGTATGGCACCCGGTGTGCTAATAACTACTGGGACTTCCAGAGCTGGTTTATGCCATAATCTTTCAACTTCAATGTTCAGATCTTGATACTTTGTGATCTTCTCAGTTCTTTGTCTTCAAGTCTACTATCCCCTGATATAGCCATACCTTCTTCTTTTCAACCACAGTTAAATCTGATGATATAAGACTTGATCAGACTGTATTCGCAAATTACACAATATTTTAATCTGCTCATTTTGGCAACTTTTTCAACTATATTTTCACCATTTTTCATTACTGCTACATGAACATTTTTAGAGATGTTCCAATGAATCATTCTGGCAACTGTATTATGATGTTGTTTATAATCAAGTTTGTGCAATCTTCTTCCACGAGCTGAGTAAATGGTCTACTGTTTGTACATCTATACTTTGAATCATTTGATGGTTTTTCAGTTCTGGCCTTGCTTGCATAACTTCAAATGGCTTCCTCTTGCACAGCCAAGATCAAGCCTTCAGTCAAATCAAATCAAAAAGTAGATTTAAACTTCTCAAAATAGACTTTTGTAAAACATATGTAACCATCTTCTTTGTCACTAAAAATAATCTATCCATTATCTCTTATGATCCAGTTTGGAAGTATTAAAAGGGTGAAATAAAAAATTAAAAGAAGGAATGTTCAAAACTCAAATCAAAACATGCAAAACAGAACTTAGCCACTTTGAGTGTTCCAACTATTCCAAACATGCTGTGATTGGGTTATTATCATGAAGTGTGTGATTGGGTTGCTTTTTTTAATATTCCAGTTCATGGCACACCAACATAGAATAGTCACTTCTGGCAACTGGTTTAGACTGGATGAGAAGATGTGGAAATGGAATGCTGAAAAGGAAGCAGCAATTAAGTATATGGCCAGACAGAACACTACTTGCAACTGCAAACTTGCCTAGTAACTTCTGCTTTTAAAAATTACTTTCCACAAGGAAAGTCCACATGGGTGGTACTGTTCATCATTTTACATAACCTACCAGATGTCAGCTGTCTTTTAAAAAAGCCACACAGAGTAAGACCTGGTTAATACTTGAATGCGAGAATGCCAGGAAATTTCAGGGCTGAAGTCTAGACTGGGAAGTTCAAATAACATCTCAGAAAGCAATGATAAACCACTTCTGCATTGTTGTCTCCAAAACTATATGGATCTCAAACTCAACTCAAAGAGATTTCATCTTTAATGCAAAGGGTTAAGGTATACTACAGTATTTGATGCATCAGTGTTTATTAATCTGCTAAAGCCGTGTAAATGCAAACAATACAATATTGTTTTGAAGTAGTTTGATGAACTCTGCTATGTTTGTGTTCATGTTCTGTATCCCCTCATGCCTTTTGTGGGGGAATGAGGGGAAGTATCTCTATGCAGAGAGGCTGAAGGTACTGAAAAACTCTTAACCTTGGAAAGATAAAACAGAGGAAGATATGATAGTTTTCTTCAAATGCCTAAAGAAAGTTAATATAAGGTCCAAATTGTTCTCTGTATTCCTAAGAGCTGGATAAAAACCAATGAATTTAAACTAACTTAATGTTAGAAAAAAATAAGAGCCGTGTGATGGTAGAACTAATTATCCACAGAAAAAGTGAAGTACACTGGGCTTGTTCATGCAAAAACTAGACAGTTATCTGTCAAGGATCAGTGATTTGGATTTTTGCCCTGAATATGAGAAACTAACTGGTCCCTTACATCTCTTTGATTCATTCTTATCCTATTTTGGCAAGGATTTGGAAGTTGTGAAACACCCAACACTAAAAAATAAAGACCCATAAAGACATTGGCATTCCAAGTCTCTCGATTTATGCATAAGTTATAAGTAAAAATGTATGTCCAAATCAGAAATATACTTGTTAAATAGTATTTACTGTAGTATTAGAATGTAATGTTTTAAGAATATTCTTATTTAAAAAATACTATAATGAATTGAACCACAGAATTTTTAATCAGAGAAAACTATTTCTTTTAGTATTTTTATGCAGAAAAACGTGCAGTGTAGAAAAATCAATTACAGTTTACATCACTGATTTAAACAGACAATAAGCTGACAGTTCCTTTTGTAAATTTCATGACTTCCAGTCATTTGAAGCTGGCACTATTGCATTAACAGGAAACAAGAGAAAAAAGCATGAAACTCCATGGGACAGAATTAGAAATAAAGCAAATATAGGACAGTATTTGGAAAATGGGGTATACAGGCCAATCTATATACAATTAAAACTCTCGTGTCTATAATTCTTAACTGTGTAAAATCGTGCATCATAAGGCAACAGTTTTTGAACCAAGCTGTCTCAAAGTGCTAATTTACAGAATGTGTATAAAATATGGAATCCATGACTCTCATGGAATTGAAATTTTGCAAATTTTATAAAAAATTTATTAAATAAAATTTATCATAAAACAGCTTATGGCATAATAAAAATGCCATAAACCATTTTCTGTGGTCAACTACTCATGTTTGACTGTTGTACAGTTCAACATGGGCTGTTTTCAAGGTAGACACATCTCTGAATATCTCCCTGAATTTTTAAGAACTTTTCCAGCGAAGGCAGTATTAGTAGCTCTGCTGCTGCTGAAGGCATTGAGGAATCTGGTAAGGAAGTATCTTTGAAATAATGACAATGGTAAATCACTCACATATTTTTACAAAGAAAACTACATAGAAACTACAAAACTTTTTCTTTACCAATACCTGCTCTTGTTTTAATTTTAGCTTAAAATTAAATTGTCATGTTCATAATCAATGAAGAATACCAATTCATTCCTTAAAATTTTAAGATAAGAAGCAATAAACCTTTCATTAATGATCCCTCAGCAGTTTTTCACACACGTTAAAAAGCAAGAGACAAGACAGAATCCTAAAGATTAAAGAATAGTCTTCAGTTGAACTTTCTATGCATGAAAAAAACCTGGAAAAATCGGAACCACTGCAAAATAGTGCCCTCAAGACACAAATGTCCAAAGCTGCTGTGAAGGACAGGAGTCCTTGTAGAGTCATATTCCTTTCATCTAGTTTTTTGATAGGTAGTTTACCAAAGTAATCAAACCTTGATGAAAACCCAATTTATAAAAGTTCAGAAAATCAGTTTTTTCGTACACATATATCTGGACCTGATCCTCTTCTTAATTGCCCTACCTAACAATGGAACAATTACAACTGGCTATGAGACTGGGTTTTGGGTCATGTGGTGGACTTCTATTTCATAATTGTTTTCTAAAGGTAGTTAGAAATATGTACTCAAGAAGGAAATGTTCACAGGGCCAGACCAGGGCCAGTTGATTTTACCCCAGGCATGTCAAAGGTCAAGTAAACAAGTAGCAGCTCATTTATTTGCATGCTCAGTAAACTAAAAAAAAATCCACAGGAATTTGACAGGCAATTTTCAAATGGTGCTTCCCAATGGTGTGTCCCAATATCAAAGATAACACTGAAGTGAATCAGATCAAAGTTACTTGGCAAAGAATGATGAAAAATGTTCTCAGTGACTTCTTTCAGGGCTCTCTCTCTCTCATCCCAATATCTTGATGGAGAAAGCGTAAACAGCATCAGTGGTATATTCTAGGAAGATACAATGGCAGAAAAGAATGATATTCCTTCATTGCATCCATCTCAGAAAGGACCGAAAAGCCCCCCTTCTATATTCCAAAGGATTCTCATGAAAGTATTTAATCCACTGCCCATCCTCTGGTAAACTAAGTAATGAGTACTGAACTCTATTAGTTGGAATGGGACACTCAGGTGTAATAGTATAAACCATTTCAATGATCTCCAAATTTTACATGGATAAGATGGGGCAATTTCTCAATAAATTCAGAAGACTATCCAGTTCCATAAGGCACTAGGGTTAGATCATTTTAATCAATCTACCATCCCAACAGAAGTATCAGAAGTTGCCAGCCAAAATCTGACTGGTGATTTGCTTGTGACAATGAAGTCGCAGAAAGTTCCTGCACTCTTAAGATCACAAGCACCAGCCAAATAGAATACCAAATGTAAAGTTTCCTGCTGCATGTACCAGATATCAGTTGAGACAAGTCCATACGTAGCACCACAGGTATGCAATCTTCAGCCACTCCTGATTGTGCAACTTTGGTATGGAACTGAGTTCCTAAAACAAGAAGTCTGGGATAATGCAGTGCCACATTAGAAATTACCACAGCTAAATCATGGTTTTCAGGAGTAATGGTATTCCTATACTATCCTGGCCATCCAAACACCTCAGCGAAAACTGGTAAGTTGGCAGTTTCAATTGTCAACTGGACTGTGACGGAAGAAAGCTGTGGTTGCTGTCTGTAATTGGGAAAAGCAGCTGCAGCCAGGCAAAAATGCTTCCTATCCCCACTTCTCCAAGGATAGGCTCAGCTCATCCCTCCTCTCAAAGGGCAATAAATGTTTATAGCCCCAGAAACTTGAGAGGAAATGGGCTCATTCACTCATTCCCCGATCTCACAATTTATTCACAAGTATTCAACCTGGTGTTGCAGGTGTCTGCCTTCTGTGTTTTAGAAAGGTGCTGACCTCCACAGGAAGCCTCATCTATCCTGGCTTTTAGTCTACAAAAGTGCGGGTATATAGAAGAGAAAGAAGACAACAAACAGAAGAGGACATCTGGAATGTATGACTATTACAAGCAAGCAAGCAAGAGAGCTATTGGTCAACTGCCAGGACCACAAGCTACAGTAAGCAGTCCATCATGGTGTGATTCCTGCCTAGAGCTTGGCTGAGAATCTGGCTTGGTAGCAACCAGAAGAAGAGCAATGATGATGCAGCAGTACTCAATCCCAACTAGTGCAAGAATCTTTGGAGAGAGGCAAAAGTTGCTTGCTTTACAAACTGTAAAATTTTTATTTGTTATAAAGACTTATTTATATGACTACATCAATTTGCAAGGCTTAGGAAGGTGGTGGTGTTAACTTGGCAACAAGAAAGTTGTGTGCTACACTAAAGTATTTTGTATGGTTCTCTGCTGCACTGTGGCATGTCCAGTCCTTGGAAAATAAAGAACCTTCACAAAGCCCTTCAGGTCAATGTGATAGAGAGTTTCTATATACTTCAACTATATCATTTCCTTGCCTACAAGTTCTGCCCTGCTGCCATGTGGAGTGCCCCTAAGACAGAACTAGGTGAGCAGAGAGTAGCCCCCGCTCTTCTCTTGGGCAAGTCAGTGGTTTCATCCGGTATTAAATCCTAAGCAATATGTGCTTTACCAGCATTTAATGTTAACAGGCAGGTTTGAACGGTCCATCATCACTGTCAGACTTCCTTAGTTATATAATGGTTAGATTTGGTTAAAATGCAACAGATAATAATACTAAGTGTTTGTTGGCTTGATCAAGAGCCTGCCTGGCAGATATAAGAAAGAAACATCCTCTAGAGCATTGTCGGTTATGTAGCGATTGCCCAGTAAAATATTCCCACAGCCAATTTGGAAATATAGCTAACTAGAATCCCATTCTGATGGTGACTTTAATCTAATTAGCAAACCTTAAATTCAAAACCAGTGTACTTTTCTTGGCCAACAGAGCAAATAAACAGCTGGTGGAGTGAATGAAATTATTTGCTATAATATTAAATGCCAGTGCTAGTGCATGTAGTGATCATTCCAACTGTGCAAATGTAAGTAATTTGAAAAGCTGATTTTGCTGGTAGAAATGATCGAATAATTGTCAAGGAAGAAGCAATGAAGGTCAATCAATTCAGGCAACACATCCAGTAGTTTACCCACTCTTCTAATGCTATAATTGCCACTCTGTGTCAAACTGTTGTTTTCAGGTAGGAGCAGATGGTCCAACACCAGATATGGAAGCTAAAATGTGTCAAAGAGCTTTGCGAATAGGCTAAAAAGGACAAGAGACATTGGAATTTTTACTTGAGGATATATGTCTGCTAGTCTTTTTAGATTTTTAAAATTAGGGACTACACAAGATTGAATTTATCTCTATATGTACATTTGCAGTAAAATTGCCATTTGTGCATTTTGATGGAGGATAGATACAGTCCATTTTCTTTCAATGAGAAAAGAAACAAATACAGTTTTAATATTATACTTTGCCTAGGAGGATAGATGAATAAGTAAAAAGGCACATTGTAATTCACAGAATATTTTGCTTGAAAGATGTCTAGCTGCTTCTGAAATCTTGGAAAACTTCTGTCAAAAAAGCTGAATTAGCAATCCTACTAGAATCTGGATATAGGATCTCTCCATGTTTCTGTGACAGGAGACTGTTCAATTCTGGAAGGAACGGCCTCATGCATAATCTGAGCAGATCCCACTGTGAAGGGGGTAGGGTAGAGTTACAGAGAACATAATATCCATTGGTAAAGAAATGCATGCCTCAATAAATCAGAATGACTTGTGTTGCAAAACCTTTGGACTAGAAGTAATGAAAGCGGTAAACAGAGCTATATTAGGATGCCGTAGCATTCAAAATCAAGTTCGCATGATGCCATGACTAAGTGTATCTCTTAGGATATAGGTTGATCCTGCTAAGGACATGACTAGTTTAGCTATGACCTGTATAAGGGATCTTGATTTAACTCTTTGTTGACATAATGGAGTGCATTATAACTCCTTCCTTAACTATGCATAAAAAAAATAAACACTTTCTTAAAGACTATTTCTCCAATCTCTACTGCAATATTGGCTTAAATATAATTTATAGATAACTAGGAGTAATTTCTGTGTTCTGTGGTTTTCATGGATGAATTCTTTGTTCATATGAGTCCCCAATTTGGGACATGGATGAAATATTATTCTGGATTGAATGTTCAATGACATACAGATTTCTTGTTACAGACTATAGTCACCTTTAAATCTGCCTAATATCTGAATTTCTATCTGGAATTCTTGTTCTTGTTAATTGTGATGGGAAAGTACCAAAACCATTACTGTTGAGGTCCTATTCAGAGTCAGGTGAAAGAGATTATCAAGAACAATGCTGTTTATACGTCCGCTGTCCTCTTTTTTCTGTTCTCTCATCCATCTAGTTTCTATTGCCAGAATGAACATACTTTAGAGCAGAAAAAACTTTTATCCATGATGGAGTTCAATCTTGTAAGTTAGCTGCGACTTGAGGGGAGATGGATAATTGCTTTTAAAGTCCAGAAGTTTTTAGGATGTTCTATATTTCAAGTGAAGAAAAATCTGAATGCCTTTGAATTTCAAGAATGCAGCCAACTATCAAGGTAAAGCCCTTGAGAGTTGCAGATAACAGCAGTTTTAAAATGAAAAGCTTATAGTCCCAGTATATATCTCAGGAACATTTTGAACTAAGATGGCTTACAGCAGACATGTCAAACTCACGACGTCGTGCAACATATCGGGAAAGTTTCGCCATTGGCAGCAATGGGGTGGGCGCGGCTTCTGGATGACGCGTCCGGCCTGCGGGCCGGCAGTTTGACACCCCTAGCTTACAGTGTGAAAATATGCATCCTTAAAAATTAGTGCAACAACCAGTTTCCATGTTGTAGTAAAGGGAAGATCATCTGGCGTACACCTGTCTTAAACTTCTAGGACTGAATCTGTTCTTGGGGATCTAGATCTAGGGCAGAGCTTCTGTTCCACTTAGAAATGATAGAGTAGTTCAAATAGAAACCCTGAGATGTCAATGGTGTTTTTTTTATTAATAATGTACTGTGTTGTAATATTAATTTGGGCTGGGAACGTACTGGAAACAGATGGATGGCAAAATCTTCCTGAATACTTCCTGAAATAAAATTTAGGGCCCAGGCAACAGAGGTTTGTGATGGCTACAGATGATTTTGAAGAGCAGCAGCTGCTCTAGTCTAAATTAATCAGGCCACGGTGTTTATTGTGTATTGTTTTTCTCTACTGGCATTGTATGATTTCAAGCCTGTAATTTCCCTTGAGGACCCTTCACCATTAATGAGTTTTAGAGTAGAGTCTTGGAACAGGAATTTGCATTTTTTGCAGCTTATATGGCTTTTTGCTGTTTTACAGTAATAATATCGGTAAAAAGAGAAGGGCTACTGGGGCACATGCTTCGAATGTTCCATTTGAATGGTACTATGTCCCATTAGTTCCACTAGTGTTAGGCTTCTATGGTTTAGTAAAGCAAATTAATTATTTAATTTATTTATTTAATTTATTTGTTTATTTTAATTTAACTCATGATGAAGAAACAAGGTTACTACAATAGCTATCACACCTATAATTAAGCCTATCAATCAGCAGTAAATGCCATTATCTTCCTTAGAGAAATAGGCTACACTTAGATGGCTGCTGGTTAGCTTCAAACATCACAAATCACATCGTGATGAGAGTTATACTGTGGGACAAAACAAGAGAGAGATCATCTAAGCAGCACCTAGGGCTGAACTTAGTCAAACTCTGTAAGCTAATACTGATGTAACCTGATAAAAAGACTGGTTATACAATAAACCTGCGTATAAGAAAATTGCATGACTCAAACTCATTCTCTAAAAATCTTGCTGCAGACATAAATAACTTTTAGAAAAGTCCTGATCAGTCTCATAGCAGATTAAATTCTCTTGCCTCTTAAATTATGATTAAATCTTCTGGAGAGTTCTCAGTCCTTCTTTGACCTTTGAGGAAAACTACCACACAGTATATACAGTACACAACACTATGTGTGTTATAGTCTATAGAAACCAAACACCAACTCCGCCAGATGTCAGCTATAACAGAGGTCACCAACCTTTGTTGGTTGGCGGAGCAGAGGAAAAGGGAGGGGGAAGCATTTTACACACATGCGTGGGCATGCGCACAGGGCTGCGAGCATGCACGTCCCAGAAAAGGGTGGGGCTAGCGCCCGCATACTTGCTATCACTGCCCCATTCTTGCATGGCGCAGAGCCTTGTTTCTATGCCCTGCGGCGCGGTGGTGGCCATTTTGGTGCCTTGCAGCGTGGTGGAGGCCCGTTTTTGCACCCCGTAGTGCGGCAGTGGCCTGTTTTTGCACCCCGCAGCGCGGTGGTGTCGTTTCCGTGCCCCACCATGCAGTGGTGGCTGTTTTTACGCCTTGCAGTGTGGCAGCGGCCTGTTTTTGTACCCCACAGCATGGCGGTGCCCCATTTCCATGCCCCCGCAGTGCAGCGGCAGCTGTTTTGCACCTTATAGTGCAGTGGAGGCTGTTTTTGTGCCTTGCAGTACAGTGGCGGCCCATTTTCACACCCCGAGGCGCAGTGAAGGCCCATTTTCGCACCCTGAGTCATGGCAGCAGTGGCTCGTTTTCGCGTCCCGAGGCGTCCCAAGGCACCAGCGCAAGTGAGGGGATGTGCACGCACATGCGCGTGCACTGGCCAACCTGTCCCGCTGCCGGGCTGCGGCCCACAGGTTGGGGACCCCTGAGCTATAACATACTAGTTGTGGTTAAGCACCAAGTTAACATTCAGCATTTAAAAATTATCTTGTATTGCTCTAAAAGATTCCAAATGTTTAATAGCAGGGCTTCTTGCCATATACTAAGAGAATTACAAAGGAGAAAAGATACACTGAAATTAACCTGACAAAATACAGGCAGTTGTTTAAAATGGAAAAAAGTGAAGGTACAATTAATTTTTAAACATACTGAACATTACATTTAAACAATTGACTACACATATGTATTGTCTGCAGTCCTATAATAATTAGTAAGTAACTAGTATGTGACGATAGCATGCAGAGAGGAGAGGTTTAACCATTTCTTGTACAGGTAGTCCTCGTTACGAATGTAATGAAGCCTGCCCATTCCATTCGTAACTCGAGGATTCGTAGGAGTGAATCGCATACCTTGAACACAATCACTCCCTGCTTTCGCCCACGCATTTGCTAATTGAATGCGAATCGAATGCACGGCTCATTAAGCGCACATGAGGTATTTCAGGGTGGGGAAGGCCATGGGGGACCTAATGATGGAACAGACAACCTGCTTAAAGTCACCTATCTTGTGAAGATCTAGTGAGCTGTCTCCTCTGCAGCTATCGCCTCTCCAGCCTCTCTGCCGCACAAGATCACAGCACCCAGAAGCTTCCAGTCTCCGCGCAAAATGTTTGCAAGCTCACGGGAGGCTTTGGGTTAGCGAAATCACTATCTCAAAGCATCCAGTGATCCGGTAATCACTGCCTCAAAGCATGCAAACATTTTGGGCAACGAGACTAGAAGCTTCTAGGCGCCGTGATCTTGCTGCCTGAAGTCCCGAGAGATCACGGCGCCCAGAACTTTCACTCTCGGCGCGAAAAGCATTTCCAAGCCAACTCTCCTCTCCCTCAAAGGCAAAGAATCTGCGGCAGAGAGGAGTCAGATCCTTGCAAGGTAAGTGAGTCCGGAGCGGCAGGATAGGAGGGGGAAGCAGTTGTGGGGGGGGGGGGGGGGGGGGAAATGGGGTGAATGTTGCAGAGCGTCTGCAGTTATTCGTAAGGGCAAACAACTGCCGTGGTGCTGCAACATTTATAATTTTGGGACTTGTTCGTAAACATTGGGACACTTATCACTTGGAATGGGCACTAAGTGAACTGACATAATTCAGGGATTACCTGTATATATATATATATATATATATATATATATATATATATATATATATATAAATTCCAAAAAGATTCATGCGTTATGTAATGCATGCATCATACATGCATTACAGTTAGAAAAAGAAAAAACATATAACAGTTCTGTACAATTATTTATTTTACATATCCATCTGCACAATCAGATGTAAATGTTCAAAATGTAATGTTAAAAATGTTATGTGTATATATCCCGTCCCTAGCTGTTTATCAAGCAAAAAAATGTAGGAATCTAGGCCACAAGTGACAAATCCAAAGTCCTAAAAAACACTATTCACAAGGTCTGTTCTGTGTGGTCCTTGAGGAACAAGGTCTGTTTCTCAAGGTCTGTTTCTCAAGGTCAAAAGGTACCAAAACCCCAAATAATACCATGTATCATTTCAAGAGATTTTGTACACTTGACTTCAGACTATAAACAAATAAAAGTAATTTTATTCAAAATATGTTTAGCCAGGCAATCATACTTTATACTAATTAGTTCTTCCAGCTTCCAGGCTTTATAAAAGGATCTGGGATACATTAAATAGCATACAGGTAGTCCTCGACTTATGACTCTGAGCCCAAAGCTTCTGTTCTTAAGCATGACAGTCATTAAGTCAGTTTTGACCCATTTTATGACTTTTCTTGCCACAGCTGCCAAGTGAATCACTACAGTTGTTAAGTTAGTAACACGTTTGTTAAGTGAATCTGGCTTCCCAACCTCTCGGAAGGTTAGAAGGCTGAGTCAACCTTGAGCCGGTTGTGATTATGAATTCACTCAGATTCTTAATTCTAGGTAATTTTAACTTCCAATCTTGGGGTCAATGCTGATTTGGGAATTGGCCATGTTGTTGGCCATGTATTAGACAGGGCCTTAACATGGAGTAGAGGAGACATGATCTGTTTCCAGGGGGAGCCTTGGCTTAAAAGGTTCCAGATAATCTTCTTCCTCCAAAGAAGAGCTATCACCTTTTCCATAACCATCCTCAGAAAGGAAAGACTGGATACTGATTGAGGCTTCCTAACATGCTTCACAGTTTCAGGAATGGGCATACTATCTCTTTAAGACAAGTGGTTTTAACCTTCCTCTAAGAAAGCATGGATAGCCTCCATGATTTAATCAAGAGGCACATATCAGGCTTCCCGAAAGAACAGATAGTGCACACATTCCTAATTCCAAGTAACAATACACATACGATTGGAACAAATTTAAGCAATGTTATCAATGAAATGTTACCCCAAACTCCCACAATACTCTTTTGGCAGTCCTTGTCAATTCTCACCTCTTAGGTTTAAACAACATTTCTGTTACTACAATGCTATCTACCAACAAAAATATTTGGACTTAAGACCATAATGAGCCTGGAATTATGGTCATAAGTTGAGGCAACTTTTAAGCAAGTCACCATACGACTGTGCCTGATTTAATTACCTTTTTTTTGCAATGGCCATTAAGCAGTGAAGCGGTAACTAAGCAAATCCATTATCGCTACGTAATGGTTGTAAGTCGAGGACTACCTATTTTAATACTGAAATTCCTGAAAGCAAGATCTGCACAACAGTAGAAAATATATATAAAGCTTTTCCAGCCCTGGAGATTTTTAAGAAAAGAAGCCCCCTTTTTGTGCCTTGAATATATACTATATTTAAAACCATTCTGATTTTTAAATAAACAGTAGATTTCTCTAAGTATTTAACTGCCCAACAGTATTTAAACCTTCTACATCCTTCTTATATCCTTAAAGCCTATAAAATAAATAGAGTATGTACCAAGTCTAAATATAGTATTAACTGAGAAATCATATGCGAAGTGCAGGATGATCAGGAACAAAGGAATTAAGCTGTAATAACTCATTGAAATTATTATAGAGAATGACCAGAAAATCACAATAAAAAAGGACACTGTGTTTTACATATAAGCATTTCGTTGACTATTCATCTAATCATTAGCAGACTAAGAATTGCTCTTGCCCAGCTACAAAACTCTTGTAAATAGGAAAAGAGGTTATTATTTCTTTAACCAATGGTCTATCATTAGCTGATATAACTATACAAATAAATATTTTATATAGATACACATATAAATTTGTCATATATTAACTTTCTGGTGAGAAAATATGTATATGAGATGTTCTCTGGCTATTTCAGATTTTTAAAAAGGGGGCAAGTTTGTTTGTTTTTAGCAGCCAGAACAGAATGCAGTTTTGCTAAGAATTTAAAATATTAGTAACCTTTCAGTATATATTGTCATATCACCTTTAACTATTATCTCATTGACACATTATTATGACTGAGTCTTCTTCCTTATGTTGCAGAATGTATTGATAATAATGTTAATGCATTTTCTGCAGATTGCAGAAATTCTTCTGGATATTCCAATACTGTAATATCTAAGCTTATTATATCAATGCACCTCTTACAGAACACTTTATCCTGTACTGTCATGATATTTAATTGTATTTTATTGGATAACATGCAAAATCAGTCTTCAGAAGACAAGGTTCTACCAGTATTTTGGTCATTAATATGTGAACTTAGTTTTCCAAGTGCTATAGTTTCCTTATCACCACAGTTCTACAGATTAAACTTGCTTATCTCTGTAATGAAAACACTTCATAGAGATAATATTAACAGCAAAAGGACTCTAAGTCATGTGCTTACTTGGTGAACAAATGTCAGTGCTAGAGCGTTCTTTGTACAACTCTCTAGTTCTGAAGAGAAGGGTGGAAGAAGAACTCTCCAGAAACTAAAAGATTAACTGAAGATAATTCACGTATCACAAAAAAAAGTTCATCAATGCACATTTGTACACTTATTACATACTTAAAAACATAAAAGTCAAATTGTAGGAGCTAATCCCGGATTAGCTTTGAATTAAGAATGGAGAAGGAAGGGATAATGGAAGAGAAGAATAGAGAAGGTAGGACACTTTACTATGCAAATGAACTACTGTGTGTTTTCTATACCTGCTTTCAGATGCAAAAGTCTGTTGGAAGTAACTGACAGAAAGCCACATAGGAATTGAAAAGTACAAGGGGAGGGAGGGAAGGAGGGAGGATGGGAGGAAGGAAGGAAGTTCTATCCAAAGATTCCAAGTTTACATCTCTTACACTCCATCAAATTATAGAAATGATCACAACTGGGACCACTCCACCACTAAGCACTGCAACAGCTAAATGGAAAATCATGTGACAGTGACAGGTTTATAATATATCCCATTCAGTCGTTAAGTGAAACATTATGTGAATGTGACTTACAATTTTATTTTTGCAGTCTCCATTAATTCTGCTTGTTGCAACATTGTTGGAAAGCATGCAAATTATGATCATGTGACTGTGGGACGCTGCAACAGTTGTAAATGTGCAAGTTGGTTGCAAAGCTTTTTTAACAGCATCATAACTTTGAACAGTCGTTAAAAAAGGCAGTCAGTATGTGATAACTATTTGTATCCAGGTTTATTTGATACAGTCTATGAGTTACTATGTTTTCATTTTTTTAAAGCACTTATACAGAATTGCTAATGTAAGATTTACAGTCATAAAAAGAAACTTCGCAAAAGAAATTCAATTAAATGTTATTGCATTAAATATATAACTAAAAAACAAATACTATTTAATCTGGTAGGCAGCTATAAGAAGATGGAATAGTATGTGCAAATATTCATGCCCTAGAAAAGTAATGTATCTGAAACACACTAGCCCTTCAGGCATTCAGCCAATTAAATCACAGTTACTGACTGTGCTGACATATGTGCTTACATTCACAAGCTATCAGAGCCTCAGCTCCCCTTCATCCTTTCCATATCAAAGGATGGAGCTCCTGAAGCTAAAGGATCTTGCTGGGACTAGTGACTCAGGCACAAATTTATCTACTATATGCAGACTGTTTTAAATTGTTTAAAAATAGTTGTTATGCTTAGAGACAAATATTTAAGAGAGACCATGGAAGTATCCCTGAAAAATCAAGTCAGCAATATTAAAATCATTTAAAATGTAGGTTTGTTATTGTTAGAAAGAGAGAGAAAGAGAGAATTTGGAGACGAAATTTTCATGTTTATCCTACAATATTGATGGAGTCACTAGTAAACTGATCTGCCCAGCTGCACTTCAAAGTCTAAAAAGGTAATTTTATTTTCTAAAGGGCAATTCTTATCTTTCAGTGAATTGCATTAAATGCCAATGGCCTATATTTTACTCTACACAGAAACATTTGGAATTCAACTGGATGCTGCTGCATTACAATATTGCTAAAGCTAACATCAGAGCAAGAATTGTTTAAATCAGCCTTCTTCAATGTTGAAACATAGCTCTCTGTTCTTTATCCATTCTTCTTCCATAAGGGGAAAGCTTCTATAGCATGTTTCCTCTCATTTTTGGATCTAATGTACTACACACCATGATGCAAAAACTGAGACCATTTAATTCGAAAGCTGGAAATTTAACATTCCAAAGCCATTAAGTCAGTCACATCCTAATCAGGGCATCATGCTTGGATAAGAGCCTTTGGGGAAAAAATAAAACAAAAACAAATCTGAAATAGATGGGGGAGATTTTTTTTTAATCAGATATCAGCAGATTAGAAAAGCACCAACAGAATATTCCTGTGCGTTTCATGAGGATTGAAACTCACATAGTTGCCCTTTGTTGTGTTCAACATGGTCTATTTCTTTCTTTTGTGATAAAGCATCTATGCTAATCATCCATGAAGACTAAAATAAAATGTATCTGGTACATCTTGCTACTGAAAACAGTACAATGCATTCTTTTTTGTAAAGCAATTACAGAGGAGACTGCCTCTGTAAGACAGCGCTCCTCACATACTGCTTAAAAGTCATGTGCTCAAGATTGCTGATTCTCCACAACTCAAGTTTTCTAAGCATTCACTCTGATTGTACAGACATAATAATGTATCATATTAGAAATAGTTCTGGTGACATGAGAGATCAACAAGTAGCTCTAAAGCCATTTTTAATTCCAATTAAGAACTCAAAAACTCTTTATTTGAACTGATTCAAATTTTCCTCTGCCATCCCTCCATTTAAAATTGTCCTCTGTGTGCTAATTGTTAAGGGAGACAGTTATAGCGATAGCAGCATGTGTTCTTTCCTTTAGCTGACACCAAATTCTAAGACCACACATCTCCACCAATGAAATGCCATTTGAAGGCCATGGAACAAAAGCTATGTATCTTGCTGTTTAATTCAACAAAGCTTTCTTGTGATTTCTGAATTCAAATGTTAACATTTTAATTTTCTTTCTAAGCAACTGGCTGTGTGGTTTCAAGTGCACATCTAAAATCAGTATCAACTGGTCCAATGGCAAATAACAGTGGAGAAGAAGAAATTGTGTACTGAATTAGGTCTATTAACATTACAAAGAAGTTTAAAAATATAGTTGCCAAGCATGTTTTATCTACAACAGAAATACAGCTGCATTTAGCTATTAGAGTCGTCAAACCAACCATAAACTAGGGGAGCAATTACAAAAGGGGAGAATGAGAAAGCAAGCACAGAACTATACAAAGGGATGCTAAATGACACTGCAGACTGTACAAATTGGTTCATGATGCAAACAAAGGTAAACAGAAAGACACAAACATAACTGCACAAGGTGCTAAAGTAACAGAATGCAGCAACTGCTTGATTTCTTAGCTACATCCAGTATTTATTGCACTTTGATTTAAAATGTAAGCAAGCATAACTAATCAAGGACTCCATTCTAAATAGCCAAGTATTATACGGTGAGATTATTTATCTCTAGATGTCTATATCTCTTTATTTTTCAAGAACTGTGAGACAGTATATATTTAGTGAGCTTGTTTTATCCTCACAGGCACCCTGTGAAGCAAGGTGTTTATTCATTTATTTTTAATTTAGATTTATAAGGGATATATCATGGACCAGCCAAAACTGTCCAGGAATAATGGTTAAACATATATTTAAAATTAATTTTGCATGATTTAATTCAGTACGTTGTCCCTAATACTATACTGATTCCTAGTATGTCAGCAACATGACTGCTGTATTCTATTATGAATATTTTGCCAATGGTTTTTGGGTTAGATTATGGTATTCAAATATGCCTACCAATTCTAGGACTGTTATTATTGAGTGCTATAACACCAGATCCATGTTTAACATTACCAGCAGGGAATTTTCTTCTAGCTACAGAATTTAGTAGGACAGTCCCAAAGTTTTTGTATTTTTTCCAGTGTTATCTAGGAGCAATTACAAATACTTGCTGATCACTGTCCAAATCTCCGGAAAGTAATAAATAGCATCTATTCTTTTAATGTAACAATTACCTGGAAACTAGCCATACAACACGGAAGGGAGAGCCCTTCCTGATTTCTGATTCCCTTGTGCAGTTTAAAATCAAGGGGAAAATCTAAAAGTTTTTAAGCAGTTGGGAGGGTAAGATTGCATTAATTTTCCTTCTGTATATATTTCCTTTCTCCTAAAACACTACTGTAAAGAAACAACATTTTACTCCATTTTTTTTTCTTTTAGCTTATAAAATACCATCACAATCTTCTACTGGGCTTAAAATAAACGGACTCAAAATTCTATGACATCCCATTTCACTGCAGAAAATCTTAACATAATATTTTCTTATGTTCTCAAGGTGGTCTCTTGCAGCACTTTGAGACAAACTGGCTATTGTGACAGATTGATGTATTAGGCAAGCAGGTATTCTGAAGTCAAGCAAATCTTGCAGCAGCAGATACCTGCAGCCATTTATACCTCTACCAAATTGTTTTTATGTAAAGAAAAAACTATGTATCTTTCTATCCAATAGATATAAAAATGAAGAAGCAGAACATGCAAAATAAATCATTTCTGGAGAGTTAAAGGGCAATCTAATTCTGCAGAAACATTTTAACAGTATTTGAAATGCCATTATTGGTATCTCATTTTGCAGTTGTGGATACAAGCAGCTTAGTAGCAGTTATCAGATTAATACTTAACTACTACAGTAAGCAACACAGAAATTTCCATTGTCTGAGTACAATTATACTCTGTAACCAACATTAATTATCTAACTGGAGCATATTTTACTTTTGAAAAAAAATATGTGTCATCAAGTTGTTGTTTACTCTTAGCAGTCACATAGATAGATTTTCTCCATGACAATATGTCCCTAACTAGGTCTTTCAGTATTTCAGTGGGGTACCCGTTACCATTGTTAAGGGAGTTGTTCATCTACCTTGCTGCTGGCCAATAATGTTCAAAATAACTTCATGACTTAAAATTAAATCTGACACACAATTAAATTGTATCAGACTTACTGACAATTTTAAGACCATAGTTTAATATATGGATTAGTACCACACTCAAAATTTAGGTTTTTCTATTCCCAGATTTTACATTGATCCATCACAGTTGAACTACAACTGTAATTTTTATAGTACCAATAATATTAAAAACCTAAAGATGCAAGAATCTGCCATCAAAGCTATCATTTTTTAATTACTTTCCTGCATACGATGCCTTTCACACAGTCAAAACATATGACTTGGAAAGGACCTTGAAAGTCATTCAGTCAAGCCTCTTGTTCAGTGCTCTGCTTCCAACCATATTCAATAACCAGGATAAGCATTAGAAAACATATTGAAAAGAGAACTGGGTGTTAGAACAGTACACTAACTCTATCAATAAAAGTAATTTAATATAAGGAAATGAAATGGGCATAGTGTTTACAAAAAATTATAAGAGCAACCCTGCTACTACTAAGTATAGAAAATAAATTTGGAAAAACTGAGCCATGAAGGATATGAGCATGTAAATAAAGCCTTGATATCATTCCCTGGCATGATACCATAATCAAAGTAGATATCAGTGATTGCTGTGAGGCAAAGTTGAAAAATACCTTGATCAACAATCATTTGTTATAACGCAATGCACAATCTCCACATTAGGGCTCTCAAATAAGTTCAAATAAGATTTTATCCCTTTCTGATTTCAATATCTCTGCCTTTCATGCCTAGACTGCTAATAAGTTTCTTTTTTTTTTTTTTTAGGGTCACCAAAATACATCATTTCTTAAGTCATCTGTTTCCATTTACTAAAATGAGAAAAACAGCAGAAAACCAAAGAACATTCTCTTTGGATTTAAAAGGAAGACTGGAATCTAACCAGCTAACAAGCTTTAGATATTTTCTCCAGCAGTTTTGCCCTTTGTACAAGATTACATGCACTCAAATAACCCAGTATGTTAAAAAGAAATATGGGCATGCAAGAAGAAAATTCATTTGCTTACCAAATAACTCAGATACAGTTCTGACCAGAGCAAGGGCACACTCTTCTATATCCAGGAATATCATCTTTTGGTCTTAGATGAGGTTGCACTACCCCAGAAAAAACGGCTTGTGTAACCTGGGGGGGGAGGTCTTCCTAGACTCATGGCTGCTACTCAAACAGCAGGCATATAGCGAGGAGGGGCTTATGGTCAACTTCATGTTGTGTGTCAATTATGCCCTTTCCTGGATAGGGAGGTTCTCCGCTCAGTTATTTGTGCTCTGGATTGTTGCATGTTCTCTGCATGAGGCTACCCTTGAATAGTATCTGGAGGCTTCAGCTGGTGCAGAATGTGGCCACAAAAGCAATATTGGGTGCCTAAAGAAGCACAGTCATGGGACTGACTGGTTCCCTGAGAGCCTGCCCTTCATTTTTTAACCAATTTTAACAGCATTCAATTATCCTTGCCTCCATTTAACATTTCGATTTGTATATACTCTTAATATTATAACATTTTACTGTACACTGCTTAGAGTGCCTCTCTAAGACAGACTGACAGTTCAAAAATGTGATAGATAGATAGACAGACAGACAGACAGATAGATAGATTTTTTAAAAATAAAAATAAAGGGGATGAAACCACATTCAGCTTTACTTCTCTTTTGTCTGTCTCCTTGGAATTATTTCATGTAATAGTATTAGCTGCTTATCTTTTAATCTGTTGATCTTATTCTTGTGGAATTCAACAAGTACATTCATACAAGTAAAGTCTTACGTACTTGGTGATTCCCCCAACCTCTCTTTCTTTAAATACAGAAGTGGACATATAAATCATCTGTCTGTGAAAATTTGCAGACGAAAATGAGAAACAATATTTGATGTCTAAAAAGTCAAGCACAAGAAGGGAAGGGGAAGAGCAACTGAATGTGCTTTTGAAATCTAGCTAGAAAAATAACTTGAAACTTGAAAACAACTGTAACCTTTCAGGTCAAAAAAGCATTCCTAATCTATCTTCCTATTATTTGTATTGTACACATTGGCCGAGAGCAATGTATGTATATATGTATTGTAAAATTTATATCCACTCACATTCAAAGTTTCTAGCTACCTTTCAATATACTGTATAAAATCTATTCACAACTAAATCAATTATCCTTTAAAATAAAGTAAAAATTAAAAGTAACATTAAAACTGTAACAACCAATATAAAAATAACAGCAACACATCACTGTAGAATACACACAGCAAAACAGCATTACCTTTGCTTCTTACACACAGTACTCTAAAACTCTGTCATTGGTTCCTAGAAACTTTTACAATATCTAGATAGTTGAAGTAGAGGGAATTTTTAAGTAAAAGTTTTAAGGAAAATTTTAAGTAAAAATTAGTAGTATTTTCTTCTAATAAAAGTGTCATCAATTTTATTTTTAGAGTTCATTATAGGAAAAGCACTCAATCTCATTTGAACACTCATTAGGCCTACAAACTCTAAAGCCATTTCTATATATATGTGGGGCAGAACATGTAGCTACATGTATCAATATATGATCCTGGTGGCATTCTTCTAATAAGCTTGTCAGTTCTCTTCCTGGCATAGTGGCATAATTAGAGGATTAAGATGGCTGAAGTTTTTTTTCCCCCAGTAGACAGTCAAATGCAATGGCATGCAAGTGTGTTGAATCAAAACAAGAGATTATATTTATATTGAGCTACATGCTAAATATTAAGGAATCGTACTGCAGCACTATAGCAATTTTATAGTTATTGTATATGTATACCTATCTCTTTAAGTTCAGACAGATATATTCTATATACCGTGTTTCCCCGAAAGCAAGACCCGGTCTTACTTTCTTTTGAGCTCTGAAATAAGCATTAGTGCTTACTTTTACCAGTAACAGCAGGCTGCGAGTGCACGGGAGTGGGGCCTGCGCATGGGGTGGAGACGCAACACAGCGAGAGCGTGGTGGCAGACCAAGTACCATGCCAGCACCTGCAGACCAGGGCAGCCATGCTGGGTGGCGGCGGGAAGGGCGCCAAGGTGGGAGTGGCCACGCCGATGCTCCTCCAGCCAGAGCGGGGAGCCTTTAACCTGGGGATCCTGGGAGGCCACCTTCCTGGCCTGGCCGGGCCCGCCTAAGAGGTGAGCGGGGAGGCGGCAGTCCAGCACCAAAGCGGCAGGTGGAACCCCGGAGGCTCGGGGAGGGAGGGTGCTGAAGCGAGCGGGCATCCTGCTGTCAGCGCCCATGCCGGCTGCCCCTTCCCCACCAGAGCCAGAATGCCACTGCGTTTACCATAAGATGTCGGCCTTCCCTCTGACGGGCCTGGGCAGCTATGGGACAGAGTGCGTTTCAGCATCTTGCCACCTGCTTTGAAGCTCCATCGCAGTTCTCTGCCACCTCGAAGCTGGAGAGCTTGCCACACCACCGCCCAAATGCCCTCACTTCCCCCAGGAATTGCATGTCTTTACTTACCTGACTTCCAGCCCCGTCCCGTTTCTCCTTCACGCTCCTCCGCTGTCGCGTGCAGGGAAATAAAAGAAGTTTGGGGGGGGAAGGTCAATCTATCAATTCCAACTTCGCAAGATGTTGGGGGTTTTTTGGCAAGAAGTTGGAATTGATTGTCCGAAACCAGCCGCAGAACAAGCTGGGCGACGGTAAGGGACTGGTATACCATTGGTTAGTGGGGCACATGGGTCAGATGGGAGGGATCCGCCAAGCCTCATGACAGAAGCATTAGCGGGCACGATGCGCAAATGGCCGCGGCCGGCCAAAACCAGCCGCAGAACAAGCCGGGCGGCATGAGAGGTGGCGGTAAGGTATACTATAGGTTAGCAGGGCACGTGGGTCAGATCCCCCCTCCCCCACTGGCAGCTCCCCCCTTAACCTCGTCTATGGTAGAAACCAGACGGAATCAACAGTCGGCCGTCTGCGCAGGCTCTTAAGTACGGCTTACTTTTGGGGGAGGGCTTACATTACGCCCACCCCCAAAAATCAAGCTTGGGCTTACTTTCGGGGGGACTTACTTTCAGGGGAACATGGTACTGTAGTGCTTAAAGCACATTAAGTTGATACTTTCAACTTTATTTTATTTATACATAAATCTACAAGTTGCCTTATCCCAAGATTCTAGGCAGCTCACAGTAAAATATTAAAATATTTTGCACATTAAAACCATACCTGCACAATATGAAATGTGTTGTGTGATCTCTGAATAAAAACAAATAATGTATCTTCAGTACAGTTGCTTCCAATTATATTGCAACTTCAGCCAATAAGGCTTATTAGAAATTCAGAGTATAATATTACAGCAATCATACTGTCAAATTACATTTATGATGAAGGGAATAATCAAAGAAATGCTGTCCCAAAAACTTTCATAGAAGCATATACACAGCTAGGACATATGTCTACTCTAAACTAAGGCACAACCATTCAGTACAAGACAAGTTGCTATTCAACAGTCAAGTAATTTAAAGGAAATTTAAAGCAGATATAACAGAGATCTAACCAGTAAACAGATCCATTGCTCAACCATCTGGAAGAGGCAACAAAATAGGTCCCAAATATTTCCCCTTTCTGCTACAGGAAACCCTACTACCCCTTTCAGAAATTCTCTCTTTCCTATCAAAACTGATGTAATTTATATTGTGTCCTATGTAATCTGTTTCAACCCCGTATCTTGATTAATTACACCACTATGAACATGCCTTCCATATTAATACAAATAACCATTTAATTTTCTTCATCCTTTTTATTAGTAGCTGAGAATTATGGAAAAAGTAATTCAAAAGATTACTTAAAACAATCCTTGTCTATTTTATCTTTTCTATTACTTTGTTCTTTAAGGAACCTGCCCCCTATAAAGAGACAGTAAATATTTACACATCTCATCCTTCCCACCAATTGATTGATTATAAGCCGACTTGACAATGGAAAGCAATCATCTTTTCTTCAAGTATAGAATACTGTTTTTCCATATTTATGCTTACAAATAAGACAGTCTTCATCAAGCTCTAATTCTATATCCAAGTAGAGCTGGAGAACAGCAGAACTCCCATGTAGTGAATGTTCAATATGACTTCAGTGTTAATTTTTCTTATTCAATTGTGTTTTTGTTAATGTGGTATATTAAATACTTTAAATTGTCTCCTCATCCGATCTTTCCCTACCTATTATTATTCTAATATCCACTGTTTTTCATCCATCAATTGACTCAACTAGATAACTCATATATACCTGCAATCCCAAATATATTTACCCAGATAAACATTTATAAACTACTGCTATTACTGTATGTAGATGGATCTATATAGTTAGTTTACTCCATATAAGCTGCAGTAAAAACAAAGACTTTATTGAAGTACTGAATTGTTTTCTTTGCAGAGAAAGAAAGAAAATGGCTGCAAGGACAAAGAAACATATGCATGCTTACTCAGTATTAAATCCCATTGAATCAATAGGTCTAACAGACATGTATGCATAGAAGTTGTGGTCCTATTCAGCCTGTGCATTAACTAACTTCATTGTTCTTTCATTTTCTTTCATGGGTAGGAGGTTAGTAGCTGCAATCAGAATCCTGATTTTCCCAAATCTTCTATCAAATGAAAATTCTCCATAGATAGATAAGGCTCTTCACTGCATATACTCATCCTCTACGGCAGGCGTAGGCAACCTTGGCTCTTTTATGACTTGTGGACTTCAATACCCAGAATTCCTGAACCAGCCATGCTGGCTCAGGAATTCTGGGAGTTGAAGTCCACAAGTCATAAAAGAGCCAAGGTTGCCTACCCCTGCTCTAGGGCAAGGCTATTAAATTCCTCCCTGTCCCATTGAACCAATTGCAGAAATGTTTTCTCTCTTAAATCTTCAGCCAAGTTGTCTTCATTATTTGTACTTCCTACCTATTAACTCTCTTTCAACAGTGCAGTTTTATTGTGGTTGAACCACACCCCAGTAGGGAGCATTACGTTTCTTTGTTCCTCTATTGCCCAGTGAAACAGAACGGATTCCTCCTCCTTATGTATACATAATTGTTGTTGTTGTTTTTTAATCATTTTGGATAAATTTAGTGTGTAATTACAGATATTATAAAAGGAAACTAAGCAAATCTAATATAAGTTTGCAGAAAAATAAAAGATGCCCTGTTTGCATTCAAGGTCTTTGTTCATCACTTCCTGTCTTCTTTAAAAAAAAAAAAAACCTCACAGTTTAGCCACTGTTTATTTTGAAGAAGCAAATTTGTTACTCTTTGTTACCATCATGCATCCCTTAGTGGACTGAAGCTCCTGTAAAACTATACTGTGTGTTAAGTTTGGCCCTTAAACTCTGTAGCATGTTACCAGAAGCACTGAGCTCCTCTGGAAAAGTCTGATAAGCACAATTGAACAGAGTTCCCTTTATGAATGCACCATGCAATGCAGGACTGAACTGTCCATCCTCAGTACTGAGCAGCACGTTCAATGAAGAACCAAATGAAAGAGTTTAATTAACAATAGCACCACAAAATGAAACAGTAGGCTGCGAGGATTATAATCATCCAGGGGTTTTTTCTGACAAACAGAAAGCTTACTGCAAGCTTGGCGCAACTTAATTTGACAAAGGGAAAAAAAGAAAAAAAAACACCAAAGACTCACCCTAACTCAGCCTTCCTGCATTAATGATTTCCTGTGCAATCAATGAAAAAACATCCATGCCTAATAGCTATTTTCCACAGATATTCTTCCACCTTTGTGGCAAGCCTGTGAAAATGCCTAATACATATCACCACATATTAATGAATTTGAATCATTCCAACAACTAAAAACTAGGAAAACAGAAGCTCAAATAAAAGCAAAACTCTTTTCCTCTTATAAAATTATACTTATAAAAGTTAAGAAAAGAGGAGGATTAATTGCACATTCCTATGCATGTTGGTTCAACATTTGACAGGGCTTCTAAGCCATAGGAAAATAGTATGATTTTTACAGGGAAGGTAGGTAGGTAGGTAGGTAGGTAGGTAGGTAGGTAGGTAGGAAGGTAGGTAGGTAGGTAGGTAGGTAGATAGATAGATAGATAGATAGATAGATAGATAGATAGATAGATAGATAGATAGATAGATAGATAGATAGATAGATAGATAGATAGATAGATAGATAGATAGATAGATAGATAGATATTCAAAAAAAAATTTCATAAACATCTTGAAAAATGAGGAGTTAAATTAAGTACATACCAATACCTATATTGTCCTAAAGAACACAATACCTCTTTACAAACTGACTACAGTACTCTAAAACCCAGGAGTATTTTTTCAACAATGCTAATACCATCAGAGCAGTTCCACAACTGGTTTCCAAAAATATTACTAGGCATCTATAAAAACCTAAGTTAGTGGTTAGCACACTTAGATATTATGACTACTGCTAGTCCATAAACTGCTTCTTGCTACTTCGCATCAAAAATAAAGATTAACTGTCAGCAACAGGCCAGATAATTCCTTCCTTTCTTTTTTCTATAATAAAATGTTTGTCCTATGGTAGTAAAAGTTTTAAATCTTCCTCTGGATTCTGCAAACGAGAAAAGCTGACCTATGACAAACCAAAATTATATTCTGTATATAAAAAGAATTTAGCTCCAAGATAAGCCAAACAAATGAAAGGCTTTCACAATGCTTCTGAAAACAAATCCCATGATCCAGCATACCTCCAACGGAAGGCCGTTTCATAATTATGAGCAGCCACTGAAATAGTTCTCCATTTCCTGCATTCACTACAGAAAGTTAACCTTTTCATGTTGGCTTACAACATAAAATATAAATATGGAGGTGGAATGCTGTTTTTCTGTTCTTATAACTTGGAACATACAAGCAATATTCTCATGAATGAATGACTATAAATTGCATCACCAGCTGCTTAGAAATATTCTCACATCTTGTATTACACCTACCCGTCAATGAGATTACATTGCTATAATGCTGTAATACTTACAAGATACAACTTAATTTAAGATTAAATAAGCTTTCCAAATAATAATGGTATTCTCATGATCAAAATATGTTTTTTTCAAACAAACCTCTGCAAGCTAGTTGTTTGCTGAACAGTTTTGAAATTAGAGCATCCTGAGCACCCTCAACTCCTATTTGATGGAATGTGGCAACATAATAACTTTTATTACAGTCGCAGACTGCATTATGCTGGTTTGAAAGGTGGTCTCTAAATTAGAGATCCTAACTTGCACAGAAGACAATGAACAAGCTTTTACTTCAGTTAGGTTGTGACATATTAGCAAAACATACTAAATTGACTCATATTGTTCTTATCATTTACAGGGAACACTGCATGTGGCACAGTTATGACTAAAGTTGATAGCCTTTAGTTTACATCTTCACTATTTGTTAATTTGTTCAAACAAATATTTGCTGCCTTCCAGGATTCAAGGTGGTTTACAAGGTATGTACTTTTCAAAAATAGTGCAACACAAAAAAATAAAACAAATCCATCTATCTTACTAAAATTTATTTAAAAAACATTATGACAAAGCATGATTGACTAAAACTGTGACAATGAAGTTTAATTTCTATAGTTCAACTGGTGATGGCCACAGTTCATGGAAGATTATGATGTGAATGAAAAATATGAAATGGTGAAAATCCAGTTTGGTCTAGTAGTAGTAGTAGTTTGGTCACTCAACAGTGAGAAACTGGTGAAGCGGGCACAGCAGCGCCTGCATTTTCTGCGTCGCATGAGAAAAGCACATCTTCCTTCCCCTGTCCTGACCACTTTCTACAGGGGGACGATCGAGAGCATCCTGTCATACAGCATCAGTCTGGTTTGGAGGCATCACTGCTTCAGACAGGAAGGCGGTGCAGAGAGTGGTGAGAATGGCCGAAAAGATCATTGGCAGTTCCCTCCCTCCCATCCAGGACATAGCACAGAAGCGTTGCTTGAGCAGGGTCCGTAAGATTATCTGGAACACTACACATCCTCTTCACGACCTGTTTTCCTTGTTACCTTCTGGGAGGAGGCTTTGTGGTATCCGTAGCAGAACATCCAGATTCAGCCATAGTTTCATTCCAAGCTTCCTCCTTCCGTTATATATTCAAGATGGACACTATTTAATATTTATTTGCTACGTATATGTAGGGGTGTGGGTCTATACATATGTTGTTCATAGTATGTTTAGGTGTGTGTCATGTATGTGTTTCACTTTGAGAGCGGGCAACTAAATTTCATTTTTGATGTGTGCCGTTGTGCCCACAGTAAAAAAAATGACAATAAAGGTTATCTTATCTTATCTTAGTTAAGGCACTTGGCTAGAAAGTTAGGAGGCCATAAGTTCTACTTCTGCCTTAGCCATGGAAGCTAGCTGGATAACCTTGGGCCAGTCACTCTCTGCCCAGCTCACTTCACAGTATTTCTGCTGTGGGGAAAACAGGACATTGTTTCTTGTCACTATCTTTAATGATAGTGACTGTTTGTTGAGTGTCTGTGTTTCAAATATTGAAGTAAAAGCATTATTCATATGTGAATATCACAAAAGAAGGAGACATGATTGATTTGGTTGTTTATGATCAATGAAGGATACAAAATAATGTGAGAATTTGAACGTGGGACAGATTGTTTGGTAGTGTCAAGAATAATTCTTAGGGAAAAACTGGACGTAAAAAAAAAGGGGGGGAAAGTGATAGTAATTAATAAAAAAAATAGAAAAGCTGGAAGTACCATGCCTGTTTAGGACTGAATAAAGAATTGTTATGTTAATGGAAGTACAGCCTCTGTATGAAAAAGTTTCTAAAGACAAATTGATCTCCCAAGTGAATGAAGGGATATGGGATATTAAACAGAAAATATGGAAACCACTTAGAGCAAAATGAAAACAACTGCTACTTAGAGCAAAATGAAAACAACTGCTACAGAACAGTGAAATATGAAAAGGAATGCTTGGTAAAATGCAAAAGATTACAGATGAGAAAAATGCTTAAAATGCAACGCTTGCTACGTAAAATGAGGATATGAAGAAGGCGCTGTGTAACATTTAGAAAAAGAAAAAATAGCAAAGAATATAAATGAGCAAGGAATAGTATACATTAAAAAAAAGAGGCAGAAAAAATGCAAAGTAATTTTTGGCAAAAAAAACTGATTTAAAAGATGTATAAAGAGGGATGAATAGGGAGCATTTATAAAAAATTTTTATAAATGTTAGGAAAAACAGTGGGCATTAGTAGAGTTTCCAAGTCTGTCTTCAAAACACAGATTCAATAGGAAGATGCACACATTAGCATTACTTGATTGTATTAGCACTGATAGTCTTACCTAGTTTGGGTAATGAAATATCTGCAAGAAAACAACCAAGTTCAGAGAGCACCAAGCACCCCACATCACTTGATTGTTTTGTTTCTTAAAAATCCCTCTAGGGTCTTTCATTTTCTTTTGATTGCCTAACAAATCATTTTCATCTGAATGCCTAAATAAGTATTTTATTCCCATTGTTTTAAAATTCTTATTGCTGAACCTCTTTTAAAATAAGGGTTTGCCCTCTTAACATTATTAAAACGTCCCTAACTAAAATATTTAGCAAAGAATCAAGCATCATTTTAGATCTTTCCATAATTTATTTTTGCATGTATTATTTCAAATATTCGCTGTTAACTCTTTTGGAAATAATTCTAAAATTTGTTGACTTAGTTTGCTGTTATTTCTTTGATTTTACTTATTTATTTTTGCTTCTCTACTTATTACACTGTAAAATTTATTCTTATATCTGCCACTTGCATTTAACATCTTCCTTTGGAGAATTTGATCAATATTTTTATCTTATTTATTATTTTATATTCCAGAATTTCTTGCCACAGTTGTTAAGTGAATCACTGTAGTTTTTAAGTTAATAACACGGTTGTTAAGTGAATCTGACTTCCCTATTTAGTTTGCTTGTCAGAAGGCTGCAACAAGTGATCACACGACTCCGGGACACTGCAACTATCATAAATATGAGTCAGTTGACAAGCATCTGAATTCTGATCACATGCCCATGGAGATGCCGCAATGGTTGTCTGAAAAATGACCATAAGTCATTTTTTCCCATGCCGTTATAACCTTGAACAATCACTAAATGAACTGTTGAAAATCGAGGACTACCTGCAATGAAAACAGCTTTGGGGTTTACTCCCAGGTGCAATACTTCCCTTTTTTTTGGGGGGGGGAGATATAAAAGGAGACCAAAAGAGTCTTTACATCTATTGCAAACTTAGGAGAAGTTGCCAAACAAAAATGACACAGTGTAATAACAAGAATTATACCAAGTACTTTAGCTTACAGCAATACGCATATCTGCAGGCATTGCCTGCAGTACTGTTTAATTGCACTGTTCTGATAAGATCACTATGGTTACCAGGCTACCATCTGTAGTCTTCTCTAGCTTTATTTCAGCTGAGCCAAAACGCCAAAAAATCTACTAGAAGCAAGCAGACCAAAGGTCATCTACACAGCCCATGATCTACAGGTTGCAATTACTCCAGATATGTAAAACTATAAGTTGAAAATAATGCCAGTTCTTAGTTTTGAACAACAACATGGTAACTGGATTTACACACTATACTTAGTGATAATGTAATCTGTACGGTTTATTATGATTCATGAGAAAACAGCCAATTGTGCCAATTCAATTTATTAAATAAACTACTGGCTTAACATGATATGTAAAATGAGTCTGTGCTTCTCATGTCCATGTTGAAAAACTCAAACCATCTCTAGTTTAGAAGTATTACATAGGTAAATGGTGTACTAGAGACAGGGTTGCTGACAGTTAAATCTGAACACCTTGATGGACTAATCACTTTTTCCGGCTAGTTTTTGATTTGGTGCAATCGACTACCCTATGGTTGTCCTTAGCTTAAAGCTCTATTCTTACAATTCAGCATGGGCTCAGGGCTCTAACTCTACAAAGAGCACCAGAAAAGGGAAACTAGTAATTTATCTCTGTAAGTCTATAAAAGAAAATTGAAAGAGTTCATTTAACAATTTTGTTTTAAATCTCCTTAATGACACAGAGCTCCTCAATAAAGAGATTTGTACAAGTGAATATATAAAAGTAATAAGCTATGCCCTAAACATTTAGGAAGAGAATGCTGCCCAGTAAAACTAGTTTTATATTCTGACAAAAATGCCTGTATGTTTGCAGTCTGGTTCATGAGTGCATGGTATTATGTCTGTTTTTTTCCTTTCAAAAGTTAAAACAGTCATTACAGAAGCATGGGAATTCAATATATGTTGTTCTCCTCAGCATCAGGTATGCTCAGAGAGAAATAGTGCATGCAAATTGAATCAATGAACTAAGCCACAGAAGAAATGGAAGTTTCAAGTCTGTGACCAGGACTTAATCCAAATCAGGCCTGATTACTACCTGAGATTAGATCAAAAAAATCAGTATCCCTATAACAATATTTCTACTCAGCTAAATTAAAGAACTTTAAAAAAACAAATATATTTGAATAAATATGGATGAAAGGATGTAAAGTAAAAGTATTCCACTGGAAAGGGGGTGAAAGCAATCACCAAACTGAAAACCAAGGCAACAGGTGAAACTGAGACATGGTAACCTAGAGAGCTTCAGGAAGAGAAAGTTTAAAACTCCAGTTTTTAATCTAGCTTGCTCAACCTTCTCAACCTTGCTGCTGCACAATTGAAGTAGAGGTACGCAATGTGTAAGTATCCAGATGGTGAACAACTGACAGGTACAAGCTGTCAAGAGTGTTCTTGAAACTGTATGTTTAGTCACCCATCCATTTCTCTCCTGGGCTTCCCTGGAGGTCACACACAGTTAGGTCCTTGTGATAAATTCTTCTTTTGAGTCAGACAGTGGTCCTCCAGGTTTGAAGTAGATAGTTGCTTACCATCTCCTCAAGAAGCCACTGCTGGACTGAATATTTTTAGGGCAATTTTTGTTGTATCTTCAATCTTCCTTTTGGGAGGTGAAGTTTCTGAGAAGGCAATAATGCTGCAATTTCAGAGAACTCTGAAGGAAGTCGATTAGGTATCTGGAGCCTTTTCAGCCTGGTTCCAGGCCTTGAGCAAGGAAGCAAACTTGCATTGATTGTACTTGTGGATGATTTCTCGTAAGAACAAAGGTGTGTTCAAAGGTGTGTTCTTGACTTCTCAGCAACTTTTCATACTGCCGTCCTATTTATCTGGACGAACTTTGGGGATTAGGAGTGAGAATCACAGTGCCACATTGTTTTCCTCCTTCCTCTGGGGCCAGTTCTAGTCAAATTTTTTTGGAGGAAAAAGGTCTAGCCTGTAGCCCCTGGTTTTCAGGGTGCCTTATGGCTCAACATTCTTCCACTCTTCTTGGAACAACTACATAAAACTGTTGAAGGAAATCATTCACTGGCATGGGGTGAGGTATCATTAGTATGTTGATGGTATCCAGTTTTACATTTCATCCCTGACTAAACAATTGATGTGGTGGAGTTTTGGCTCAGTATTTCAAGACAGTGAGGGTCTGAATGGGAAAGACTTCAATTCAACCAAAGTTGAATGGCTTTGGATTTTAAGGCTTTCTGAAATAGTGAGTTTCCATCCCTTGTTCGGGATAAAATTGTACTATTCCAAACAGAATTGCTATGCATCTTGGGGATCCTCCTGGACTCTCACCTCCTCCTTGAAGAGGAGGCAGCCATAGCCAGGAGGGCTTTTGCACATCTTCACCTTGTGATCAGTTTAGTGCTTTCACTTATACACTAGTTAATCAAGTGAATTAATAATGCACTTTAGGTGGAATTGGACTTGATGAGCATCCAGATGTTACAGCTGGTACAGTCATTTATATATTTATTTATTTATTAATTTAAAAAATTGTATAGCTGCCCAACTCACTCTCAGTGACTCCAGAAGGCTTACTAGGATGAAACCCCAATATAAAACTCAATAATCCCCACCCACCACCTGCTCATACAGCAGCACAAGCAGTTATGACTGACCTTGATGCAAATACATTACATCTGGTTCTGCAAGCTGGATTGGCTTCCAGTTTACTTCCAAGTGCAATTCAAATTGTTTGTTGTGATTTATAAAGCCCTTAATAGCAAAGGGTCAGGTTAGGGTTAGCCTCTCTCCAACTTTTTACCTGTTCTTCTAGATCCAGCAGGAGAGATTACAAGAATGTAATCTTGTAGAAACCAGAAAGCAGTCCTTTTTTTACTTTGTCTGCCCTCTGGAAAACTGTTCCATCTGAGATCAAGTTGCTCCTAACCACACCAACGTTTCAAAAGACTCTTAAGACATGAATGCGTTCCCAGGCATGTGGGTCAAATTGTTACTTAGAGTCCATGGTGTAATTCTAATCTGTTATATATTATGTTGTTTGTATTGCTTTTAACCGTTGAAAGCCGCCCAGGGTGGCTATTATGGAATTGGAGGCTATTTAAATCAAATAAATTATCAAATTGACAGTTCATATCACAAAATGCAAAAGGGAGGGACTTCTGGACAATGTTCAATACTATGCATATGCTTAAGACCAGCAATAAGTGTTTACTATGAATATTCCCACAAATTGGAAATAGGAAGTTTGTCTTTCACTGAATCATATAAATGCACAATGAAACCCTAACATGCCAGCATTACCAGCACATCTTTTGAATGCAGTACAAATAAAAATTCTAACAAAAATCCCTCCAGAGGAAACAATAATTTTTAAGTTCTTCAAAAAATATCACCTTGCTCAAACAAGACAAGGATACAAAAAAGCAGACTCAAAAGACAGATCACTATCACTTGAGAATTACTGTAATATATACTTTCAATATATACTTTCACAAGAATGGCTGCTGAATACATCAATAAATGAATCATTTGACTTCTGTTAATAACCACAGCAGCCAATTATATGATAAATAGAGACTCTTATAGGAAAAGTTTCCATCAACCAAAATTTCTAGATTCAATCTAATAATAATAAGCACTAAATAGGTTGAAGACTCTTACAGTCCATGGTTAAAAGCAAACATCCTAACTTAGTGGAGCTAAGAATGTCCATCTGCTTAGAAAAAAACTGTGGGAAATCATGAAGAGCATACCTTCTGGAATTCTTTCCAACAATTCAATAACAGCTCCACTCTGGGACATGTGACCAGAGTGGAACATTTGAAGGAGCTGCCCATCTGCCTCTTTCATAAAGATGCACTAGGGGCAATCTTCTAGGGAGTCCTTCCCCACACTATGGTGTCTGGAGAGCTTTGGCCCATTTTTGGACTCAAGTCTTTTGCTGTACCAAATGTTGAACTTATGCTGTTCAATTTTCAGAGAATTATTCTGCTGACAAATAAAGAATGTGAGCCCCTTTACATAATTTCTTTACCATATTTCATTGGGTTGGAAAACAAAAACTCAAAAGATCAGCTGCTGTGATGGAGAAAATGGAAGGACTAGCCGAGGGACTCACCAATTATGAGTTTTGGTGATGCATTACATCTTGTAGTTTATTAAATTACAGCTGCAGTCTTCCCCAACCTAACAACCCCCAGATGCATTAGAACAGAAACTCTAAAGATGCATTGTCAGGATAGCCAATGTATCCCAAGAGCAGTCGGACTGGGAAAATGGTACTATTGTGTCTCAATAGTTTGTTCAGTAAATCACCATTGGCTGGATTCATGCAATATATTAAGGATATATTGTGGTTAACAATACAATAACCTGGATCTTACACAATTCAAACCACAGCAGGATTTAGTGAAATATACAAATCCAATCAAAGTGTCCTTTAATAGGGACTTAACAGTTGCTTTAATATTTTTTAATACACAGAGTATTTTAAAACCAGTTAAGATTGGAGTACTCACAAATGTTACAGGTGAACAACAATTTTCAAAACTCAATAAATACAAAGTGATTTCATACAGGAGAATGGTGCTTTTTTTTTTTAAGATCAAATGCTGGTTTTCGAAACATCAGGCAAGCAACATTAGATTTTGTACCCGAGACCATTATGCTTAGGTCTTTGCTTGAGTAAAAAATCTTCCCAGCTGTTACTATAACACTTTAATTCAATAAATGACAACTCACAGAAACCAGCATGCTTGACATTTATGTATTAGGTATTATGCTGATTCCCAATTTGATAATTCCTAATCCAGATTATTTAGCAGAATAGCTGCACAAAAATGTTCACACTAATAACTAAGCCAAATCCCACACACAAATAAAAAAGGTTGTTACTTTCTGCTGCACTTCCTGGGAGGAGATGCTATTCACATGTTCAAAACACTTCTACAAAATGAACGCAACTGAATCATTAATAGGAAAAGTGAGGAACTTGTCATATCATGTTGACCTTTGTGTGGGAAATCCTTCCTAGGATTTAAAAAACAAAGCTCAGCAATATGAATAGGAGCATTCAGATATTTTTTTTCTCTTTGATTCTATTGTATCACATCCAAGTGTCTGTATTTTATTAGGAACATTTTTAATTATTTTTTTAAAAAACCTTTGAATCAAATTAGGTTTGACAAACACAATATATGGACTAAGCATATTTTAAATAACAAATCAAATGGATTATTATGTGGAGTCCTTGGTGCTGAGCTTGATTGTTTGCTTGCAAACCATTTGCTACCACACTACGTAACATCTTCAGTGGTAGAAGGAAGTGGGGTTTGCTCTCTGTTTATATTGAGTAGCTTGCCCTGTCATTGTTGGTGGTGGTGTTTGCTGTTTACTGTTTGATTGTCTCAGTTGATAAGTTTCTTGATTGTTTATTATTTACTGCTTGATTGTTTGTCTGGTATTAATCCCTGTTTATCTGGGTGTTGATTGCTGGTGAGGTATTCTGGCCTTTTTGTTCCCTTTTTAGCTTTCATTATTGTCTCTTTTGAATGGTATGCAAATGTTTGTGCCCGTTGATGGCTAACTTGTCTGGATGCCAAGCTTCCAGAAATTTCCTAGCATTTTTTGATTTACCTTAGTCTAGTTTCCCAGTTGAAAGTGATTAAATCTGATTAATAAATGCTCAAAATTAGCGATGGAATAAGAAGTGATCCAGAAACCTATTTAAAATATGGTGCATATAGTCATTATAGACAGTTCCCTACTGATAGATTACTTTCTGAGAGGCTATTCATAAGTCCATTTTGTTCATAAGTCCAACTAAGTATTTAAAAAATGAATAGTACAGTTCTTATCTTACATGAGTTACATTTCTTCCTCTCAACCCGATCAATCACAGACTAGCCCAACTCTGGTGCCCTCCAATCAGCAGCCAGTGCCTTGACTTTCTTTCATCCCTCCTTCATGGGGGGTAGCTGAGGGGACATCCTCCTGGTAATGAGAAGAGCCCAGCTCTAAATCTAAAGGACCTCACCAGTGTTGATCCACCACAGCTTCAGTACCAGGGCAGGGATAGGCTAGTCATCCAGAAGGGCTTTTTGCAAGACAACCAAGTGCCACCATGCTGCATGACCTATGTGCAGAGGGATGAGGTGCATGCTGGTTTTGACCCAACAAGCAGTGGTGGGAAGGCCCACTACCACTACCAACTTCATGGTGTGGGCTTCCAAGCAATAAAGGCCCCTACCTCCAGGTCCTGATAATCATTCTTGTGCTGCCCCATTTCTCTGCCATGAGCCTCTCTGAGGGTGTTCAGGGGAGACATGGGTGCAGACCATCCTTCCAGGCAGACCCAGGCTCATGCAAGGTTTGCCTTTTTTTCTTCTACACCTTATCAAGCCTCTTTCCTCAATGACCTGCCCCCTCCAGAGACACTTAATCTCTCTTTCTGGTGGGTCTACTCCTGCCTCCATTCTGTTAAGACAACTCTGTAGCTTTCTAAAACTATTTATTTTGGTTATGAATCAAATAACTGTGATGCAATTTACTTTGCAAATTGATTAGATAATTATGAGTAAATATTTTAATCATTTTAGTAAGAAAAAAGTTAAAAGAACATACTCAGAGAGTATAACTGTGAGTCAAATATAACTGAGGAATAAACCAATTTCTATATAATTTAGGTCTTTCTAAAATAACAAATCATCAAGCTTCCTTTTCAGGTGCATCCTTATCTCTTCAAGAAATAACACATATATTGAAACAAGAAAACCTTCCCTCCTGGCTCATAGTTGGTCTAAGAATATATTAAATTCTTTGTCTCAATATTACTGGAAGTCTATAATGTCTTTTAAAACAATTTTTACAATCTCCTTTGGGGATGTTTGTATGAGTATGATTTGATCCTGCTGAGTTTGTAAGCTCTCATTTGATTTCCATATTAAATGTTGATGCAGAAATATTGCCAAAGATTTTGACTCAGAGATAATAGATGATATTCCCTTTGAGTATTCATCTTGCACATAAAATGTCATCAAGCATACTGACTGACACTGTACATATATATTCATAGTGGTAGTCTCACAATGCAATAAATGTTTATAATATGGTGTACTCAAAATTTGGGGAACTGTGATTTTTTTTAATCAACTGAATTAATGAGTGGTATTTTATTGCCAGCAGAATTCTCTCTTCAGCTATCAAGATATTTCACAGAATTCATCAAAGACGTTCTTAATCTCCTCTTATTTGTCATTTGATACTTAAAGCTAGTCAGTTTTAAATATATGTAAGAGGCATCTGCATTGTTTAAAAGTATGAAAGGGCAATTAAAGCATCTCTTTATAATTTGATAAGATACTTTAGTAGCATATAAAACTCCCAAAACATTGTTAATATGTGCTTTGAATTATTCTGTCTGTATATTTTATAAATAATTAAAGAGTATGGCACCACTTAAAGAACAACAAATAGGCAGAAAATCTTTAGAATTTTCCTTTCAATCACTTTCTTATTCAGTAAAGTTCAAAACATTAAAAAAAAATTCATACTAGAAGGCACAGTACCAGGTTATCTGTAGAACTGCTTTTCCGTTTTGATGCACAAAGAAAATGCAGCCCAACCTACCAAAACATGCATAAAAGACAGACTAGGAATATAGATCAAAATAAGCAAGAAAATGGTAAGAGAAAACCTGTCCACTGTAGACGAGTTAAAATCCCTGGGACCTGAGAGATTACATCCCAGAGTTCTGAGGGAGCTGGCAGATGAGATCTCATAACCATTGTACCATAGCTTTCAAAGATCCTGGAGTACCAAGGAACTACCAAAGTACTGGAAAAGAACTGATGGGGTCGCATCTTCAAAAAAAAAAAGGGGGGGGGGAACAGATCCAAGAAACTACAGACAAATCAGTCTGAAATCAATACCTGGGAAGATTCTGGAAAAGATAATCAAACAACAGATCTGCAAACACCTAGAAGCAAGCAAAGTTATAACCAGAAACCTACATGGGTTTGTCAAAAACAGATCATGCCAAAAAAAATATTATTTCATTCTTCAACTACGTGACTAAATTAGTGGATCAACAAAATGCAGTGGACATAATATACTTAGATTTCAGTAAAGCATTTGATAATTTAGATCACATCCTACTTCTTGGCAAGCTAGAAAAATGTGGAATAGACAGCATTACCACCAGATGGGTTTCTAATTGGCTGACAAATCGTACTCAACATGTAATCTTCAACGGAACTGTATTCACATGGAGGGAAGTAAGCAGTGGGGTACCCCGAGGTTGCATTTTAAGCCCAGTGCTCTTCAATATCTTCATAAAGAAGATGAGAAAATAGAAGGGGAAATCATCAAATTTGCAGCCAACATCCCAGAAGACAAGTTCAAGATCCAAAAAATCTTGACAGACTTGAACATTGGGCCCTATCTAGCAAAATGAAATTCAATATAGATAAAAGTAAGGTTTTACACTCAGGCAAAAAAAACATAGGTACAGACTAGATGAAACTTGACTTAATGCCAGTAACTATGAGAGGGATTGGAGTCCTAGTGGACACTCACTTAAATATGAGCCAACAGTGTGCCACAGCAGTCAAAAAAGCCAATGCAATTCTAGGCTGCATTAACAGAAGGATAGAATCAAGATCAAGATCATCTGTCCTCCAATTCATGCAAGCATATAGGGATTTTCTGTGGTTGATATTGGTAATCAATCGAACCGCAATTAGACAACAGTGAAAATGATGTACAGTAACCTGACTCCTATGCCAAAGAACTGACCAATGAAGACCTTATGGAACTAGAGTAGTCTTCTTGTGAAAGAAGACTGGGGCCTAAAAACTATAGAACTGAAGAAGTTTTTGACAAAAGAGCTGAAGCCTTTTGTCTCACTGAAGGAGAAATGGCAAAGTTAGAGGAGCAAGATCTTAACACAGAGAGTTACACTAAAGTTTATTGTATAGTTAGCAAGGGCCTCAACTACTACAAGGCCATTTATGGTGAGAAAAAGAAAAGTTCTGTACAAGCCTTCAGAATAACAAGAGTTGGAAGGGACTTTGGAGGTCTTCTGGTTCAACCCTATACTGGTTGTCCAGTCTCTTCTTAAAAATCTCCAATGTTGGAGCACCCACAATTTCTGGAGGCAAATCATTCCACTAATCAAATGTTCTAACTCTTAATGCCTAGTTCAAGAAACTGACAACCAAACATAAGTAACTAACAGTCACTTCACCTAAGTTTAATCATGCCTGAAATATAGATATAAATATGTCAGGATATGTAAGTGCTTACTAATATTCTTTTGGATATTTTTTTTAACATCAGTGTAACAGTACTCCCCATTTCATTAACCCTTGCAAAGCCATTGGCAAAGTGCTTAACACTGAAAGTCTTACTTGATTAAACATATCTTTTACTCAGTTCAATTTGCATCAGAAAACAATTATTTAAGAGAAAGCATTTTTCAGTTTTAGATTATGCACTTCATCACTTGCCATTTTTATAATATTTACTAATAGTGTCTTTTAGCTGACAAATGTTTAAATAGATTGATTCGATGCTAAGACCCTAGTATTTCTATAGAAACCAGAGAAATTATCTATTCAAAAAAGAAATATATTTCTCCAAGTTCTCTGGTTTAAACAATCTCTAGTTTCAAATTATCTGTGAATTCAGTTCAATTTGCACATAATGATTAACCATGGTTTAATTTTATGAAAATAATCCAATCTCAAGCCTATCTGTTCCCACCATCAGCAACACTCAAAAAGAAAACGTGGAAGCATTTGACTTTTTCTTTTACATTAACCTCAACTTGTTGTAATATTTCAAACCAAATGAGCTCTAGTCTCAACTACTGTTGGCAAACAAGCTAGTTTCAAAATATAATTTGCAAACCTGACTGGCTTCAACAAACCACAAATAAAATTAATTACAGTTAAGATGTAAGGCTGAAATGCAGTTAATCAAAACCAGCAACAGAATTGTTTCATTTCATCTCATGCCACATTAAAGAGAGCCAAAGTAGGATATGCAAACCCAGGGATACTGCAGTTTTTGCTTTGAAAAACAAACCATGTATTTATATTACCTGCAAGCACAACGTGTAAGAAACAGAATGTGTCCATTTATAGGTATTTAGTTTTACCTATAATTCAATAATTTGTTTTCTTTAACTATTTGCATTGGTAAAGCCCACCTGAATAATATTTACATTTTTTTAGAACAAACTGGGAAATAATGTTATTAACAATATGATGGAGAGCTATTTATTTTTGCATTGCAAGCAAGCCCATACAATTCAGAATTTCAATTTGACATGTAAACTGGTTTTAATATTTAAAATGTCTAAATAATATTAATAAGTATATTTTATAAGGTATAATTTAAAGTTTTAGGATTTGTTTAAAATTTCACTTTTAAACTGCATTTCTGATAAGTTAGCCTAGAGGTGGGTAGCATATAAGTATTCTAAAATAAACAGATTATATTTTGCAACACTCTTCCTTTTTCACTGTCTGAGAAAAGGCCATGAATATCAATTCAACTCAAATGGATATTCAAAACATTTTATTTTTATATTGTCAGAATTTTATTATTTAAGTTGAGGCGGCTAAGTGGAATTCATCACTCTCATTTCAATGACAGAAACATCTGTGTACATCAAAAATTGCTAAACCAATTATTTAAAAAGCTGTTAATTCATTCCCAAAGGATACTTTAGATTAAAAGACACAAAAGCAAACAGCCCCATGGGAAAAACTGCAAGGTTAAGGTCAGAGATTTTTGAGAGAAAACAAATTCTACATTCTACTAAAAAGTTCACAAAAATCTTTCTGCATGCATAATAGTCAATTTCTATAGAAACACACATCTGTTTGTGTATTAGGCAGAGAGGGATTTTCTAGTGTGGTTGAAAAAAATTCTCAGTAAAAGCTGTGATAACTCTGAAATATATGGTTTAATGCTGACACATTTCCACTTTCTTTACGCTAGCAAAACAGAAGTGGAAACTTTCAGATTATTGCACATCTTTTTCAAAATGTCAAACTTTATACTACATAGTATTGAAATGTTTTTAAATTTATAAGCTTTTTCAATAACCTTTAATAACTAAAAGTGCAGACAGCCACTGATCAGCCATTTATCAAGAATGGTGGGGAAATTCCTGCACTGGGCAGGGGATTAGACTAGAAGATTCCCAATGTCCCCTTCAATCCTATGATTCTATGAATTATGCTCAAATTTTAATACATCATTAAAAGTTTTAGGATGTTAATATATAGCACTGCTAGAATTAACTACTGGATTGTAATGCATGTTTAATTTTAAATCTGTTTAATAATAAAACTATAGTTCATAACTTAACCAAAATCAGCACTCTTTTTCACAGATTCATGCCAATTAAGAAAAAAACTAGCCTGAAACTACAATTCAATATAGTTACACATAATGGATTATTTATCTCTATAAGGCACTTGCTATGTCTAACTGAAGAAAGCAAAATCTATAGATAGGATTCAAAATTAAAAATTAAAGTGCACTTCAAGCAGAATCAGCTAAGATTTGTAATTTAAGAGGGTATATTATGATCATCTCTGAAAATATACACACATACATACGGTGCATACATATACATACCAATATGCATAATATAATATAATAAAATATAAACCATTTATTAATGAAATTTATAGTAATAATGATAAATATAATAATGATGAACCTGATTATAGTCAAGATATCGCCTATTTTAGAACTGTGCTGTTATTGGAGTATAGACTGCTATCATTTCAAGATTTATTATTATGGAAATTCTTGGGTTTTGCTATAGGCTGAATCATTCAAGATCAAGCTTTTTATTGTATTATTTATCTTTTCAGAGTGAGAATAGCTAATTTTATCGTATTCCATGTTTGCAAGCTGAGCATTCCAACCACATTTTTAAAATAAACACAAATTAGCAGACTAATCAGAAAATTATTTGTCTAACAGAATGTTATTTCACTTAATAAAGGTAAGTCATTCTACAACAGTCCCTTAGCAATCATTCAAACTTAAAAGCAGACCCCCCCCCCCCCAAAGATACTTCTGGCACAATTTTAAAGTTACAATGGCTACACGCAGCCTGCAATTATGTGATTGCATTTTGGATGCTGGGTAACCGGCTCACCTTTATGGCCATTTGCAGTGTTCCCCAGTCATGCAACTGCAATTTTTGGTGGTTTTTGCCCGTTTCCGTCAAAAACTGCCCATTAGTATCATGAATTCATTTAACAACCATCACATTTGTTTAATAACCACCACAAAAATGTTGTAAAGATAAGGTCCAGTCACATGGTGATCCACTTAACAACTATGACTTATGATCATAATTCCAGCCTCAATTATCGTCATGAGCCAAGGACTCCTTATACTTAGGTTCCAATGATACCACTTCAAAACAAACTTTTTACAATGCATTTGCCATCAACAAGTCTCTAATGAGATACACTATTCATGCATGTCATGACTTTTTTTAATGTCAGTTTAATTATGTAGAAGTGTGGGAGGAAAGAAATGTCTTTGAGAAGACAACCAGCAGAGTAGGAGCACAAAAACACCCTTCCCTTCAAGAGCTGGCATTAAAAGGCATCCTGCTTTGGAAAGCTGGGCCATGACTAGCAACAGCCATATATTTGTCTAATTTAGTCCCTCTGAAAGCTGGGGGTCATGAAGTTTAATTATTACATCATGAAGTTTAATTATTAACAATGTGAATTCCACTTAATAAAACATATAGAAAAAAAATCTGTCATTATGCACGTCAACTCCACCTAGTTTCTGATGAGCCAATCATGCCTTCCTAGTCAAGAAACAGCTGGGTCTTTCTTTTATAAGTTTCCCTGTTACCATAACAGAAAAAAAAAATACTTGTGTCACATGTTATATCAATCCACTCGTTCATTTTTGTCCTTTTTCCAGAATTCCTGGCTCTAACTTACATATTCCTGTTCCAATGACAGCTATTTTCATGCATGGAAATGAAGTTCACCCAACTATTCAAATGAAGAACTATTGAAAAGTACAAAGAAAGCACAGATGTTTGGCTAAACTTCCTTCAGCTTGTGCAATGAGGTCTCTTTTTTTTTTCAAAAAAAAAAAAAAAGGAAGGAAATGTAAAACAGCAAACTTTTATAAAAGAAACAGCACCAAATCCTACTGAGAGCTAAAAGACAGAAAAGTTTAAATTATCTTAACCAAACACAGAACATGTTTGAAATTGGATACAGGGAAGCAAAATCACAAGCAAGAATTGCAGCTTTCTGAAAGAAATATTCCTTAACATGATGTTGGGAGAACAGTAATGTGATTCTTGTTATTGATAAACAACCTGGTGCTATCCATGTATATACACCCATGTATATATACAGGTAGTCCTCAACCTATGAGCACAATTGAGCCCAAAATTTCTGTTAATTGACACATTTGTTAAGTGAATTTTGCCCCATTTAACGACTTTTTTGCCACAGTTGTTAAGTGAATGACTGCAGTTGATAAGTTAGTAACCTGGTTGTTAAGTGAATCTGGCTACCCCATTGACTTTGCTTGTCAGAAGCTTGTAAAAGGGGATCACATGACCCTGGGACATAACAAAGGTCATAAATATGAACCAGTTGCCCAACATCTCAATTTTGATCACATGATTTTTGGGGATGCTACAAAGGTTGTAACTCTGAAAAACGGTCATAAGTCATATTTTTCAATGCTGTTACAACTTTGAATGTTCACTAAATGAACTGTTGTAAGTCAAGGACTGCCTGTATATGTACAAGAATGTGTGGGAGCCTTCAATCACAATATTCAGAGGGCACCAAGTTATTTTTCTTTGCTGGGAAACTTCTTTCCAATCTGCTATCTTCTAGCTGTGCTTTAACTTACAATTCCCGTCCTCTACAGAGGGACACTGGGTGAATAGGATAGGTGGGAATGATACAGCAACAATCCAATACATTTGGAGACCAGAAAGGTTTGCTTTATAGAACAATTGTGGCTTACTTGCCGTTGAAATTATTCTTTCCCCAAGACTACCACAGGTGGCAGAAAGTAGCAAATGCGGAGCCACCATCAACGGTTATCCACTGATAACGGAAACAAAAACGGTGAGGCCTGTGGGAGGAATGCAAAACATAGGGGGCAGGGGAGGGGTTCAGGCATATTTTAGGTTGTGGCCTCGCTAAGTTTCAGAAGGATCACCCACTATAAAGGAAAAGCAGCTGAGGACTGGACGTGCCAAGCCAAATTTAGAAACCGAGTAGGCTAAAGAGGGGGGGGGAAAGGTCTCACTGGGGATGTATTTTACAGACTGATTTGGGAGCATGGCCATGTCAGCTCTCCTGAGAAGCAAATGAGCCCGCGACGAAGGGGGGGGGGACCCAAACTGCGGTCATGAGGAGCCGAGCTATTTAGCTTGGGAAAACAAAATGGGATGCTAGGATAGGGCGGGTTGGCCCCCTGGGCTTGTAACTCTTTGGACGCCGTATAAAACTACACAGCCCGGGCTGCTTACTAAGCGGGTCGGGGGGGGGGGATGGCGCGGGGATCCTTCCCCCGCTGCGCCCGAGGCCGGGGTAGGGATATGGCGGCCGCCGAAAAGCCAGAGGCAACCATTCAGCAGCACGAGATGGATCCGGGCGATCGGAGAAGCGGCAGAATCGCGGAAAGTCCCTCGAGTACAGAGGAAGGTAGGGGGCGCAGTCAGGGAGGTGGCGGAAAGCAGACGTCGGGCACGGAAACCAGGCGGCCAGGGCGTGGGCGCGCTGTCCTCCCGGTCCGTTTGTTGGGCAGCCAGCCCGGCTGCGCCCTGCTTTCCTCCCAAGGAAGCGGACAGAAAGGCGAGAGCCCCACAGACCCAGCGCTGGGGCTGGGCGGGCGCCCGGGGGTGGGAAGGGGGGGGAAGGGCGCTGTCGGGCAGGGGACCTCACCGAGAAGCAGCAGCTTCACCTCCCGCGCCGCCTTCTCGCCGTCCTCCCGCAGGTTCTTATCGATCATCTTGGAACGCTCGGCGGCCGCTTTGTCTTCGGCGCTCACCGTGCAGCCCATGGCGCCGCTTGGCTCCTGCCGGCCGGGCGAAACCGAGGGCGAGCAAAGGGGACGCGAGCTCGGGCTGCCTCGGCACCACACTCGAGCGGAGCTGACAAAAGGGGTGGGGCGGGTCGTCGCTGCCCCACACGGGCGGCTAGGCTGCTTCTCTCGTCCCCTTCGGTGCCGGCGCGGCTGGTCTGAGCGTCCGCTGGCTCGGATGTGGGAAGGGCGGGGACCCGGAGGCGGGACCGTTCCGCTCAGCCCCGGCTCTGCTCCTCTCTCTCTCGCGCTGAGGAAGGGAGGAAAGAAGGAGGGGGAAGAAGACGGAGGGCAGTTTGGGCGGGCTTGTCGTCAGCAAGTGGAGAAAGAAGAGGCGGCCCCAGATACGCAACGGGGGGAGGGGGTGAGCGGAGAGAGAGACGAAGGAAGGGGGACGCCCTGCAAGACTAAGCGACGTGGAGGGAGAAGCTGAGGGGCGGGGGAGGGCTCGGCGCTTGGCTCTAAGCAGAGCGAACCAGCCCTGCGGACTGGCCGGAACGTCTCGGACGGGGCGGACAAACGCCGTGAGATTCTAAATCAAACACCCGACGGATCGCGGCGAGGGAATTTGGGCAGCTAAGATTTCGGCTGCGGGAGAGACTCCGCTTAAGCGATGACCGAAACACAATGCGTCTAGATGGGCCTGCCGCTGAAAGCAGCTCCCCCATCTCCCCTGGGGGGTTCTGTCAGAAGTACAAGGGCTGGCCGAAAACGCCCATTGCTTTATTTTTCTGTACTGGATTGCAGACGAGCCCTCTCCACGGTCGAGTAGAGTCGACGGTGGGGAATATTGCTTTTCAGGACGTGATGTTGAGAGCACGTTAACCACGACTGTGATGGTGGTTCCATGCTTTGTTGTGCTGCGTGTCACGTGTTGGCAAGCCGTAAGGTGAAGGAGCCGAATTGTAATGATCACCGTGTTGATTAAGTGTCCTCACGGTGAATTTCCTAACCCGACAGGCATCCATTAGTATTAATAGCCATCATAAAGTATGGTAAATTTCTTGGATTAAAGTTACTGTCAGCGACATTTTCTATCGAAGAATTTACTGCATCAAGTGTACTAGTTATCTATAAGATAGTTTGGACGCCCAGAATTCTCAACCACCATGAGCTTTACAATAATAGTGCCTCTGATCCAGATCACTTGCTTTGCTGAACAATATGATTCATGTGGTACGAGGAAGTGCAATTAAAGTTTAGGTCAGGCATTGTATGCAATCATTTTCCTGTTTTTCAATATTTATACAGTAATTCTCTTCAACCATGTAAAAATCTGAAAAAAAAATCACAATATGGCTCAATATAATGGGGAACAATGTGATGTGCGTTCACATGCACCAAGTTACAAGTAAACAGCCTTATGATGATCTGTCAGATCAGAATGAAAGAACTTAGCTAAGGAAATACTGTTTTATCTATCCTGTAGTTCTGAGTATGACAATCCAATCAAAATGTAACTTGCCAGAATTTAGGAGAGATCATAGTTTTGCCTTTTAAACATAATGGCCTTAATAAAAATATGGTTCTGCTGCTGTTTCTTTGGACATAGCTATCTTCCCCACAAAACCCGCAAGATAGCTGGCCACATACATTTGATCAATAAATAAAAATTATTTAAAATTATCTTAAAACTCTTGCTTGACTTAATTTCACATTAGCAGTTGCATTAGAAGAAGACAACTCAGAGTAGTCCACAGCTGTTCCATTCTTTCTCCTGAACTTTTCACAAGGAAAAAAAAATAATCCTGAACAAATAGCTAATGCAAAAGAAGTCTTATTTTCCTGCAAAGAGAATTGGAGTTCCAAAACGGGAATTCTTTGTGCCCGAATGAGAGTGATTCCTTCTCAGCCAGGAACCCCTTTTATTTGCAAGACCAAATCTCGAGGCCTAGCCTGCACGAAGTGAATGGTAAAAATGTAGATACAATACAGGTAGTCCTTCATTTAGGACCACAACTGGGACCAGAATTTCTGTTGCTAAGCAAAGCAGTTGTTAAGAGAGTCACACGCCCGATTGTATGATCTTTTTTGTCATGGTTATTAAGCACTTCACTGCAGTAAAGTAAATCATGTGGTCATTGAATCAATCCATTGAGTTTGCTGATTGGGAGCCAGCTAAGAAGGTTGGAAATACCAATCATATGACCCTAGGTTGAGGCAATTTATCATAAATACATGCCGGATGCCAAGCGCCTGTATTTTGATCACACAGCTGTGGGGATGCTGCAATGATTGTAAGTACGAGGATTTGTTGTCACTTTTTTCAATGACATAACTTCAAATGGTCACTGAATGGTTATAAGTCAAGGACTATCTGTAGTAGCATTACATTCAAAATTGCAAAGATACCCTTTTGGACTACTGAGCAAACATATTTAAGGCACTGAATCAGGAAACTTGTTTTGCCTGTGGGCACACTTGAAAGCTTGAGAAAATATGGGTGGGATATGGGACAATGAGGGCTTCCCCATACAGAAAATGTTCAAAGCCAGATATTGTGCATTGTATACCACAAGTTACAATTTAGCATCTTGTTTGAGCCAAACCAACTATTCCTTAATCAACAAATTATGATTAAACGAACAATATCCTAGCCATGTCTACTTTTCTTAATATGGTGAACAATGGAAATAAAATGACTATATATAAGTTTCAGGGAAGCCTCCCTTAGAACATTTGACAAATGAATCTATGGAACAAAATGCTGAATTTTTTAGACATTGCTGAAAGAATTTTCCTGTGTGAATTTTTTTAAAAATTTACTTCTACAAATTAATTGTCTTTTTCTACTAATGCTTACACAATCTATTATTTTACTGTAGATATATTAATAAATTTATCTGATTTTTGTTTAACCTTTAACTCTTTTTGAATATTAAGAAAAATATCTACAATAGCAAGATGAGATGTGATGAGATGTGTGGCCAAATTAATTGTACAAATAAATTAAGCCATAAATCCATTGTCAGTCCTTAAAGGTAGGCCAAACAAGAAATCAAAACCAGGAGTAATAATGCTACTTTTATTTTAAAATTACAGTGACGGAATCTCACAAGTTTGAAAGCATTTCCTCCCTGCCTACCTTTGCATCCACCCCCAGCTCTCCTTTGACTCACATTTCTCTTATCAGACACTATCTAGGTTGAGGGTCTTCCTCCTATCTCCCAATTTATTCTTGCAGCTCATTATATACATTCAGTTGTGAAGTCAATAGGTGAAGGAAATTGCTAAGAGTCACATATTAAGATTTCACTCTAGGTATACAAGGTTGCATACATAACACATACACATCCTGACAAGTATTGTTATGTTCAATTACTATTTAAATATAATGAAGTAAGAAAAGTGCATCAGATTTTCTTTCCTGAAACTCTAGTAATACTGCATTAAAACACAGCAATATCTGTTTTTGAACTCTTAATATTTTCCCAACTCTTCAGAATCTGTATATGACTATGCAGAATCCAATGTGAACATACAGTGGATTCTAAAGTTCTGTTTAGACAAACAAAAGATTTGTAGTTAAAATGCTAAAGTTAGCAATTTGTTGAACAAGAGACAAGAAAGGAGGACAGGCAAGATGGTCAAAGGCCACAACATCTGCAGTTTTGTAATGCTTCTAAGACACCTAAGCAGGGCAACCAGATCTCTAGGATTTCTGCCTTAGGGTCACAATCATGGCTTTAATCTCGGGAGGAAGAAGGCATCATCAATTTCTCTAGCTGATGCTTTCTGACATCACGAAAGCCCCTAAGGGAATGTAATATGGGTCTGTTTATGGCGTGCAGGAAAATTTAGATCCACCATGGATCACAAAGGGTATGAAAGTTCTTTTTTTTTCTTTTCTTTTTTTAAAGTGAAATCTGCTTCTCCTTTACTTCCATGTTATCACTGGTTTAGATAATTTAGAATGATCTGATATAAAATATTCTTCGAGTGGCATCTGAATTATCCTGCCCAGATATCTTAAAGGTCCTCCTACAGTTTAAGCAAAATGTCTCTTATTTTAATTAAAGTTTTGTTCTCTCGTGTTCAGTTTCAGAACCACTGAAAAATCCTGCTCGTAGCTCTCTCAACAACTGAGAAAAGCTAATGTAGGTTCGAACAAAATCTTCACAGCAATTGCCAGAGTGATCTCAGGCATATTTCCATTACTTAGCCTGATCCACAAGACAAATCTGTTATGCACTCTGAGCACCTTTAAAAAGTTAGGATAAACATGGGTAATAAATACAGAACTGAGACACACCAGCACCTTGCTGAGATATAGGTGTACCTTGTTAGCTGTAACAGAAAGGTCCTTTATTCCAGTAAATATTTCTTTGAAAGATTTGGCACCAGCTGCTGTGATTTTATGCTCTAATGGTTGCTTTTTTTATGACTGCTATAATTTTATTATGGTTGTTTTTTATTGCCTTCTGATGATGAACATTATGTTGTTTCATTTGTGCTGTAAGCCATCTAGAGTGTAAGGAGAGAGGACAGGGAATAAAATTTTATAATAAAAACCAGGTAGAAGGTCTAAATTATAGTTGACTTCATATTGTACCTAACATATAACAGCTTGGAAGATTTATACATAGAAGGAATGTGTGAACAAGATTATTTTTGGAAAAACCCTGTTACTATTTTCAAATACTATTGTTCTAAAGGGTGATTTACATAGCCTTATGGAGGAAATTACAACCTCTACCCTGAGAAATTTACATCTAAACTAAGTCTTCAAATAAAGCAGAAAAGAAAAGGGATATTCAAAGATAATAAAGGATTATTGTTGTTTCACTTTGCTTGTTTAATAAGGTTTCCTTGGAAAAATCTTTCCTACTGTAGCACCTGAGTCTCCCAAAGTATGTTTCTGTAAATCTCAGAACCTTAATGGTAAAGCAGGATGGGCTCAATTGAACATGGGCAGGCTGTGTGTGCTGAATATCAAGCTGGAATTCTTTTCCATACAAATGCAATATCTTTGAGCCCAATTCAGCTAAAAATATTTACTATTACCAGGGATTATAGATTAATCAAGACCAGTTTGTTTATTTAAAAGACTCTGATGGCTGCCCATCTTTAAAACACACAGCTTGGTGACTCACAGCAATAATAAAAACTAAAAATAGCATTAAAAACAATAAAACTAAAACCTGGCACCTTGGTCATTCTTCTCCAACATATCTAGCAAAACTATAGAAGAAGAGCCAATTACGTGAATATTCATATTCAGTGCAAAAGTCAGGAAAAACTATAGTTCGATAATCTCTGATCATTCCTTGAAACTGTGAGAGTTTATAGCTTTTCAGAACAGTTAGACCCTTCAGGAATATTTTGTCCCAACCTATAATGTTGCATTCTATTATTTATTTTCTATTTGGCTACATTTTGGTTTGGACAAGAAGTGGGCGATTGCTTCATTCAACCCCAAAGCTTAGCAACAAAGTGATTTCCTAAGGAGGGAACAGGAAAGTCTACAACTGTGTATCCATGCACCTTGGTAACATAAATAAAACTCTTGCATCTCCACTCTCATCTTAGGATCAGTGAGCCACAGAATTTCCCACTGTGGGGAGAGAGAGAAATGCAAATTTTCTACTCTGGGCTAGCCAAGCTGACTCTCTTTTATGTCTGAAGCAGACATGTAAACAGGCAGTTCTTTGAATAAGCAGCTGGATGGATGGCAATTTAAACAAATTTAAATTTCAAGTTTCATGGAATTTTATTGCAGGGGGGAAAGTTCAGAAGGCCTACTGCAGTCATTATGTCTTATGTGCAGTGGTTGGTGATACACAAGAAGTGCTGTTCATCAACAAAGCTATGGATTAATTTGGGGTGAATTTGAAGAAATGCTGGTATGCTAGATTTTTTAAAAAAAATTGCATGAGAATGATAGAGGTATGTTAGCGACTGGAATTGAAAGATATGTTGTAAAGCAGGGCTCCCCAACCCCCAGTCCGTGGACCGGCAGCAGGCCACGGCATGCCAGAAATCAGGCCATGCAAACAAGAGAAGCCCCATCCACGGGATGCAGGCAACACACAAAACCACAGCCCCTCCTGTCTGAGGAAAAACCTCTCTCCACGGAACTGGTCCCTGGTACCCAAAAGGTTGGGGGCTGCTGTTATAAAATGCTTGGTAGAAGATATATTTCTTGGAGAAATTGCATTTTTATGGCTTTCTGCAAGAACCTCTCCCTTTGGGATATTAACAAGCCAAGAGAACTTTGACACAACATGCTCTGGACGTGGAAAGATGTCGCGATCAGTCTCTACTGCCCAAGAATGTTTTCTGATCAGTCAGTCTTATATTTTTAGACCAGTGAGATAGTTAAATTACATTATAGTATCTAAATTAAGACAACCCTTAACATTGGCTCAATTGGATGATCTTCCTTCAACTATTTTGCAAGGCAGATATCAGAAGAAAGAAAGAAGAAAGAAAGAAAGAAAAAGAAAGAAAGAGAGAAAGAAAGAAAGAAAGAAAGAAAGAAAGAAAGTCCATATGCTCCTTGACTATTTTCAAGTGATACAGGAGCCATAGAATCTATTGCTCGTATTTTATTGTACCAATTTTTTTACAGATAGAAACTGTTTTAGTTCCCCTTAACTGGTAAAATACTCAAGTCATTCTGATATCTTCTATACAAAAACTTTCCTTTTGGGATCAAAGGAATTATACCTCCCTTGGCATTGCCAAATTCTACCCCCAACTTTCCTTAACATAGTACAATGATGCCTAACCCTTTAATAATACTGAATAAGTATATAGATAGTGCTTATTTTTTGCTTACTTCTGCCGTAGAATTTTAGTTTTAAAAATAAAGGTAAATTAAAGAGTGGAATTATGTCTTATTGATGTTTTAATAGTCAAATGATGAAAAGGAAGTCACAAATGCTTTAAGAATATTGACAAATAGTGAAGCCACAGGCATAAATGATGTAACTAGAGAACTGCTAAAATATAGATGTGGTTTCCTTACGAAGTGGCTATGTGACTTGTTTAATGTGTGGGTGAAGACTGCATTTGTGCTTGGAAGAAATAATACAGATGAAAAGGTATGAGAAGATATGCAAAAATACTAGTCTCTTGAGTGCAGTGATTGTGTGGTAGAATTCTGCTCAAAAGGCGGTGAGAAATGACAATCAAATTTTGAAAAACACAGGACACCAGATTTTCAATCTCCAGCAGCTGATTGAGAAATGTATGAATGTGAGAAAAGGAAATCTACTGTATTTTTGTTAACTTTAAAAAAAGGTGAACACATAGAATTATGTTGGTGCGAATATAGAATTTGCTAACAACTTTCATGATTGTGGAGTTGAGTTGAAGCTGAATGCCCTGAGGACCTAAGATGGAAATAAAGCATGAATGTGAATAAATAGAATGTTTAGGAAATGGTTCAACATTAAGCAGAGAATAACAAAGTGTGACATTCCTTGCTTGTTTAAAGATTAAAGGTAGGTTGCCTGGGATCATGAGCATATAATTACTTTTGCACAGAGAGAATGCTGTGTAGTTCGGTAAGAAGCCAAAAAGATCTGCAAAGAATGTTAGGAGTATGGATTAAGTGTGTAAATATTATATATAAAATACCATATAATGTTATACAGGTAGTCCTCGACTTACAATAGTTCATTTAGTGACGGTTCAAAGTTACAATGGCACTGAAAAAAGTGACATGACCATTTTTCGCACTTATGAGCATTACCGCATCCCCATGGTCAGGTGATTTACATTCAAATGCTTGGCAACTGACTCATGACAGTTGCAGTGTCCTGCGACCTCCTGACAAGCAAAGTCAATGGGGAAGCCAGATTCACTTAACAACCGTGTTACTAATTTAACAACTGCAATGATTCACTTAACAAATGTGGCAAGTAAAGTCGTAAAATGGGACAAAATTCACTTAACAAATTTCTCATTTATCAACATAAATTCTGGGCTCAGCTGTGGTTGTAAGTCAAGGACTACCTGTATATTATTAAAGTAATACTAGACAACTTGTGACCCCTTAGGTCATTGTGTCAGAGTTATTTCCTTACTGGATTCCCCAGTGCCTTTCAACAATGGCAAAGCTTCTGATGCCCTTGAATATGACCCTGATAAGGGGGATACCAAGAGCTCCACCCACCCAGTTTCAGACCATATTGCCACTGCTCCAATAGGAGCATCAAATTCAGAATCTGACCACTATCCTGAGTGGGATCTAGATGATCTGGCTGCCATGGAAGCTATGAACTCTCAAGCCACCATATTCACAGGGAAGAGAAATTAAAGTCCTCCTAACCAGAAATTTGGGTAATTCCACTCCAACATAGAAAAGGCATCAAGGAGCTCAGGTGAGAAGTTTGTTAAGAAGCAGGGAGGTTGGTACAATAGCAAGAATCCCAACTGATCGCTAGAGCCCAACTTAAGGAACAGGTTCACAACCAGGGACCTGTGGAGCAGGGCCCCACAAAACCATAGGAAATTCCCTGCTGGCGATTGCAATACACCCAACCCTTGTCCCAAACTGGGCTGGCAGATTTCAGAAACAGCAACCAAATCCTTCATGCCTCAGCCAGGTGTCAACGCTGCTAACATTGGATGTTCCCGCTCTGACAATTGACGAAAATGCAGCCATTTTCTTTTCTCCTTTAACATGCTTTTTCTTGCTTTTAGAAATAGGTGCAGCGGGGGGGGGATTGGGATGAAAGCTCAGCTAGCCATAATAATAACGCTGCCGTGGGAACCCAAGGACAAGCTGATAACGTTTTGGTGGGCTGAGGAGCTGAGGAGAAAGCCCGCTTTAAGCTAATTGGGGAATGTGCTTTATGACAGTTTATTGGGGGTGGGAATTGCACTTTGTTACTTTGTATCCGGGGGGAAGGGAATTTAGTTTTTGGGTTCAACTATGTAGTGCCGATACTTTGCTTCCCGAATAAAATGTTGTTTAAGGAAGAATTTTGCCTGGAAGTTCTTTTGATGGGTTTCATCTATCGGAACCATGACACCAGGTCTTGGTAATATGTTTTATCATGGTTCTACTGAAAAGAGTTAAACTTCCGGTTTTTAGAAAACAGATTTTGCCTAAAAACTGTGTTTAGAAATCTCCCAAGTTTCTTAATTTAAAAAACAAACCTTTTTTGATTTGCCCAATTAATATTTTTATGATGGTCTAGCAATATTCCTATGTGAGAGCTTCATACAGTGGCAGAGTTAACAGATGAAATGCTAGCATGTGATGAGAAATGGCATGATTCAAGATTTAAGTATAATCCCTCATTAAAGCATAGCTGAAGGGAAGAGTATAGTCTCATTCATTTAAATAAAGACTAGGATTTGCGTAACAATCATATGCTCGTATGCCCCAGGAGACCCTTTTTTTCTAATTACCACTCCATGAAATTATTTTGATCAGTACATTAGTCTCCATGTAAACAATCTGCTAACAAGAAGTGTTGCTTTGCACTAAATGCTGAGTACTTCTATCCCTGTTCATATGTTTTATTGCTGTATCTGAAAATGTTTTTTTAAACTAAGTTTTCCTATCTAATTTTGTCATTATGCCCCACTTCTTGTGCAAATCAAACTGCTCACTGGATCTGATGGATAGTAACTTCCACTGATTGCAATTATTCAACCTTCCTATAACCTGAGCTACAGTGTTGTATTTCAGTTTAACAGTTGATGTAATGATTCTATCTGATCTCTTCCTTTAGAGCCTGAAACAGAATATTCCCCTGCAAGGAGAGTTTTAGATTTGCTTTCCCACTCCCAATCCTCTTTTGACACAAGAGTTACAGTGCTGGAAGATGCACAAAAGGGTCATCTTGCTGGCAGAATCATGTACTGTTTGAGCCAAAGTCCTTCCAGGCCCCACCGAAAGCTGGGCATAAATAATTCCTCCCTTTCAATTTTACTGTACCAAGAGAAATGCTCCTGCTCCATCTTATCTGCCACTCTGGGGAGATTTTGGATGAGACATTTGGGTGACAAGCCAGCCTTGTTGACAGAAGGCTTCTTTCATCCAAGATCCACTTCCTGAAGAATGAGCGAGACTGGTCATTTAGCTTAGCTGGATGCAGGAAAAGTTGACTAACTCAAGAGTCATGTTTAAGTTGCACAGCTTCTTCATTTCCCCTGCATATAAGCAATAATGGAAGAAGGAAGCCAAAATTTAATTCTGTTTATCATAGCTCCAGAAAAGGCCAGATCTTTGCTGCTGTGCTGCTGCTACTGCAAATATTACTACAACTAAACATGTAAGCAATAAATAGCCATGGGTTTAGCATATAGTTCTAAGTCAAAAAGATTCCAAGGTCTGTGTTCTTCCTCCTTTGGCACCATCAATAATCTTCGCAAAGCAATGCCAAGAGAAAAGCTATAATCTCCCATGGAAATGGGCATGCTTTAGCCCATTGATGACACAGGGTAGATAATCCCTGCATGAAAGTTCCAGGAAAGGAGAACTCATTTAAGACAGGGATCTCGACAAGAGAAACCTTGTGACCCCTTTATGGTTTTTGTGTTTATTTCAGAATAAGCTTTTGGGGCTACAATGCATATCAGATGGATGAACATGCAATCCTTAATTGCATATTTGAATAGGAGGAGGAGGAATTGTGAATTATGAGGCCAGAGGAAAGTGATACCAAAAATACAGACCATAATCAAAAACTGGGCTACTAACAGCAGCTATTTAAAAGCAACATCAATCATAACACTGTAAACGTGTGTTGGCAAAGCAGTGAAATTTCATTAAAAATTCATTATCCCAGTTAAGATATACATGATATGAACTTTTCGACCAGCTGTAATTCATCTGCTTTACACAAGAGTAACACTTTTGTAACGCTTTTGTAACACTTTGCTTACATTCTCAAAAAGAGGCTTCCAAGGGAGTTTTGGTTTTGGTTCCACTGAAAAAAATACATGTTATTTTCTATGGAATCCTGAGTGTTAAAAAAAAAAACAACACCCCAATGTTCATTGATAATTTAGCCAGATTCCACAGTATCTCATGAGAGGGCTGAAGCATTGTTTCTCTTTAGTTCAAGGGGAAGAAACTCTGGAAACCTGGTGACACATACAGGTGACAGAATACACTTCATCTAATTCTACCATATCTGGAATGTGAAAATAAAGATAACCATTAGGTAGCAGCAAAGAAACAAAAAGAACTCTCTTTGCTGCCATCTAGTAGTTCTCTGGATTTAGCAGTCCAGATTTGGTAGCCCCAATTTATTCAACACTTGTCAACAAAACTCTGATAACAATCTCAGTAAGGAGAAATAATCATTTAAGACAGGGGTCCCTAATCCCCAGTCCATGGGCCAGTACCAGGCCGTGGCTGTTGGGAGCCAGGCTGTTGGGAACCAGGCAGGCAAGTGCTCAAAAGCTCCATTTGCACAAGTGATAGGCACATGAGTGAACTCATCCCCTCCTCACTGCCGCCACTACCAGTCCGGAGAGCCAGAAAGGTTGATTTAAGATATACCAGAATAGGAAGGCCTGGATTTTTAAACTCATACCTTTTTGTAAAAGGATTCCAATCAAGCTCTGCTGACGGCATCATAAACGATATCCAGTAAGAAGAAGGCCTTTTCAGTAGATGCTTCCCTAAGATTAATTGAGCTTTCCTACTTACGAAGGTGGAAGAAAATAGATTTTGTTATCATGTTTTCATGAAAACCAAGGCATTTATTAACTGAAATAAATGGGAGCCAGATATTGATACACAATTACCGTATGTTACTGGGTTTGCATTTTTGTATCAGGTGCGTTTTATAATACACACAATTTTACAGATGCTGTAATTGAAACAGATATTTTGCTTTCTTGACTACTTTGTTTTTTCCTATGGGTAATTAATTAAGATTCATATGCTTGCTAGCTGAAATAGCAGCAATTATATATTTCCCCAAGGTAATAACTAGTTCCCTGATCAGAAGCTTTCCCCTTGTCACAGGAAATGGTGCTATTCAAAATGTGCATAGCTGTCTACAGTCCAATTTACAAGTGATTAGTGCAGGCTCAGTTGGCCGTCCCTGTAAAATCAACTACTGAGCATCACAGCAGGAAAATGGATGAAATGTAAGTTGCTTTCTAAAGCTGCAATTTAAAAAGCAAGTCCCTCTGCACTCAGTCTTATTTACCTCCAAGCAGACATTCATAAGTTCAGGCAGTAAATTATTTTTGCATGTTTGTTAGACTTACATCCCACCTTTTATTCAGAAGATCAAAGTGGCCTACACCAGTGATGGCGAACCTATGGCACGGGTGCCAGAGGCGGCACTCAGAGCCCTCTCTGTGGGCACGCGCGCCGTCACCCCAGTTCTAGGCCTTCAGCTGGGTTTTATAAAACCTTTTCACTTTAGGCCTCCACCGCCGTGTGCAAAAGAAAAAAAAGGCTCAATCAATCAGTCAATTTCAACTTCTCACAGGAAAAAAAAAGATCTTGCAAAGTTGGAATTGATTGAACTTTTTAGTCCCACCCCAGTCTGCCGTTACCACCGCAGCCACGCCCACCCAATGGGCCACACCCAGCCAATGGGCCACACCCACCCGGCACCCGACGATGCATAAGTGGGTTTGGGGTTGCAGTTTGGGCACTCGGTCTCTAAAAGGTTCGCCATCACTGGCCTACACAATGCTGATTTCTTCCTTTGTTTCCCATAACAATCCCATTATGTAATAGTGACTGGCTCAAAGTTGCCTACAGAATGCACCCAGCCTCCTTTCCCTCATGTTCTATAGCCATAGATTGCTTCAGACAATGAATATAATATTCAGCCAGCATTTCAAGTGATTATCGGTAGCCTTTATCCTATATAGGAGGCTGATCATTTGAAGTCCTTCTGGCCACCACCATTTTTCTAAATGTTATATAAAGCATTTCTTTCTTTATCTGTCCACAACTTCTCAACATAAATCTAAGTGCTATTGCTATTCAGACTCCTGACCTAGCAAAGGACTAATATAACCAGGCTGTGAAAATCTGGAGCATCCCTAGTTAGCAAACATAATTTCAGATTCAGGTGTCATAAGAAAAAAGATTTTCTCCTCGGGACTGATCTGTTTTCAGATATATTCAGCAGGGTGATGCAGCATTTCAGATTTGAAAGCCAAAAGGCACTTTGGAGCATGCATGGATGTGAAGCAATGGCTCTATCGCTGTTTCCTGAGATTGCACAGCAGCTGCATGATTCCAAGAAGAGGCACAGCTGATCTGAAGAATCACCAAGAGATGCTATTTTACTGCTCCTGTATGCTCCAATACACCTTTTTGCCTATCCAGCTCATTCCTTCTTATTTGCCCTTTTTCAAAAATGAAGAGCTCTGAATATTGTCATTTTCTCCCCTCAGGAGGCATTTGCTTTAGCATCTTGATACTTTGCCCTTTCCCACCTTCCTTTCTTTTTTTATAGCTTTTCACCATCCTTTTTAAGGCATGTTGATTAGAACAGTAAACAGTATTTTAAGTTCTACCGTGCTGCTAGTTTTATATTTCACATCCTAATGATTGCTAGCAGGGAAGTAAGTCGTCCTTTCAACAGAAGCCTTATGCTGAATTTACATTTTTGTTGTATTGTCCATCACAATACAACTTGGGCCTTATTCCATGTGGAAAGATGATTTTTTTTGCCCAAATGTGAACCATTCCATGTTTGTCTACATGGAACCTAATTTGCCATTTAAATTACCATTCTCTAAGCTTGTTCCAGCAATGGGCAATTTTTGTCACAGCCAGTTGCTGTGCCAGTTTTTTCTTTGTTCGTTTGAGATTTGGAGGAAGCAGGAGTTACATTTCTGCTGCCACAGAGGAGGTGGGGTTAGAAATCTGGGCTCCTTTCGCATTTTATAGAGCTCACAGGATGAGTTAAGCAGATGCTGTAAGGCTTCCAGAAGCTTACCACTTATTCTTCGCTTCTGTGCTAAAATTCACACCCTGATCATTCAGTGGCTTCCTGCCAGACTGACTTCCTCTCTGCTCACAAGATACAGATCCCGTATGAACAATTAAAATAGAATATTTTCTGGACTTTATAGTTTATATTCCACTATTTACAGATGCAATGAGTGCAGACTGGAGAACTCTTAGTTGCTTAGTTGCTTAGTTGCTTAGTTGCTTAGCCATCCTAGAATGCCTTTTGCAGTCACCAGAACCCCATTCGAGATTGGTTCAAACTGTCTGCTGTTTTTTTTTTTTTTCAAAGTTGATTTTTGGGCTGTTAAGGAGCCTTGAGGAAATGAAAACACTCATCTCTTAAAACCTGAATTGTTTTCAAAAACAGTTTTCTGGCACCACCTGGTTTTAGAGTACAGCTCTGGACCTGCCACACAAAGCCTGGTTTGGCCCTCAAGCCAACAAAAGTTGCTTAGCCATCCTGGATTGCAGGAAATGGTGGTTACTTTTTCTACTTCCTATTGCTGAACCATCCCAGAAGAAATCTCATCACTTACAGATGCAGCCAAGCAATATAACATTGATTAATTAACTGACCACATCAAGAGTGAAGAACTTGGTAAAAAGCTTTTAGAAGTTTCCTAGAAACGTTGTCTAAAAGCCCCCTCCCCTTGCCACAGGTTTCTTTGCACTGTGAAAGTACTGTGATCTAAACCTAAATACAAGTAGTCCTTGACTTATGACCACAGTTAGGGGCAGAATTTCTGTTGATAAGCAAGACAGTTGTTAAGTGAGTCATGTGCAATGTTACAACCTTTTTTGCCACTGTTGTTAAGCAAATCACTACAGTTGTTAAGCAAATCATGTGGCTATTAACGAAAACCCAGCTACCTCCATTGACCTTACTGTTGGAAGCTGACCAGGAAGGTCACAAATGGCGACCACATAACCATGGGATATGGAATCCAGTGTGTGTGTGTGTGTGTGTGTGTGTGTATGGCCATGAATCTGAATTTTGATCACATCACTGTGGGGATACTGCAGTGGTTGTAAGTGCAGAATCTTTTTCAGCACCTCATTGATATATTGTGTTCTCTTGCTTTCAGCTTTTAAAATACCCAGCATTTCTGTTAAATTAGGTTCAGTTATCATTCTGTGGTCACTACCTTGTTTCACCAAACTGGGACTGAAATTGACACAACATATTTATTTGTTTACTTGGTAATAATAATAATAATGATGATGATGATGATGATGATGGAAGGGATCTTGGAGGTCATCTAGTCCAACCCCCTGCTCAGGCAGGAAACCCTATACCATTTCAGACAAATGGCTCTCCAGTCTCTTCTTAAAAACTTCCAGTGTTGGAGCATTCACAGCTTCTGGAGGCAAGTCGTTCCACTGATTAATTGTTCTAACTCTCAGGAAATTTCTCCTTACTTCTAGGTTGCTTCTCTCTTTGGTATATAGTATTTATTCATTGCACAATACCTTTTTATTAGCCAAGATAACATTTTTCCCAGCCAAGTCCAGGCTCTGTCACAAAAAATGCAAAATAATAAAATCAAGCAGTTCTACGTATGCATGAAATGAATTTTCCTTGTGACGTATTAGGCTGTAATTCATCTTCACAGATCTGTCATCCACTTGTTCTTTTCTGTTCTGTTCAGTTCTAGTCTCTTTTTCCTGATTACTTATAATCTGAATTCTCGTACTTGGAACATTTCACAAATTCATTTTAATATATTATCATTCCCAATGGGTCTGGGCTGTGATATACCTCTTGTTTTCAGAATTCATTATGGCTTTATTGGGAGTGAAAATGAATCTTGCAGGGTAGAAAGGCAATTCCTTTAGAAGAAATGATATTAGCGTGTGATAGGTCTCCTATTTAGCTTGTCTCTTGCAGAAACTGGGTCCTTTCTTAGCCTGCTTCAATGAAATAGGTTTCCTTGAAAATACTTGAATCAGGCTATCTCAGGCAGCAAAATGTGAAAAGATAAGAGGAGGCCATCTAGCAAACAGTATGAAGCAGATGGAATAAGTAACACATTAAAGCAAATATCATAAATATGAGACCATAAATCATGTGGGGAGAGCAGGTTCTCACAGAGGAGAGGAGAAGAGAAATGCCATCTGAAGGCAGAACTACTGGCTTTAGATTGCAGGGGACTGTGAAAACACTGCTGAATGGGAGTTGTGTTCTTTGTCCCTGGAATATATCTCTTCTAACAAAAAAAGGGGGGGGCAGGCAGCAGGAGGACTCAACTCCTATTGGCCTGCTTTCCCTGTTTGTTACTACTTTGGTTAATTTGAATAAAAACGTTTTCAGTATGTTTACAATAACACAGTTTAGACCAGAATATTTGGAGCCCCTGGAGTTAATGCTGAGCTGAACAGTGCTCATGCGCTTTTGAGGTATCATTGTAGTATTTTGTAGTCTCCCTTAAACAGAATTTTCGAAAAAATAATTTCAAGTGCCCCTGCAATGCTCGGGGTAGCCCCAGGCTGGCTGATGCTTTCCTTTCATGCTTTTGTTTTTGTTACATTCAAGAAAGATTCAAAATTTTGAATTCAAGGGATATCCGGATGGTGATATTTCCCACCCTGATATTGCACCAGCAGCAATATCGGAAGCTCTGTAATACAATTTTAAAGTATGCTTAGACTTTTCTGAGATTGGATATCTAGCCTGAGGTTTACTGTGCCAGTCATACAGAGAAGATCTAACCCAGGTTGGATGTTCAAATACAAATATATCCCACTAGTTGTTGTTAGCGATTAGTTACTGTAAAAATGGAAGAGGATGAGAAAGTTGCATAAAATGCCTAAGAGAAAACTAAGGAGCTGCCTTCCCCTTGTTCACCCTCTTAGCCTACTCGGTTTTCCAATGCCTTGAAAGCATTTTCCAGCTGTCTTGTTATGTATGAGTTGGTAGCCAGAGTCTGTACTGGCCTGTGCTTGCTCTGCCTCTCCCCGCCCACCAGGCTCCACATCTCCATTCATCTGGCTTTGTGTCAATTCAGAACCAGCTCTGCATCTGTGCATCTGCAGAATATTCCATGTTGTTAAATAGCTCCTTGGCAGACGTGTTGATGTGATTATTCAACTTCAATAGAATGTATAGGATAAAATTCTACAGATAATACAGTATAGCAGAATAGGATTCTGCTATACGGGATAATTTTATACGGTAAATTATTTGCAACTGGATCAAGGCTCGAAGGAGTTTGCTTTTGATTTGCTTTCGTTATTGTTGTTGTCATTACAATATGGCAGGTCTGCTTTGCTTGTGGAACACCTATTACCCTATGGGAGGTAACTTGTGCCTCACCTACCTCTGGGGTCCTGAATGAAAGAAAGCATTCTGCTTCCCACTCTCCCTGAAAAGCTTCAGCATCCTGTTCCTAGCAATTGCTAGCCACATATCTTTTTTCCCTCTCCCGCACTCCAGCTCTTTCAGAAAGATGCAGCCATGGTTACAGCTTCTGGGGGAAGGACTTGGTTGCGAAACTACCAGCATGTGATCATTTCACCAGCACAACTTGCAAAAGGCTTTTAAATTCAAGAGAAAAGAGTGGGGAATATGGAGTTTATTGCAAAAAAGGAAAAGAAAGGTGGGGAAAAGGGATTGTGTATAATGGCAAGGTAGAAATTTAAAAGTAAAAGTAAATTGAACCAGTAGGAATAGCTTACTGGGGAAGCCATGTTGAATGAAATGGATCAGAGTACTTAAGAAGTATGTGTGGTAAACAATTTAAAACAGCATTTGGAATAAACACATGTGGAATGAATATGAGTAGAAATCAGACATGTGTGACCAGTATGAAAAAAGCGTTTTGAAGTGGCTGGATCTTATAGAGAAAAGGAATGAGGTTCAAATCATAAAACAAATAGACAAAAGAATATGAATGAATCAAGAGTCAGTGCAGGGCCCAAAACATCATGACTGGATGGATTTGATGAGATCCTGAAAAAAAAAAAAACTCACAGAGGCAAAATGTTTACAGAACAAAAGGCAGTGTATGAAGCACTGCATGATGCATGACATGGTAAAAACAAGGATGCATTGCAAGAACAGAAAGATATGGAGAGGAATGGAAAGATACTGAAAGGTCTAGGAATATTTATTCATCCAGTGCCTTTAATTTTTTGGCTTACGATTTCTTACTATTTTTCTGTTTTGCTTATCACAAAAAGGAACAGTACAGTAGGCAGGCAGGTATGGAAAGTCAGTTTTAGATGAAGAAAGCTTTCCTCAGTAACGGCTCAGATTTTGTTGCAAACCATCACGCAAACATACATAGCATGATTTTTTCTTCTTCTTTCAACTTTAGAATAGAACAGAAAGGAGGATTTCTGTGACTCCAGATGTAGAGCAGCAACTTAGGGCAAGATGCTAACTGAATGTCATTGTTTGAACTCTTTTATCCAGCATCTAATGGGACGATTGATTGGCTCCTAGTTTTCTCTGCTGTTCTCGGCTTTTGAGTTGGCCAAATTGACACAGAAGTGAAGTTGCCTTAGAACTGGGTTTTTTGTTTGTTTGCTTGTTTGTTTGAAAGGCTGAGAGGTAGATAAAAGTAGCAGCTTGACCATCCAGCTGAAGCTGGGAACAGAAAGCCTTACTTCAATGGCAAATGACTTGCTGGTGTAAATCCTCCCAATTTTAATCTTCAGCATCTTGAGGTAGAATTAGGAAAGATTCCCATCTGAGGCTCTACACCAGGCATGTCAAACTCGCGACGTCATGTGACGTCGCACGACGTATCGCAACTTTTTCCCCATTGCTGGCAATGGGGTGGGCGTGGTTTTGGCGTGACGCATCTGGCCTGCGGGCCGGCAGTTTGACATGCCTGCTCTACACAGTTGCTGCCAGTGACAGTAGATTATACTGAGCTAGGTTGAAGAAAGTGAACCTTTTCCTCTTATTATCCCTGCAAGATCCTGTTTGCTGGTGTCAATGTAAGAAGAAAACTCTGAATGGTGTAGCTGGCTAATCATAGTCTAAACAGACATGTGTTGTTTTGCAACAAAAGATACAATTTGAATCTAGCTATATCTGGTTAAATATGCCAGTGAAACATGGATCCTAACCTCACAAGCAATACAAAAGCTACGAGTGGTGCAAAGAACCATGGAAAGATACATGCTCGGCATCACAAGACAAGATAGAAAGACCTGCACATGGATAGAGAACAAACGAAAATATACAATGCCATCAAAAGAGTAAAAGAATTGAAATGGAAATAGGCTGGTCACATAGCAAGAAGAACTGAGGGCAGTCATAGAATGGATGCCACTTGATAAGCGATGACATCAGTAAGTATTGCAGGCCCAACTGGCTAAGGAAAGGTCAAGACCATATTGATTGGAAACACGCAGAAGAGGCCTTCATCCTGCAGTGGATAGACAATGGCTAGAATGATTATGATATCTGGTTAGATATAGGGCAATACATTTTCATTATTGAGATCCAGTTTGGTGTAGTGGTTAAGGCATCGGGCTAGAAATCAGAAGACCGTGAGTCCTGCCTTAGGCATAAATCCAGCTAGTATTACCCTCAAATTATTTTTTATTTGTCTCTTTGGCAAAAATCCATTTTGATCTGGGTGTATAAATTCAATCAAAAATCTTTTCAGCCTCTCAGCTATTATTGAAGTGAAGATTTTATAGTCCACATTCAGTAATGATATCGGTCTATAGTTTTTGATCTGGGTCAGATCTGAGTCCTCTTTTGGTATCAAAGTAACATTGGCTTCTGTCCATGTATTTGGGAGTTTTGCCTCCAATAAAAGTTCATTACATACATTTTTCAATGGTGAACTTAATATATCTTGTAAACATTTATAAAACTCTGCCGGGAGTCCATCTGGTCCCGGTGTTTTTTCATTTTTTTGTCTTTTTATTGCCTCTGTCAATTCCATCATTGTTATTTTTGAATTTAACATAGTCTTAAACTTTTCTGGAATTTTTGATAAATTATTTTCTCCCATGGAGTTTCTTCCTTGTCATACAGTTTCTCATAGTATTCATTAATTATGCTTAATTGGGGATTTCAATGCAATAGACGGGACATTAGACTATAAAAGCAGTAAATCAGGGAAACAAGGAAATTGGTATACAAGATATCTGGAGAGAAACGAACCTAGGAAAATCACAATACACATTTTATTCTAATAGTCATAAATCTTGGTCGAGAATTGATATGATTTGGATGATGCCTGAATTAAGGGTTAATGTGCAGGAAATTGAAATAGAATTAGGTAGTTGGGCAGAATATAACCCATTAAAAATGGTGTGGAAAGGAATGCAGAAAAAATTAAGATGGACTTTGAATCAATCTATATTAAAAGAGAAAGAATTTATAGACTTAGCAACAAAAGAAATGGAATTTTTCTTCAAAGAAAATAAAAAAGAAAATACAACATTACAAAATGTATGGGATACAACCAAAGCATATTTCCGAGGCATAGCAATAACATACATGGCGAAAAAAAATAAAGAAAAGAGACAACAATGTCAGTTGTTAAGAGAAGAATTTAAAAAATTAGAACTCGAACTACAAATAAACCCACAAAAGAAAATATTGAAAAGACAAATGGAAATAATAAACATAAATTAAATGTAATAGAATCAGAAAAATTGGCACAACAAATTAAAAGGGCAAAGCAAAACTTTTTTGAAAATGCAAACAAACCAGGAAGATGGTTAACTTATAAACTTAAAAAACAGGAGAAAAAATTGATAAACAATTTAGTAGATGAAAAAGGCTGTTTACAATTTAAAAATGAAGCAATAAAAAATAATTAAAAAAAAGAGAAACCGTCTTCATTATACTGTAGTACAATTTTTTTGTTATAAGATATACATGGTTTAAATTTTTTTTTGCTTGATCCCTTGTCAGAAATTATTTAATACGTTGCTTTTTTACATATTTTATATTTTGCTATATATTGCAATTGATAGTCATAAAGGTTGTAAATGTCAACAATGGCTGCAATCATGCAATATGTTCAGATTGTTAAGACCAACTTGGTAAATGTTAATTGTGATCAGTTTGTTTTTACTAGCTGTGTGATTCCAACTTATGTAATTAAGTTTATAGGTCAATGCGCTGTGAAGTCAAAAAAGATAAATTCAGTAAATGGGTTTAAGTCTGCTGTCTGAGCACATTTAACATTGATTCTTGAAATATATTAAGAAAATCAAAGGGCTTCCTGAATGCATAAAATATTTTATAAGACAGAGAGCCTAATCCAAATTAATATTATCAATTTAAGAAGCTTTAATAGCTTGTCATACTTTGGAAACCTTTCCTATTAATCCTGCAAATTTAAGGCACTGGCATCAATGAATAACAAGCAAGGAATATGCTTCTATTTCCAGGTTTTCTTGCTGTAAAATAAAGTGCTTCTCTGAATATAAGAAGCAAATTCATGTAGATTGCTACATATAACCGCTTCTATTATTCTTACATTATAGCTATTCTCTGAAACCTATTAACCAAGAAATCTTTTGCTCATAATGCCTCTGTTGAGAATTATTTTTAAAATCATTTGTTTTAGAACTAATGAGCTTTTGAACTATTCTGTTTTTTTCAATACAAAAAATAATTCAAAGCCTTGAGTTGGTCTTCAGGAGCTACATGCAATAACTGCTGCTTTATCTGAAAAATCAGATCTTGAAAACAACCTTCTCATATCTTTCATCAATTACATTATTAGGCATGTTTTCCTAAACTTTCATAGCTTAGTCATAATCAATATATATCCAACAGAGGCAGTCATCAACATATGACGACCGTCTGTGAAGCCTGCACATTACACTCGTATGTCATGAAATGGGTCGGGCACATGACCAACCTGATTTTATAACTTTTTCTTCAGGAGTCATTAAGCAAATGTCATAAGGCAACCATTGAAGTATTAAGTGAACCAAAGGTTTGCTATCAGTGAGGTTTTGCCAAAAGCTAGAAGTGTTGGCTTTCTATAAAATAATTGTAAAAAGCAGCCACATGACCAGGGGATACTGCAAACAGCTGCCAATGTGGCCTTGTTCCCTGAGCAGCCAAAGTTTGGTCATTATGACAGTGGAGACAGCCCGACCATCAGAATTTTAAATCCAGGTCATAAATCCCCTTTTCGGGTTGGTTGGATCTTTGAACGGCCACTAAATGACGTGACTTGACTTGACAAGACCTACCTTTATTGGAGGCTAAAAACTTCTAAATATTGATTTAGGGGTGGAGTCATGCTGTTGGCATCAAGTCCTTATGAACCACTCACTGTGTGAAAAGAAGACTGAGCTATTAGTCTCATCTAGCAAAATTCTTATGTTTGTTATGGCCTCAACAGAATATACTATCCAGATGAATTGGAAAAGGAGTAATGTTTAAGAAAGTTTATATATTTTAGTATCTGGAACCTGATACTAAACTGAGACCTGATTATTGCCATCCTTAGTATTAGAAGTTGATGGAAAGTTCTATGTATTGCCTGTCCATACACATGCACAAATATATACATACATTACTAGAATACCATCATTAACAATCTAGCCTGTATAAATTTAGGAATATGGTCTAATGTAGGTCCATAGATATATAAAAACTGTTTTTTTATCCTTGAAGAAGCACAATCTGTATACAGGAAGATGTGCAGAACTTCAGGAGTAACTCAAGGGACTGCAGAGCATGTAGGACTATGAAGACAGCCCATCTCTGAAGTTCTTTAAAGGAGCTATATCTTTTCCTGGGTATATACAGCTGCTTTTGCATATTCAAAAGCACCTTTTTGGAACTAAATCCATAGCAATACATACAAGGGCTCCATTGGCGGCATCAACAACATCAAAATGGTGGGTGCAATTTGAGGCACTGCCCCTTTTTAACATGCATCCCATGCATTGTGCAAATGGAAATGAGGAAGGACTTCAATTGCCCCATTGTGTCCACCATTCTGACATCACTGACCCCCTTGAACATAGTCTGAATATATAGCCTTGTTATGCCTGGGAAGCAGTAATTGCAAGAGGGATCCTGGAGTCCTAGTGTACAATCATTAAATATGAGCCAGCAGTGTGCTGCAGCTGCCAAAAAAGCCAATGCAGTCCTAGGCTGCATTAACAGAGGAATAGATTCAATCAATACCACTCTAGAGGACCACACTTAATACCTTGTAAGACCACACTTGGAATACCGCATCCAGTTTGGTCAACATGATGTAAAAAAGATGTTGAGATTCTAGAAAGAGTAGAGAGAAGAGCAACAAAGATAATTAGAAAACTGGAGGCTAAAACATATAAAGAATGGTTGTTGGAATTGTTTAATGAAAAAAAGGACTAAGGGTGACATGATAACAGTGTTCCAATATCTAAGGGGTTGCCACAAAGAAGAGGGAGTTAACCTATTCTCCAAAGAACTTGAAGGTAGGATAAAAAGCAATGGATGGAAACTAATCAAGGAGAGAAGCAACCTAGAACTAAGGAGAAATTTCCTAACCAGAACAATTAACCAGTGGAAAGGCTTGCCTTCAAAAATTGTGAGTGCTCCATCACTGGAGGCTTTTAAGAAGAGATTGGAGAACCATTTGTCTGAAATGGTATAGGGTTTCCTGCCTGAACAGGAGGTTGGACTAGAAGACCTCCAAGGTCCCTTCCAACTCTGTTATTCTGTTATGAGGAGGACTACTCCATGGATGTTAATAAGATCTCTTGCGATACCAAGAACAAAGCATGTGAAGAAGTGGTGGGATTCAAATATGTGAACAACCGGTTTTCTGTGTGGATGATGCTTCCAGAAGTCCATTCTAGGCCTGGGCAACAAAAACTTAGCTACCGGGCTTCCGGTTCCGGATCACGGCACACGCAGTCGCACGGAGAGATCCGTCTCTCCCACCGGCTGCTTTCCCTCCGCCGGTAGACCCTTAATCGGGTCGAAAGTCACCCCGTAGAGGCGACCACCGTTTGAGGAGGCCCCCGCTTGACTGGGGAAGGGTGGCAGCTCCTTCCTCAGTCCGAGCTAGCTCCTTAGGGCCGTCGGAGGAAAGATCGGCCAGCAAAATGGACGATCACTTCGCTGCACCAGCCGAAAGCCAGAAGAACAACTAAGCGTAAAGAACCCCCGTGGAGAATCCGGGTGAGACCTTTCCTCCCCCCTCTTTCCCTAATTACTCTCCTGTAAAAAGCTTTTGTACTTGAATTATTTCCCTGCTGTGAGGGAGCAGCATTTGGGCACTTGGGAAAAACAGCTTTGAAAAAAATAAAAATAAATAAACCAGTTAATTTTTTATTGACTATTTAAATTTTGGAATACTGAGGGGGCCTGAAAACATTTTATTCTTGACTATTATTGTTATAACTACGCATCTATTACTTTGGAGAGGCCTTTCTTCATCTTTTTCAACGTGAAAAATAAAAAATCTATTAACTTGGAAAGAAAAAAAGATTTTATAGTCTGCTGAGGACATCTTGTGATGAAAAGTGTTACTGCAACTGTATATTTTTTTCATGGCTGAGGATGGCTTTGACCTTCAAAAGATGATAAGAGTAAGATAACTGAAACAGCTGTGTGGTGATTTGGTCTATTGAAAATTGGAGGTGAATATTTGTTTGGTTTCTACGAAATAGAGCCTTCACTAAAAGATTAAAAAATCTTTTTACCACTGATATGGAACCTAACACACAGCTGGACTATGAGCTCATATTGGAAAAAATTCTGGAAGCCACAGAGGATATGAACTCTTACTTCCAAACTCTGACAGATCAAATTATAGGCCGAAAAACAGTGGAGAAGAAGCAGACTGGCGTTAAAGAGATTAGTGAGCAATATGTACAATCTAAAGAGGAACCATGTCAACAACTCAACTATGAAACTACACTGAGAAAAACTGTGGAAACTAAGGAACAAATTAACTTTATACAACCCCAAACGCAATCTATGGAGAAGCTTGATGATCAAAGAATAACTTTAACTGAGGTGTCTGAAGCATTAACGTCAACAGAGACTGACACTCAGATACAAGTTATTGAAAATTGTGATAAAGTGGATAAACAACTGGTAAACATAACATGGAATAAAACGGCTTTTACCATCCAAAGGCTACTAGAAGAAAGGAAAGAGAACTTTGACCAATTTGAAGCGTTAAAGAATACTGACTTTCTAATATTGTGGTTTGATGATGCAGGAATTTTATTATGGAAACCGATATGGCACAGAAAGAAACCTAGAGTTAGATTTAAAAATGTATTTTAAAGTTTTATTTAATGGGTTTAAAAAGGCTTTGACTTTTTGACTGATTTAACAACTAACGGAGCACGTGAATTTTGTAAGAGGATACCCTTTGTAATAATACTTTGTCTTAGATATGATAATTACTGGAGAGGTAAACTTTATTTACTGGGTTAAAAAGATTTTTATAGACATAGATGAATTGATAGAATATATACTTAAATTAGATAGAAATCTATTTGTTGGTTTGATATTTTTATTCTAAATAAGATAATTATTTTGTAATAGAAGAAGAATAAGAGGGATGGGTGATAAGAGAAGAAATGGTATTAATGAAGAAAATATAAGAATATTACTGCGGGAATAATATACTAGATATAATCATTATGTTAAAAAAAGGACACCCGAAGTGTTAATAATATGTCTATTTAAGGCTAATTGGAATATGGTAACTGTAAGTTAGTAAAGCTTAAAAACAGGACCTGGATCTTTATAATTGAAATGTGAGTGATATTGGATAGGATTGTTTGAAGCTTATGTAGAAATGTATCAATTTGAACATGCAAGACTATATGAGGGAATTAGAGAGGGAATTTTAAATGAATCGATTTGGGCTATATATTTGTGATTGTTTTTTTTTGGATGTTCGATATACCCACCTCCATGGTGTTTCCTAAGCACTTTGATGTAACCCTTCTACCCCTACAAAAATCCAATAAAATATATATATATTTTTAAAAAAAACAACTTAGCTACCGGTTCTGCCAAAGTGGTGCGAACTGGCTGAATCCCATCACTGATGTGAAGTAGTAGGCTGTGATAGAAACTCTCACTTTTTCCAACTGCCAGTGTTGAACTGCTATATAGAAATGGATGATTACATGTAGGCAGTTATCACAGAAAAGCCACTTAAGGCCATTTTGTAGCCAGTGGTTTTCTGAAAACCCACTGCTTAATTCTGCTAATGAATGATTCTCCACCAGCTGGCCCAGAACTCAAAACTCGAATAGAGATATAATTGTTGGTTGACCCCAGATTATTGATCTCAGCCCTTTTACAAGCTACTTCCCATTGCTCAAGGTTGGATGATGAGGAGATGTATAGTATGCAAACAGTGAGCTATTGTCACTGAACAACAAGTGACCTAAATTCTTTCAAAAGCAGTATTGACTTTTCCAGAACAGACACATAATGAAAAACCACTTCTGTTTTCTCAGGCCCAAATAGGCTTTAGAGATAAATTCACGTCTTAGCTTTTTTTCCCCATGCACCAGAACAAGGGCCTTTTACCTCCTGCAGCATTTCACTTTTTTTAGCATTGTTCCTGGTTTTTTTTAAAAACAAACAAACAAACAAACAGGAAAATGGTCTGTTATGTCCTGGGCCTTGCTGAGTCATTCAGCAAGGCTCAGGAAGGCTGCAGGAAGGCTGCAGAGAGCCGGACAGACAAGCTGTCTCCGGCCTTACGCGCATGCATGATTGGATGTGCATCCTCTTGCAAGGGGATATAAAAGACCAGTGGCCATTGTGTTCTTGCTTCTGTTCTGTGAATGTGCTTCAATAAAGAGATTCTTGTTGTGAACCAGCCTCGTCTCGATGTCTTCTTTAGAAGAACAGAACATTGGCGACGAGGATGGGATACACCGAAAAGGAAGCCAAAGAAGAAGAAGCTAGGCCAACTCACCTGAAGGCCTGAAGCGAAGAGAAGCGTGGCGTCCAGAAGAAGCAACCGCCTGCCAGTACGAAGATGCTGGAGGTGGGCTTGGCTTCATGGGACCCCTTCTCCTTCCTTGAGGCGAGAGACGTCGAAGAGGCTATCGGTCACAATGATGTCCAAGCTGGGCTGTCTTGTCGAGTTCGATACTTCGCACCCAGAATGGTGGAGCTCTTACACAGCTCGCATCAAGAATTACTTCAGGGTGAACAAGGTCCAGAAGATGGATTGAAAGCTGCTGCCTTGCTGTGTGTCTGCGGGCAAGAGACTTTTGACATTGCTGAGAACCTTGTAGCCCCAGCACCACTGGAGTCGATCGCCTATCCAGATTTGAAGAAAATGCTGCGCGAGCATTTTGAGCCCAAGCTCTCCGTAATAGCTTGGAGGCACCAATTCGAACAGCGGGATCAGCGGCCGGGAGAATCATCTGCGGACTTCATCGTGGCTCTTAGGTGGGCTGCTAGGCCATGTGCGTTCCAAGACTTGGAAGAAAGGCTCCGAGATTGACTCGTTTGTGGATTGCGAAGCCGTGAGATGCAACAAAAGTTATTTGCTCTACTAATGTTTCCTTCCAAGATGCCCTGAGAGAAGTTGCAGCTGAAGAAGCAGCCAGCGGCACAGTGAAGGCTTTGCGGTCGACCAAGAACCCTCCAGCAGCAGTTCCCGACCATCAGGAAGTCGTGTGAGAGGCATCCGAAGAAGAATCTGAGGAAGAAGTGGACAGACTTCAACAGTCGGCAGAGAGAAGACTGCACGAACGCAGAGGAAAGACGCCTGCATCCCAGTGTTTCGGCTGTGGGGGTCACCACAGGAGAGCCGACTGCCATTTTCGTTCTGCTGTTTGCCGGGCATGTGGCAGGCAAGGCCACATCACATCAACCTCGCCAGAAAAACAGGTCCCCCAAAGAGTTGCCTCTGAAAGGTACCAAGGTCCCCAGCCAACACAGAGTGGGTTTCTGCGTGTCCCGGAGGGGGGTATTCAGAACCAGGGTCCACCGGCCCCTTAAGAAAAAACTTCGCATTGATGCAAAGTTGCAGGGAGTTCCCCTGGCCATGGAGCTGGACACAGGGTCCGCTCTTTCTATTATTTCTGCTGACACTTTAAAAAGGGTTTGTTCCAGGAGTGGCTCACAAGTCAAACTCAGGTCCTCCAATCTCATCTTCACTGACTTCCAGAATTTCCGAGTCAGTGTGAAGGGGGAGGCCACGCTCAGAGTACAGCGTAAGGAATTTGATGGGTTGTTAGATGTGGTGGTAGTTGGGGGTAATCGAACGAGTCTTATCGGATTCGATTGGTTCAAGGCACTTGGGATCCAAGTGACTGGCCTTAACCATCTACAAACTGCCAGCCTTGCAGGAGTCTATAAGGAGTTTGCTGATGTGTTCAGCCCAGAGCTTGGCTCATGCAAGGGGCCTCCTATTGCTTTAAGGTTAGATCCAGCCATCACACCCATCAGGGTTAAACCAAGGAGGGTGCCTTTTGCCCTCAAAAGTACAATAGATGCTGAGTTGGACAAACTGCTCCAACAAGGCATTCTAGAACCTGTGGATTCTAGTCCATGGGAAACCCCCATAGTGACACCATTAAAAGCCAATGGTGAAGTCCGAATTTGTGCGGACTATAAGTGCACACTAAACAAAGCCTTGCAGCAGCATGCATATCCAGTGTCTGTGGTGAGCCACATTTTGGCCTCACTGAAGGGGGGGAAAGTCTTTGCTAAGCTTGATTTAGCTCAGGCCTACCAACAGTTACCTGTTGATGAGGCAACAGCTGAGGCCCAAACTATAGTTACTCATAGAGGGGCTTTTAAGGTAAAAAGGCTGCAGTTTGGGGTCAATGTAGCCCCTGGCATTTTCCAAGGGGTGATGGAGCGAACGCTCCGTGGTATTCCTGGGGTCTGCCCCTATTTCAATGATGTCCTCATTGCAGGAGAGTCACCTGGGAACTTGGCTGAAAGGCTGAGAGCTGTCTTGCTGCATTTCCACCAAGCTGGGCTAAAGTTACAGCAAGGCAAATGCAAAATTGGTGTAGCATCCACCGAATTCCTAGATTTTCATATTGATGCTGAGGGCATCCACCCTGCAGAGTCTAAATTTCAGGCCATTCAATTGGCCCCAAGCCCCCAGTGAAAAGCTGAACTCCAGGCTTTTCTGGGCCTGCTAAATTTCTATCATTCATTTCTCCCCCACAAGGCTGCAGTGGCTGAGCCGTTACACCGGCTCTTGGACAAGCAGACTCCATGGAAATGGACGAACGTCCATGAAAGGGCTTTCAAAGAAGTCAAGGCCTTGCTATCTTCAAATGCGGTACTGGCGCATTTCAATGAGCAATTGCCTGTGTGCATCGCATGTGATGGCTCCCCTTATGGGGTAGGAGCAGTGTTGAGTCATCTCAAGGCTGATGGGACTCAGGTCCCTGTGGCCTATTACTCCAGAACTCTCTCATCTGCAGAGCGTAATTATGCGCAGATTGACAGAGAAGCCTTGGCAATAGTATCAGGCATCAAGAAATTTCATGATTTCTTGTATAGCCGCCATTTCACAGTTTACACTGACCACAAGCCCTTGCTGGGTTTGTTTACAACAAACAAACAAACCCCACACATCATCTCCCCCAGAATGCTGAGATGGTCAATTTTCTTGTCAGCTTATGACTACACCCTGGTTCACAAACCAGGGTCAGAGATGGGCCACGCTGATGGCCTTAGTAGGTTACCTCTGAAGCAAATAGAGGCAGACCCTGCTCCTGCTGTACACATTCTTTCCATTCAGGAATTGCCTGAATCTCCCCTCAATGCTAGGGATGTGGCTGATGAAACTGCCACTGATCACACGCTTACACGCGTGCTGACATGGGTGTTGTCAGGATGGCCTGACACGTGTCCTGGTACAGAATTCCAAAGTTTCTGGCGTAGGAAACATGAGTTTTCCACTTTCAAAGGGTGTATCCTGTGGGGTAGCAGGGTAGTCATCCTGACCTCATTGAGGACTAGAGTCTTGCTCTCTCTGCATGAGGGACATCCGGGAATTGTGAGGATGAAGGCGCTTGCGCGTAGCCATCTTTGGTGGCCTGGACTCGATAAGGACATCGAGGCCCAGGTTCAGGGGTGCCAAGTGTGCCAACAGTCACGGCCTGAGATGCCCCAGGCCCCTGTACATAGGTGGGAGGAGACACTCACTCCATGGTCACACGTACACATTGACTATCCTGGGCCCTTTCAGGGACAATTCTTCCTTCTCCTTCTTCAAGCCAACATGATCCGGCATGCTACGTCTGCTCCATTTCACCCTGCCACCAACGGTCAGGCTGAACGCATGGTGCGTACCACCAAGGAGGCATTAAAAGAGAATCACTCAAGGACCCTGGCATCACAGGTTAGCCAATTTTCTCCTTGCACACCGCACCACACCTTGCACAGCTACAGAAAAGAGCCCAGCTGAACTACGCTGGGGTCGCAGACTCATCACGAAACTGGACAGGTTGCACCCAGACCGGGTGGCTTCACAGGTGTCACAGCCACGGGCACCTAGGAGACTCCAAGTGGGTGATCCGGTATGGGCCAGAAACTATGGGCATGGACATTTCTGGGTAACTGCTGTGGTATGCAAGGTCTGTGGGCCACTGTCCTACGAAGTGGCCTTGGAGGATGGTCGTGTGCTTAGACGTCACATTGACCAATTGCGCTGGAGGCTTCCTGACCAAGTGTCTGCTCCTCGCTCTGCTCTCGGGGGGGAGGGGGACCCCAATTACGATTGTGGACCACAGTCTCTCCACGAGGGCGCTTATCCAAATGTTCCTCCACATGTTCCAGGTGGGGGTCTTGCCATGGAGGCGGCTCCTGACTCTGGCATAGACTCCGGGGGTCTTGCCATGGAGGCGGCTCCTGATTCTGGCAGAGGTCCCTGGCCAGGGGCAAATGGCCGTAAATCGGCTACTCAGGGTACTCCTGCTGCTGGTCTTGGGCTCAGGGGACAGTGCTCCCAAGAGGAGTACAATGGAAATTTGGGGAACTCCACCCCATCAACGGACTCGGGGAACTCAACCCCACCAAGGAACTCTGGTTTGGGTTTGGTGGATCCAGCCAGTCAGCAGTCAGGGGGAACCCCTGAGTCTTCTGGGCGACAAAGTCCTGGTTTGTTTTGCGCAAACCGGAAGCAGGCACTCCAGGCACCTATTTGTAATTCAACACCTACAACCACACCTGCACCTAATCTGGCTCCACGGAGATCAGAGCGGGTTAAGGGTCCTCCTAAGTATTTAAAGGAATATGTCAGGTCCCTGTTTACTATACAGGAGGTTTATTAGTCCTCACCATCTGAGGAACACACTTGCAGTGCTGCGATGTTAATATTGTCCAAGTGTGAAGGCACGTGTGTATAACAGGGAGCTGCAGATCATGGGGTGCAAGAGAAAAGGTTGAATGAATAATGTGTCAACCGGCCTGCTATGATGTTGTTTGTGTGTAAAGTGTTAAACAATATGTTTAATTATTGTTTAATCCAAGGGGGGAGGGGTGTTATGTCCTGGGCCTTGCTGAGTCATTCAGCAAGGCTCAGGAAGGCTGCAGGAAGGCTGTAGAGACCCGGACAGACAACGTGTCTGCCCGGGACCCAGACAGGCTGTCTCGGGCCTTACGCGCATGCGCAAGGCGGGAGAACGGCCTGCAATGATTGGATGTGCATCCTCTTGCAAGGGGATATAAAAGACCAGTGGCCATTGTGTTCTTGCTTCTGTTCTGTGAATGTGCTTCAATAAAGAGATTCTTGTTGTGAACCAGCCTCGTCTCGATGTCTTCTTTAGAAGAACAGAACATGGTCCATGTTGGGAAACTCAAATGGTGAAGCTTCCCATCCCTGCCAGGAAAAGCTTCACCTGCTGAATTTTCTGCAGAGCCATCTGACCAGAGATGAAACTGGGCAGCAGTCTTTGATGGAAATCTTGCCTGACACAGAATCCAAAGATTAGATCTGCTATCACTAAACCTCACAATCCTAATAATTGTGTCCACAGGAGGCCCTCACTGGCATCATCCACAAGGACTCATTAATGGTTGAAAAAGAGTCCCCCAGTTGCAGAAATGCAAATGAGAGCTGAAAGCCTTCAGAATTAGAGGTGTGCAGCTTTTGTGATTAACAGAGCAGAAGGACAGAAAAGCCAGCCTGGAGTGTGTGTGTGGGGGGGTGGGGAGAAGTTAGATTCATTCCAGGTGAAAGGAAGAGCAAGGGCAGAGTCAGACCATTTCTCCGTGTGGCATTGATGCCTGCCCTTCTTTTTACCCACCGCTAAATGCCCTTTGCAAATCTTTCCTGGAAAACATCAGATGGCAGATAAAATAACGAGCATTCACACATCCGTGGAAGGAAAGGACATTCTTTGCTGACTTTCAGAAGAAGAATCCAGGTTGTCCTGTGTCTGAACTTTAACTAGCAACTTGGTTTGAGGCTCTTGGTGGGTAAAGCTTTTATTATTTATTTATTTATTTAGAAAATTGATATTGCCGCCTACTCACACATGGCGACTCAAGGCGGCTTACACAGATATAAAAACACTCTATAAAAAGAATAAAAATAACAAAAAGTAAAATAATAAAATAATAACCCCGCCCCCACCCCGGTGACAGCAGACATTCAAACCTTTCAGTGTGCGATGATAAAAGCACCAAATATTGGATCCAAATATTGTCACACCTGTTCTGTAGATCTATTGATCCCTTGGGCTAACAGAGGAATCCTGCTCAGAAGATGCTGAGGCAGTTGCAGACTTAATCAAAGATGCAGAATTGCTTGTAATCAGTCAGTTGACTTGATACCCTGATTGACTGATTGAGCTGTTTGTACATAATGAGAAATAAAGCAATAATGTGTTGGCAGAAAAGAAGCAAAGAACACTATAGCAGCTGGGGAGAGCAGAAAAGGTGACGCAAGGTCACAGAGGAACAGAAAAGCAAGCTGGGGTGGGCAGGGTAGAGAAGAAAAAACAAAGCAGCAGAAAGAGCTTGTCTTCTCCCTGCTTGAGCCCCCCCAGGTTGGCTTTCTCTAGCCCATACCAGGGCTCTGTGTTTGCAGACCAGCTGCTTCTCCTTCTATCTGCAGTTCGATGCCTCTTCTTCCGCTCATGAGCAGGGTCAGCCCAGGCCATCTGTAGAAGGATGCTCTGTTCCTCAGGAAGACATAAGGGTCTCTCTGTGACTGCAAAAGCTGCCTCCGCCTCCGCCCCCACCTCACCTCCTCCTCCTCCTCCTGCCTCCCTCTCTCTTTCTCTTATTTCTGCTCTGGAAATAATGTTGGCTTCCCTAAAAAAGAGTTTTAAGTAAAGACTCTGAATGATTAATTGGTACATTGAATCAAGCAATTATAAAGCATTATCATACTGGCTTTGAATGTGGTATAAATTAGCAAAGTCTTGTTCTTCCCTCCACTCAGTGATAAAATGTTTGGCTTTCTCTCTCCTAGAAGATGATCTAGGCAATTGCCCTAAACCAATTAGACATGAGTCATTTGCATGGAAAACTTGGCCTCACTGGGTTATATATTGTCTGAGGAACTATCAGCACAAGTCAAGCCATTGTAATAATGAAGGTGTGCAGGACTAGAACCAGAAAAACCCAGGTTTAAGCATACTTTCAGCCAACATTCACTAAGTGATTTTGGCCAAGCACTATTCTCAATCCAGCCTACAGGATTGTTATTGTGAGGGAACATTGAAAGAGGAAATTCTATGTATGCAGCCTTCAGCTTCTTCAGCTTCTTCTTATATTAATAGATGGGAAGGAGGGAGGGAGGGAGGGAGGGAAGGAAGGAAGGAAGGAAGGAAGGAAGGAAGGAAGGAAGGAAGGAAGGAAGGAAGGAAGGAAGGAAGGAAGACTATGACCATGCTCAAGACCAGTTTATACGTGAAGGAGAATGAATTAGCTCCAAACTTCATTAGAAGAAATATATTATATAGATCAAGGGTGTCAAACTTGCAACGTCACGTGACGTGTCACGACGTATCGCAACTTTTTTTCCATTGCCGACAATGGGGTGGGTGCGGTTTCGCCATGACGCATCCTGAAGGCCAGCAGTTTGACACCCCTGATCTAGATCCATTCATTATGGATTTAGCCTAAAGTCTGACATAGTAATAAGCTGGGTTAACTCTCTTGATTTCTGTTGGGAGAAATATGGAGGTAGTCTGTTTGATTTCCCCATTCACAACTTTTGATACTGTTATTCTTGCTGGACCATCTTTGTGAGATGCAGCTGAAGATTCAGTGATGTAGCAGTTCCACTCATATTGCAGGTTATTTCTGCTCAGCCTGGTGGCTTGCGAGCTCTGTAAGCTTTCACCCTTCTCCTTTTTAAAATCTACTGAGAGAAATTAGCTAAGTGCCTTGAAAAAGATGTCCTCAGTATCAGAATGACGCATAGTTCTATTTCTTTTTGCCACCCAAACTTCTGACTAAACTTTGAAATAAGCTGGATGGCAATCCATACTGTGAAACTGAATCTTGAACTACAAAGGCACTGTGGATGGTCTTAGAATCATCCTTTAGATCTTCTTAGAGCAACTTTTATAAGCTTTGGCTGGTTTCTCACTCAAGATTTTCCTGAGTAGGAAGCCTGTTTATGATATACATGCTCTGGTAAACACTCCACACCACTGGATGGATTGCCCTGTTTTGTTATATATGAAATTGTTATGCAAGCAGCTTCCTGTATTATAATTGTCAATTAGAAGTATGAGCTGATTAGACAAAAATGACATCATCATCATCATCATCATCATCATTATTATCATTATCATTATCATTATCATTATCATTATCACATTTATAAACATAAGGCCAGCCCTACTATATCAAGTCAAGGCCCATCTTAGTCCAGCATTTTTTTCTTCATAATGGCCAAATACTCACAAGCATGAAATAGAAACAAAACTCCTTACTCTTATTTCCTTGCAAAAGGTAAATTATACTCCGTCTTTATTCTTTGCAGTCGGAGTGGTATGTGAGAAGGGTTTCCCTTCATTTTTTCCCCCGTAGTAATCAGAAAGTAGTTTAGCTTGTGAGAGACAGTTTGGTCTAGTGATGAGAGCAACCGGCTAGAAACCAGGAGACTGTGAGTTCCAGTCCTGCCTTAGGCATGAAAACCAGAGAGGGTCATTGGTCCCCCTCTCTCAGCCCACGATGCCAGGCTCAGGTGACAAACTGGTCAGTCAATTCTTGTCACAACCAATGGATTAATACTCAGTTGATTCCCCCCCCCCAAAAAAGGGGACCCAATGCTTGTGCGAAAACATTGGGAAGAAAAAAAAAAAGGTTAGGTTGAGAAAGTGTTTCTGGCCTGCTATTCAATGAAATCTGTGGCTCAGTGGTGACTTCAACCTGGTCCTTCCAGTCCAACATTTCATGATATATTACATTTGCTTTCTTCTTAAGCAAAGTAATTTAGCTGCTTATTTGCAATGATGTCCCATTCAAAGCGTTGATGCTTACCTTAAAAGCAGAGGTAGAAAACTTGTTCAACATTGTACCCTCTTTTTTGTCAATGAAATTTGGCAACATGCCACAGAAAATCAGTGGTGACACAATTTCCTACTGGAAATTTAGTGAGAAACAAAATAAAGGACAAATAGGTCAAAGCATATCTAAACCAATCATCATCATCATCATCATCATCCAAAACCAATCTCCCTCAGAAAATTGTGGAACTGCACAAAATTGTCCATTTGCATTTTGCACGGTGTTAAAGCCTTGCTTTCCTACCCTTTTTGGCCATCAAACACAGCATTTAAAGGATGCTCCCAACCGCAAAATAAAATAAAATAAAAATAACCAAACCCTTCAAAATACCTGATGAAGCATATCTCCCTATAACAATCTATTTATGCAATAATTCCTCAGAAGAGACTTAATAATAATAATAATAATAAAGTTGGAAGGGACCTTGGAGGTCATCGAGTCCAACCCCCTGCTCAGGCAGGAAACCCTATACCATTTCAGACAAATGGCTGTCCAGTCTCTTCTTAAAAACTTCCAGTGTTGGAGCATTCACCGCTTCGGAGGCAGGTTGTTCCACTGGTTAATTGTTCTAACTGTCAGGAAGTTTCTCCTCAGTTCCAGGTGCTTCTTTCCTTGACTAGTTTTCCATCCATTACTTCTTGTCCTGCCCTCAGGCGCCTTGGAGAATAGCTTGACTCCCTCTTCTTTGTGCAACCCCTGAGATATTGGAATACTGCTATCATGTCACCCCTAGTCCTCTTTTCATTAAACTAGACATACCCAATTCCAGCAAACGTTCCTGATATGCTTTAGCCTCCAGTCCCCTAATCATCTTTGTTGCCCTTCTCTGCACTCTTTCTAGAGTCTCAACATCTTTTTACATCGTGGTGACCAAAACTGGATGCAGTATTCCAAGTGTGGCCTTACCAAGGCATTGTAAAGTGGTATTAATACTTCACATGATCTTGATTCTATCCCTCTGTTAATGCAGCCCAGCACTGTGTTGGCTTTTTTGGCAGCTGCAGCACACTGTTGGCTCATATTTAAGTGATTGTCCACTAGGACTCCGAGATCCCTCTCACAGTTACTACTATTGAGCAAGGTACCCCCTATACTATACCTGTACATTTGGTTTTTCTTGCCTAAATGTAGAACCTTACTTTTTTCACCATTTGTATCATTTGTTTCACTTCTTGTATCATTGTGTGTGAAGTGATTAATGAAAGAAATGATGACAACAAAGCATTTCTGCTGGAACTGAAATGGAGCATTGGTGCCACCTACATGTCAGATAAATGAATATTTCATCAATCTATTTTTAGGGCCAGATTTCCAAAGAGAAGAAGATGCCAAGATTACTGAGCTTGTTCCTGAAAAGATAGAGTTAGCAAATAGTTGCTGATTGTCAGCTCTTTTGAAAAACTTTTATTTTCTTTGATGCCTACACAGGAACTGAGCTAATGTGGCAGGTTTCAGGGATACTTTTAGGGAAGTGCATATCTCTTGAGAAGTGGTTGTGTTTTCTGGAAATAACTGCTACGGAATGGCTAATTTACAAAAGTGTTGCTATGGAAGGCAAAACCAATCAGAAAATAACCGTTTACCATTTATTCCCCATTGTCTTCTAAGCTTGTCCAAATGTTCCCTGTCACCCAATATATCTTTGTTCTTTTTTCCTCTTAGCAAATTGACCAACTTTTTAACCAAGTATTGGGGTACAGACACCAGTTTTTTAAAAAAGAAAATTTATGGGGTCCTACATAGCTTCTACAGGTAATTTTAGAGAAGAAAGGCTGCTCAAATGATGAATTCTTTACATTACTGTGCAGCATGACTATTTAATTTTATTCAGTTACTCTGAATAAAATTAAAGTGAAACGGAAGAATCTGCTTGGTGCATGCTTAGTGCATGAGCTCAGATTATTTTTGTAGAAAAGTTGGGCCCTTCACTGCATTGTGCTTAAGAGTAACAGAACGATGTGCTTAAGAGTAACAGAAAGATCCTTGTGAATGTGGATATTTTCCTCCTCCTCCTCCTCCTCCTCCTCCTCCTCCCTGTTTCTCCTTGCTTGATTATTTGATGTTTTATGTATTCTTCTTTAACCATTGAAACATAGTTTTTGGAACCACATTTTATAAATAAGAGGTGTGTTGCATAGGACAAGTATAGCTATTGTCTCCCTCTGCAACCTTTTGCATGAGCCCAAGGAGTTCATGAAAGACTGCTTGAAACTTGACACATGGAAGTGTGTTCATAATAACTGCAAGCTAAGGATGGGAGATGGGGATATACGCCGGGATATGCACGAAACAATAGCTGTGGTGAGAATAAATTACAAATATTCCCTCATCTGAATGCCCTAGCTCAGCCTCAGAATCCAAGAACAATCCCAGGTTGGAAAATGGCGCTGGAGAATCTCCTGATTGTATTTTTTGGGGGGAGCTTCTGCCAGTCAGTTTAGACAGAGAAATCAGTTATCTGATTTCAGAGGAAGGCAGCTTCCTATGTCGCAGACTTCCAAACACACCACTTTTTATAAAAGTGGCCTTGGCTGGAGGTACCCATTTTCATTTGCATCAGAAAGCATATCTGGTCATGTCAGTGTGGATATATAATGTATCTGTATCATAAATCAGCACCATAATGCATGGTTGTAGAACCTAGTTACAGACTTTGTGGACATGGGAGTGTTATTTTATTCTTAAGAATACTACAGCACAATGCAAGACTGATATTATCTCATTCTTATTAAGTTACGAGTTATATGAGGTTTTCACGCTAGACTAGTTAACCAGGTGAACTGGTTATGAACCAGGGTTTCATTCTGTCTTGTGAAAATTCCAAGATGAAATGTTCCCTTTGATTTTGTTTGTGCATATTTTCAGGCGGGTAAAGCAGTTGTAATACAGCCCTCACAGAGATCAAGCTTTGGTTCTGCAAAGCAGGGTTTGTTGTTACATCCTCCCAAGTTGGCTCCTATCCCATAATAACCTTCAGGTGAAAGCACCAACCACCTCTTGATATATAGAGGATTCACTTGCTAAGTCACTCTCACCAATTTTGAGCAATCTCCATCCATTGATTTTTGTTAATTGGGGAGAATAAAGATAAGACTAGATTAAAGGTTCTTTATTCAAATCACTCTGCTACATTTGCCTGGCCATCTTCCCCTGTCATTATTTTTATTCATTTTGGTAGATCATCATCATTGTGAGAGATTCAGAGCAAAACAAAACGCACCCACTCAGGCACACACACCCACACACCCTCAAACAAATCATTTGCATTGTGCTTTCAAAGTTGTGCCAGATACATCAAAAGAATAAAGTGCTATCAAACTGCAAAGTGCTTTTACAGAGCCAAACATCCTTGACATGAAACCAAATATTATAGGTAAAATAACACTTCAGAGGTGTTTTGTTTTGTTTTTTGCACTGGACTTAGCAGTCATCTCATGATCTGGTTTTTAAGTTAACACCTCTGGCCTTTACCCAAATATGCGATGACCGCATTTCAGTATGCAGCATTATGATCATGTAGTAGCCAACGGTGGTATAAATTTTTCCAAGTTGCACACTATTCGTCACTCATCTCATGCGAACACTAGTTCTTAAGCATCAAGGAAAGCTTACTAGCTTTTGTTAATACTTCAACTTTTGGGATTTTACCTGAGTTATAAATTTGTTCACACTGACTGACTATCATTCCCTGAAATAGACTTTCCATGGCAGAGAGAGAGAAAAACATAACTTGTGAGAAATCCTCTTCACTTAATGGTTGCTGCTAAATAATATGCCAAGGCTAGTAGTCATATTGACCCCATAGTGCCTGTGTATCATAGAATCTAAGGCACTCAAGATCAGTACAACAGAAATAAAAGGGCTCCTGGACTGATGTCTAGCAATTTTGAATCTTTAGAATTCTGGACAAGATCAGATTATACCTTTGTATATTCCGATGCAATTTAACGAAAGTAGAAATTAATCAGAGCATAAAGAGGATCAAAAAATGACATTTTGGCTTCAGTCTTCAGCAGTAGCTTCCAAAAATGAAAGTCCTACTTCAGAGACATGTGCCTTTCGTTATATGTATACTTTGGTTTTAACTTTGTCTACATTCTTTTTCCGATTGGAGACCCCTAATCGGGCTCTTAAATCTTGGATTTTCAATCACAGACACAAAGATCCATATACAGGAGAAGGTTTCACGTTTTCTTTATTATTGTTTTAAAAGATTTGTTTCATTTCCAAATATAGATCTAATTTCTACATGTAATTTAAAACTGTTCTAGAAATAGGCTCTTTCAGACAAGTTCTCTCATTGCTTTGTGACTTGGAACACAGAGACAAAAGGAACAGGGATACAGAGATACAGAGATGTCATGCCTGCATCATCTCTGGGGGAAAGACCCAAAGAAAGGTTTTGTCCTTTTTCTTCAGAAGTACATTTCTGTGTTGTATATCTTATGACACATAAGTCGTATTCATACAACATGCTGAATCTGGTTATTGAATTAACTGTTTTTCAGGGTATTGAACACTACCCTGAACCAATTGGCTGGATTTGCACAACACTCAAGTCACAGAGACCAAAAGCCCAAGGTTAATGCTAACCAAGCTATATACTATGCCATTAAATCTTTAATTCATCTGCTTAAGCATGTTGTGCAATGCACACAGAGACTGAGATACTGATGTTTAATCTACGTTGAGCTAGGCAGCACAACTTGCTTACTGTTTGCACACTAGAAGGGCAGATAGCCTACCCCTTCTGAAACCTCTGTGGGTTTGGAAAAGAAAAGAAAAGAGAAAAAGCCCTTGAGATTCTGCATGATTGTTTGCATCAGCCAGTGCACCCCTTCATTTTATTTTATTTTCTCTTCCATTTCTACCCAGTCATTTTGCTGATAACAGTGGACCTTTCGGCCCTTAATCAGTACAGATATCCCAAACAACCAATCTTTGTCTGGTTGCAAACAAACATTAGAGCCTGATTTCTAGCTCCAGTCTAAGTTAAAGAAAATAAATAAATATTAGAATACATAAAAGACAGTTAATGTTGCCTAACATTGAGAATGACCTGAAGAGGTTAAACAAATTGTCAATCGGCAACAGGGACTAATAAGTAACTAGTAACCTTTTAGGAGAACCTAGCATGCCACAAGAATGGTCCCTTGGAAATTAAGCCATTGGGCTGTAACATTTCTTTTTCTCCTCCCTTGTAATTTTCAGACTTTCAAGATTCTTTACTTCATCCTACTAATAAAGATTTTTCCAAAAACTGAAGCTGTTGGTTTTCAGAGTTGGCTTATCTCGCAGGACTCAACATTAATCTTGAAAGCTCACTAAAACAATCCCCCAGTTCTATTTACACCTAGCATGATTAAGGTGAATTTACTTTGTCTCTACCTCAAGTTTCCCCATTCCACTCCCTCTTCTGGTCTGAGAAGCATCCATCACACGATGCTTCTGCGGGACAACAGTTACATAAGGCAATGCAGCTAAATTGCGTATCTTCTGTTATTCTTCATCAATATCAGAAATCAGCCAGAAGATTCAAGCTGACTTCCATCATGTTTGGGTTAATAAGCAGGTCATATAAAATAACTTAAGTCAAATGTTTGTAACTGCAGATGTAGTCTTCTCTTGTCAAGGCTCTTGCAACTGGCTTTAGAAACAGCCCCTACTACTATGAGTTTCACACCTGGCAGTAAGTTTTCTCTGTAGCTCAGACAAGAATTCTGGGATCCAAACCCTCTTTAATGAGGACATAACATATGTACACTATACAGAGTTAGTGAGCACAACAACAAATACATTAAAAAAGATCTACTCTTATATACATTATTTATAAAAAAGCAAATTGACCAGCCACCACCCCGATACAAAAATACAGGTTTCTTATTATGTGCATTATAGTTATTAATCTATAGAAATAATTATTGATTGACATAAAAATTAGTTTAAACAACAATCCAACCATAAAATTCATAGGATGCAATATATAAATGAGGCTTTTTAAAAATGATTTTTGTAAGGTGGGACGGAAGGCTGAAGATGAGAAAACATAGAGGGAAAAAGTAAAATATGACTGAGATTGAGCTATATGACTTCAGAATTCCACATACAGTCTGGATGAATATCGAGATTATTTTTTGTTCTTCTCTTCAGACCACATTCTTAGACAGTCACCTGGAAATGAGTTCCAGCTATTTGAAGGAAATCTATTTGTTTAGGATCACAGATGTAATTCACCTGCTTGCTTTTGTTTTTCTTGTTTGTTTGTTAGATGGAAATAATGCAGAAGAGGTTTAGTATTTAGTGCAGATCTTGCTGCACCAGCTTCAGTCTGGAAATAAACACTCCACTATTCAAATGTCATTAAGAACAATTGGACTTTGGGAATTTGCTAACGCGAGGGCAGGAGCAGGGAAGAATTGTTGTCCATGTCTTCAGCTGGACTTAGACCAGGATTTCAGAGTGTAAATAGCTTGTTCCTGATGCTAATACCAACACTCATTTATTCTGAAGATTTGACTTGCTTAGTTATGTCCCTCAAGTTCAGTTTGCAATGTATCTCATTTTGGAACATTTTTGTGTATGAAACTGCCTTTGAGACTATAAAAAAAAAAAGAATAATAAAGTCACTAGCTTTTCAAGGTGCAAATTATTGGAAGTTGCAAGAGTCACAAGCTACGGCAGAGGGCAGTAAAGCTTCAAGTAGTGCCTTTTATGTGCTGTGGTGCTAGAACTGATAAGCCACTTCAATGTGTCACATTAACTGAATGAATGCTACATTCCAACACAGTTTTGTGACACATAGTTATCCCCCACCCTGCAATCCTGTCCCACTTATTCCAGGGATGGCAGAAACATTATTGCTGAAAGTGCACAGAAAGTGGATGTGTATAGAAAGTGAGGGATTTGGGTGCTGTTCCCCATATAGGGCCTACATGAAGTGCTGCTGTACAGCCCTGTCAGTGACAAAGTGTTCTAACACAAGAGGTCCAGTGTTTCCCATCTCAGGCATTCCTTCAGGCACCTTGTTTCAGTCTGAGATTCCATTCCCAGAAACACAGCTATTTGGTTAAGTTTAGCAGCATATCTGAACATCCGACATGGAATGGAAAGCTAAAGCCAACTGCTCTGAGATACCTATTCAATCAATGTGGTACCTGTATAAACACAATCCTCCATGAATTTGTACACTATAGGAGAGCCCTTACATTTTGAAAATGTGGTGTAGGAATGCTGGGTTTCTTGATCCAATACAGATCAATATTCGGAGGAAAAGTGCTGCTACTTACTACGTTCTGAAATATTCTGCATGGTGCAATTGGATTTGTACAACACAAAAAGCATGTTTTTGTAATCCAAGGCAGAAAGTGCATCTTTAAAATCTTGAACAGTTTGATTTAAAGTGCTAGCTATAGGGCAACAGCGAAGAAATGTATTCCGTTTCGTTTGCTAAGTATATTGTTAATGAGTACTTCATTGCTTCCTATAAAACCAGAGAAGCTGCTTTTGTTTGATGAATGTTGAAAGGTATGAAAAATATTCTTCAGGATTATGACAGAAAAGTAGGACAATTTTGCAAATATCATTATCAGCTTCTTGTTGCACAATAAGGATTATATATTAGGGCTAAGTACTAAATATAATATACATTCAGACTAGAGATGACTGTTTATACCTGGCAATCATCAGAGTACCCCTAAAGCTTCAAAATATTTGCACAAGTTACTGATATAGCACTACAACTAGCCTTCCATTTTCTCAGAAAGAACCTATTGCATTTTTGTTCCCCTGTTGCAAGGACTAGGCTCTAGGTACAATGTAAAACAGGTATTAAAAACAGAGAGGAAAAATTGAATTTTCCAGTCTTGGAATGTTATATCAGTTTTGATTACTATGTTTTTCATTAAAGTTTTCCACAGTTTGTACATTCTAAAATCATCTTAGCTCCATAAAATTCTGCTTGCTGTATATCAGGGGTATCAAACTGCCGGCCCACAGGCCAGATGTGTCATGGCGAAACCGCGCCCATCCCATTGCCGGCAATGGAAAAAAAGTCACGACATGTCTTGACACGTCACGTGACATTGCAAATTTGACATCCCTGCTATATATCATCCATTGTTCAGATGAAATATATTTTCCTATTCAAGGTCTTAAAATTTCATGTTTTAAATGACGGATGAACCCTGAAAGCTAGCCTTCCCATATATGATGTCATCTAAAAGTTTTAGGATTGCAACTCCCAGAATTCCCCAGCCAGCGTGGTCCATTTATGTAGCATCAAGTGATGAATATTTTTTTAACATGTGAGTCCAATTAACATAGAATCTTAAAACTGTGATTATTGCTTTTAAGTGGAACAAACAGACAGAAGTTAGGTTTTGAAGACATGAACAAAAGGACCATCTCCGATCCACACTAAAGCTCAATTCCGTATAAGAAGAGAGAGCTATATTGCCCAATTTCCAGTGCCCTCATCTCTTCTCTGTTTCATCTACCTCAGGATAATTCAGAACATGTAAATGGATCCTTGGAAACTAGTGCAAATCTTCATCCCATCACAACTGGTAGTTCAGAAGGCCTGTAGTTTCCCAATATGTCCCTCATTAACCTATCTCCCACTCTAAGTCCTACAGTCCTATCTAAAACGTGACAAGGACTTCATTGCAGAGGGCAGACAAGGAAAATGAACCAGTGTAAAGGAGAGGAAAAAAAGTCAGGCCTGGCAAGTGACATTTGAGGAGGATTAAGGATCTGTGGTTGGAATTGGGATTGCGACAAATAAGATTTTTAAAAAAGAAAATAATATTTTTTTTCTTAAACCCCTTCAAGCTTTAAAAAGCCTTCGCTTTTCATTCTGTAGCCTCAGTGAAATATTCATATAATATAAAATTTGGCCCAAGTCAACCATTCGGCAGTGAGCATCAAGTTATTTAGCACAGTTGCTCCATTTTCTTCTGGTCCTGCTGACTTTTGAGTCCCCTCAGTGTGGGCCAGCTGGACTGGACATCTAGAACTGAAGATATATTGAATATCATAGCAGCCTCCCCTCCCTTTCCCTTGAAATGGGCCATTTTTCCAGTTTGTGTGCTCATTAGACTACTGTTAACCTGGCCGATTCCAGACTTTGAGAGAAAATCAAATGCCCAGAGAGCTAGAGATTGGCTTCTGATCTAGTCCAGCCTGCAGCACCTCTGGCTCAGTGTGAGTGTGTGAGGATTTCATACTGGAATAGCACCCGTGGCTCAGAATGTAACCAGGGATGAAAGAATGATACAGTACTAACACAGGGCAGGGGCAGGAAATGGATCCAAGCCAGTTGAGTTTCCCAAGGCTTCGTTGTGCATCACAGGGCTCCAGATTTTGCCTAGTGGCTGCCTCCGCTCTTTATGCCACCTGATATCCAGTCGATGATGATGAAGCTGAGGCTCATGATCATGAAGAGCACCCCGAGGCATGCAAAGAGGGCTGCCTGCATGGAGAAGAGACAGGAGAGAAAGAGAGTGTCACTCGCAGAAAGGAACACCCCAAATGTGGAAGTAGAAGCATATGAATGTGTGGCCTTGAGTATTTCTCTTTCCTCTCCCAACAAGTGGAACAAGGAGAGTAACCTTGTGCCAGTTGTAGTGCAATAAAAATGGGATGGCAACTCGTTCATAACAAGGCATGCTCCTACGGCTGTATATTTCTATACTTCACACAAGTTCCGTCCCCCCTCCAAAAATGAATCATGCAACTTTTATGGCTGAGTAGCATTGCAACTAGTGAGGAAAGACTCATGCCTTCCTTGAAAATCGTGGTTCTGTTCCAGACCAGTCTTTCTCTTTGAACAAAGATATTGCACATCCCCATATAACACAAATGATGATGATATTGATATTTATAATGATAATTATAAATCATGCATTTGAAATCCAAAAACTATGATAGCTTCCATAGATAATATGCAGGACATGCAAAGCACATTCTCCTTACTTCTGCTAAGAAATTACTGCCTAGGTTTCACTATCAGGTGGACTGTCTAAAGCAGAAGGGCTTTTTTCTCATGCAGCAATCCATCCCTTGGGACTCTTCATGAATAACTGAAGTAGCCAAACTAAACTGTTAGATTACATACCAGGATCTTTGGAAGGGATTTCATAGGTTCTTTGTCCTTGGGCATGATCCGGATGTAGAATATTGCTGGAAAGATGAATATCAGGCAAGGAGCTGAGGTGGCACCTGGGAGAGTCCAACAGAGGACAGATTTGGGATCCTCAGAAAATGAAAATACCCTGACATCATCCCTTTGCTTTTCTTCACTAATATATTTTGGGGAAAACATGACAAGCTCTGACAACGGGGCCTCCAGCCTTGCCCCTCATCCCTGGCAGAGTCCAGACCAACTATTGATTTTCCTCCTAGGATAGTGTTTGAGTTTAAAATCAGCAGGGGGGGGGGAAAGCAACTGATGAGTGGCTAGAAGCAAAAATAACAAAGAAGAGCCCTTTGGAATTACATGGCAAACAAACAGGTTTAATAAGATGGCCTTGATCCTGGAAAAAAAACAACACTGAGGAATCCCATGGATGTTCTCAAAGGAATATGGAATAATTATTGTCCTAATGCAATTTCTATTGTTAGGAGCTTGTTTATTTATGACAGAACTTTGACTCTCCCTTGTGTATTAGAAATACTTTTCAGCAACATTTTTCAAAATATAAATGATTTTATCTATATCCATAAACAATATCCAGAGTGGATATTTTGCCAAAATGCAGAATCCATTTTACATAGTGGTAATAGTTTGACATCAGTAACTTTCTTATATATCCTTCCTTCCTTCCTTCCTTCCTTCCTTCCTTCCTTCCTTCCTTCCTTCCTTCCTTCCTTCCTTCCTTCCTTCCTTCCTTCCTTCCTTCCTTCCTTCCTTCTTTCTTCCTTTTTTTTCTGTCACTCTGTTTCTTACTCTCTTCTTTTCCTTTTGCACTTTGTATTTCTTTTCTATTTTATTTTTTTCCTTTGTGATAATAGTTTGTATTATCCTTTAGTATTGTTAAAATCCTTAAAAAAAAGTATCTGTTTTAAAAAAAAGATTCCTGGAATACAAGACTTACCAATTAAGCCAAAGATTCCCAAGATGGAGGGAGCAAAAATAACAAGCAAATTAATACATGTCAGTAGCACAAAAGCAATGATAATGTGCCGAATCCAGCTGAAATCCTTGTCTGGAAAAAGCATCTGCTGGATTGCACGGCGCACCTGAAGAAAGAAAAAGTAGTCAGATTCACCTTTTAGAAACATTGCAGAGTTCTTCACTGTACATATTTTAGGTCTGTCTTGACTCCTGTACCACTTCATCACAGCTAATTGAATTTATCTTTTTGTCCAATTGACTAGACTTCTGATCTAATGGCTTAATTTTTGACTCCAGTTCCCATTTCTAATTTGGTGGACTATGACAGCTATGACTACAACTCCTCCTTAATTGTCTACCAGTGCTTAGAACATATATGCTATTATCCCCTGCTTGTATCTATCACAGTGGTGCTATAGTTTTGAACAACAGTGGTACCTTGGTACTCAACTGCTTTGAAACTCATTGAATTTGGTACTCAACACATTTTGATGTGAAAATGTTGTCCCGGTACTCATTGTTTGTTTGGTACTCAACACACAAGCTAGAACTTGTTGATGTTGGCTGCCTTGTGATTCACTAGATTATTCCTTATGGGAAAAAATTGCTTGGTACTCAGCGTTTTTGGTACTCATCATGCCTCCCAAAACCAATTAACAATTAACCAAGGCACCACTGAAAACCACAATGACCTTACTGGTTTACAGCCTAGGCTGTCTTGATATTTATTCCTTTTTCAATTACAAAAAATAGATATCAAGAATTCATGCAAGATAGGAATTAGATTTTAGACTGAGATTCCAGTTTAAAAAACACATAGACACACACAACACAAAATTAACATTTAGTCTCCTTCTGTCAGTTGTCTGACACCAGAACTCACCGGGAAGAGAACAATGGGCACCGTTAGTGTCACAGCAATCAACACGGCTACTCGCACACACAAGATCAGCACATCAAATGAGTCTACTCTGCTGTAGGTGTGAAGCAGCTCTGATTCTACCTGCCCTGTAGGAGACAGCCAAGAACAGAATAGCAGCATTGATCAGGCTAAGTATAGGTCAGGACAAGGACTTTCTTTGTACAGCACTCCCAAACTGTTTTTTTTTTAGAAATGAAGACAGTAGAGGTGTTTGTTGTTTCTGGAGGCTGCAATCATATGGCTGGTGGCATGGACAACTTTGTAAAATGCTAATTACAGTTTTCTCAAATGAACATGTAAGTAATTATATTGCACAACAAGGGAAACTTGATATACTATTATGTCTTTGTGCAGGATACAATGCAAGGATTCAGCATTCGTCTTTGGAGGTTCTCTAATGAAATGCATGAGACAGGCCAGTCCAAAGCACAGCTGAGAATGCAAGCTTTGCAAAATGTGAAAGGATCACTACTGTTGGTGCTTTACAGTATAGTTCATTAGTGAGTTGAGCATCCAAACAACATGTAACTGCCTGCAACTGCATTCCAATGGTTAGTCCTCGAGGGATAAGGCTACAGCTTTAAAAAGACAGTACTTTCTGCCCTCAGTATCTGCCTTTGCTCTATTTAATTAGGAAGCACAGAACATGGTATACATTACAAACTTTCTGTTGGCTTGAAGGCTACCCAAATCTTGGTAGGCGTATTCCAAAATTTGCAAGAGAGGGATTTAAGAGATCAAATGGATGCCTGAAATCTCTACAAGGCTTAGTATATACCTCACAACCGCTCACCCACCCGCACAACACTAAAAAGAACCAAATTCTAGGAGTTACAAAAGGGATATTGATGGGCTGGATGTGGTCCTCAGAACATACATGTACTCCTAGGGCAATGGAAAGGAACTTACCATAGAATGTGAGATAACCAAATAGGGCAGCCAGGAAGTACATAACATACATGACTGTGATGGAAATGTTGGAGATACACTGCATCTTTTTCTTGGTTGGGCTAAAAGACATACAAAAGCTCAATGAGAAGGATTTAACTTATGTTAATCATGCAGTTATTTTGATTTATTAAAAGAGTGCATTATTATCATTTGAATTTCTTTCTTACCTTGCTATTGTTTAAAAATACAAATGCTTGATGAAACTCAACTTTGTATTAAAAAAAAAAACCGTGAACATTCATCCTGCGAGATCATATTACATGACAAGTCACAGGAGTTTGGATGGCATGTATATCATCTGTCTATCATGGGGCGAGAGGGCACTATTTGATGAAAATCCCGAGAAACACTAAATGGTTTTTAAATTAAAATGAACCTCTGTCGCACTAACCATGCTATGGAATTCTAGTGGAAAACTGTAGCACTGATTCTCAACAGTGCAATTCTAACAGACCACAAAATACAAGTTCACCTCTTGACTCTTATGCATTTTTGAACAGGTATTTGTCCTCTTGCCTACTGAGAATCAACATTTCTGGAATAACAGAAAAGACACATTTGCTGAACAGAACCCACCAGTTTGGCCTTTTGTACTTAGAGCTGCATGTCTTTTCTTATGACATAGAAGGGAGCTGTCCAGAATTTGCAGTAGGCAATGTGCAGAAAATGTGTGCGTGCATGAGAAAGAAAAAGAACTGATGTCTTAAAACATCATCTTTATATTCATCCTCTAAATTCAGTAATCTGATGCCCATGCTGTTTGTTCACTTGCAACACTACTTCAGTGATGTCAACAGTGAGGTATTATTAACATATGTACATACTCACTTTTTCAACTCAGTGTAGATAGGAAGGACTTCAGGATGACACACAAAAGCAAATGCCATGATAGGGATGGTGTACGCTGTCTGCAAAGTTAAAAGAGAGAAGAGATGTTGGGGAAATGTCAGAGAAGCTTCTGCATGCAAGAGTGATGCTTTTTTAAGGTCTCCACAATACCCAGGCAAAGAGATTGCACACCCCAAAATAGTGTTAATAAAAATTAGCAGGGAATAGAAGAAGTGGAGACAATTTTTTTTACAGAAGTGTGACTCCCAGAAACTCAGGTCCCTGAGCCCCAATCTAGGTGTGTTATTGTGGCCATTCTTCCATTCACTTCATCAGACAGCAGTAACCACTAAACCAGGGGGCCCCAACGCCTGGGTTGCGGCCCACTACTCGTTTGTGGCCTGTTCAGAACTGGGCCATGAAAGTGGCGGGCAAGCACCCACCCACCTGTAGCTCCACTTGTGTGTACATCAGGCAGGTGAGTTCATGCACCACTTGTGTGGAACCATCCCCTTCCCCCCCCCCCGCTGGTCCACAAAGCCAGAAAGGTTGGAGACCACTGCACTAAAGGATGGTTATGCCACTTCAGTCCTGAGCTTTTTTCAACTTTCCCTTTATACCTTTACATATTTTATATTTCATCTCTTTCATTCCTCACTCTTACCTTGTTTTTTGGCTATATGGTTTTTATCCTCAAAACTGTTTCTCTACTTTTGTAAGCTTCCTGTTTGCCTTCCTATTCTTTCTAACCATTAATTTCTTTCTCATTTCACCACTCCTGCTCCATAGTTTAGATCAATATAACCTCTGCCCCAGTTAGCCTGGTAATCTGGAGAATCTCAAGACTGGAGAAGATTGGTTTAAACTATTTGTATCATGTTGGCTCTAGAACAACAATTAACATTTAATAATAAAAAGTCAATAATACAGTAAACAACTGATATAATTAACTGGGTCTGATAACTATTCTCTAATTTGGACACTTCCTGATATTTAGGTCAATACTCCCACCTACAACCAGCTGGCTGAAAATTCACACATTTAGATGGCACCTAGATTGATAAATGATACATTAATTACTGCTGGCTTCATCATGGATCCACTCATCTGACCTGAGATTTGATCGTGAACAAACTTGAAGAGCAAATGTCTTCTTCTGTAGCCTGCCCAGTAGTGTATTCGTTTTGATAGCTGCTTGTGCCAGCAAAGGTGTAATTCAGGTTGCCTGTGTTGTTGATCCACTCAGGAAGTGGACAAGGAATCTGGAACTTTTTGTAAATGACCTGAGGAGGAAATAAAACCTCATAAGTTCTCATCTGCTTGATGATACACAGTCATCAATACAAGGATCTTTATTTGCCTGATTCACATATTTTAATCATATTTTCATCGGATGAACTCAACATTAGGTAAGAAATCAGCTATATTGGATAGCTACGTGTTATCTGAGGAAAGAATGGCTAATGTCTGTGTACGAGTCAGTGATTGATGACCTTAAGCATCAGTGTACTTCATGGCATGGGGTCAGGTTATTTGCAGAACTGCCTGTCTTCAAAGTTTTCTGTTTGTCCAATGAGATCTGGCACAGCAGCATGCTTTGGGTTCCTACTATGAAACAGTGTCTTCTGTTGGGACCCAGAAAGTTCGCCTTCTCTGTCACAGCACCTGCCTTGTGAAACAATTTTCCCTCCAAGGTTTGGATGGACCTGACCTATTTGTATAGAGCCTTAGAAACCTGGTTCTTCCTCTGAGTATTAGCCTAGAACAGGGGTAGGCAACCTTGGCTCTTTTATGACTCGTGGACTTCAACTCCCAGAATTCCTGAGCCAGCCAAGCTGGCTTAGGAATTCTGGGAGTTGAAGTCCACGAGTCATAAAAGAGCCAAGGTTGCCTACCCCTGGCCTAGAACATAGGAAGAACCCATACAGAACTAAAGATCTTGACTGAGATATGTGAGAGTTGGTCTTGGTTAATTTTGTTCTTATTGTTATTTCTGTTATCCCATTGTCCTATTTTTCTTTTTATCCTGTTCTGAATATTTATTATATTGTATGTTACCCCAATTTTAATTCTGTGTTTTCAACTTTCTGAAAATTGTAACTCACCTAGAATCACTCAATAACTCAGTCTATTTCTATATAAAAGAAACAAACACAAACAAACAAGTGTCCAAAGCCTTTGCCGGAATCTCTACTCCAACTGACTACATTCTTTTTTAAAAAAGATTATTGTAAAACAAATGAATAAGTGACAATATTGATTGCCACTGTTATAATCACTCTGTCCAAGAGTGCCTTTCATGCCTTTAGAAAATAAAAAAAAACATGGTTATTGGTCACAACCCAGTGCTTCATGTGGAAAGATGCCTACCATATCCAGCAAAGCTAGGGTAGTAGGAATTTCTTTGGGAATTAAAAGAGGGAGGAGGAGGAGGAGGAGGAGGATCTCACCAGTTTGTCTTCTGATAAACAAGGATTTTAAGACTGTCCATGCCCTTCCATGGACAAGCAAGCCCAGTTCCAAGATAGTTGTTTTTGAATGCTTCCAAAGATGCTCTTAAAATATCAAAATCCCCCAAATGGTGTCCAAATCGATCCTTGGTAGGAAGATGACAGGCACCAGGGAGCATTGGATTCAGGTTACATTATTATTAATATAAAAAAGTGAGCATATTTCTGACTGGTTGAGTGGAGATGGAATAGAACTAGAAATGATGTCTATGGAGATTCTCAATCATCCAGGTCATGGTTGCCCCAAAGATTTTTTCCTTGAAAACAGTGAAGAAGCTTCTTGGATGAAAAGCGAAACATTTTCAAGGAAAAAGAATGAGGAAGTCCAGTGTTTGTTTGTTTTTTGGGAAAAGCATCTTTGGGGACAACTAGAAATGATCTTGTTGTCCCCAAAGGTGCTTTTTGTTCCTCCAAACGAAGGCTCTCCTTATGCGTTGGGCCACCTTTCACAACTCTCACAATTCTATTTAGCTATTCTGGGGGTGACCGCATGTCATGTCGGCCAGTCAGAGGTCCAATATGAAAGTGCACATATCAGAGTGATAATATGCTAATACTGGAAACATGATGCCTTCATATCTTATGTATCCCAATCTCACATTCCCTTATTGCTGGCCAGAACTGAGAGGAGTTAAAGAGAAATCTGGAAGGGACCAATTGGCCTATTGCTGCTATAACTTTGTTTGAGAATCCCGAGAACTACACTTTCGACTGAAATACCCACATTCATACTCACACATCTTTATATTAGTAAAACTTAATAACTGAGTTCTAAACATTGTACATACTTTCCAAAATCATATTTCTCAAATATGTCTTGTGATTTTGAAACCCACTTTATGATTTGAATTGTCATAATGTATGTATCTTTTAATACAAAGATAGCAACACAAATATACAGCCTAAGCTTGTAAGTTCTGGTAATTCTTATTATTATTTTTTTAAATTATACTGTGCTTTTCTTTATAAAATAAATTTAAAACAGGTTTTAGAAAAGCCAATAAAACAATTCAAATTGCACTTTGAAAAACAGTTGCTGAATTCATTCACTGTTATAAAAAACAGGGTAAAATAATACAAATTAAAATCAGGGAGACAGAACATTAACCCACACCAAACCCCACTGAGTAGCTTGCCTAAAGCATCAGGCAATAAGTAAATTAAATGTCTCCAGGTAGGAGGTATCACAGTGGAAGTTCATATCCTGCACCAGCATGAAGCTTGTAAAACATGCTAAGCTTAGGCAGCATGACATGTCACCAATGTATATCATAAAGGAGATTTACTTATATAGCTTACTAAAGACATTTTACCATAATGTCAGCAGATTGCAACTTTTTAAAACAAGAAGTAAGTAGCACAAATGCTCCAGTGATAATTGCACTACCACTATTTTTTTGCAAGAGATCACACTACGATTATTTATAGGGCTGGAGTGTTAGAAAAAAAATCAAGCTAGCAAGCCCTTCGGGATTGTCCTTATTATAATCCAGGACAAAAGTTACAATTTGATTAGCTATGAATGTCTTCAATACAGTAGTTCATGATTTAAATTACTGATAAAGGAGAATATTTGTAGCTCAGGATTGAAATAAAGGGTCCTTGGTGCTCTCCGAGCTTGGTTGTTTTCTTCCAGATGTTTCATTACCCAAACTAGGCAACATCACTGATGTCATGATGATGTTTCCTCATTTGGGTAATGAAACATCTGCAAGAAAACAATCAAGTTCAGAGAACACCAAGGACCTCTGATTTTAAACTAAGAACCACTTCTGACTTGAAAACATATGATAGCTTGAATAAGAGTAAAAAAATACTCCCTTCCCCAAGATTGGTAGGCACTTTGAAATTGTATTTTATTAGTATGCATGCTATCCTTCTGAGGGTTCTGGCACTATTTCCTGTTTTCTCCTGTTGTCCCTCCCAATGGTACAAAGCTTCTTCTCCCAGGAATAGATCAGTGTTTCTGACAAAGCAGTGAGAATGTAGTGATGCATCTTGCAAAGGCTGGAGGCAAATTGCTTGCAAGCTATTTACTGTGACAGTCTGCGCTTGAGAAAGTAGCACCATCCAATTTTAGCAATGGCAGGAAATACAAAATCCTCCTCCTTTGCCTTATGACCCAAAAGGAAAAAGATTTAGGATCAGATTCAGAGTCTCGATGCATCTGGTTTGATGAAGATAGAATCTAGCAGAAATAATTACATGCACATAAAGATCTCTGACCATAGGTTGATTAATCATAGGACTGATTAAAAGTTGTAATCCAAAACATCAGCACTGTTGTATTGAAAAGACTTGTATTAAAGTTTCAATGGAGCCCTCAAGCTCAGAATAACTCTCTCTTTCTTAATCTAGACCTTCCTATCAAGTTGCTATGTGAATAAAGGAAACAGGAAAATGTATTTGCCACTCTTAAAAGATGGGCAAGATAGAAATATATGTACAGGTAATCCTTGCTTAACAACTACTCGTTCGGTAGTTATGATAGTGCTGAATTAGTGGTAATCAATGACTGGTCTCATAGTTGTGGCAGTGCCCCTATGTTCACGTGGCTGTAATCCAGGTGCATAGCAACTAACTCACAGTGATGATGTTGCAGCATCCCATGTTCACATGATCACCAAATGCAAACTTCGCTGCCAGCTTTTAACAAAGTCAATAGAGAAGCTGGCAGGAGGTCACAAATGGTGACCATGTGACATTACCCTTAATGTCAGCATAGGATTCACTTAGTAACAGCTGGAACTGTTGCTGTTGCTAAGCGGCACAGTCATCTAAAGTTGTGCTTTACAACCTTACAATTCCTGTTGTTAAGTGAGAACTACTTATAGTTACTAATTAAAATGTCAGCTTTATGCTCATTTTTTTGCAAGTAGATCATGCTGAACTTAATGGATCAAACTTCTGAATAGACATGAACAGCTCTGTATCAAAAATAAATCTTACATAGAGTTAAAGAAAAAAAGATTTTATAACGCATCATCATTCAAACTCACTGAAATAAGGAAGAAGACCATGCAGCTGAGAGAAAACCCACTGGCATAACCAAGATAACCTGGAACAAGAGAAAACAAAACATTGCAAAGGATTTGTAATATAATTTGTAAGCTTCTCTGTTGTGCTAAATTTCTACCTCTCTTTTTCTCTCTGTCATTATTTCACTATTATTGTCTATAAGGAGGTCTAGCTATTAGAAAGCATCTATTGAAGCACGTGTTCCTGAAAGTATTTTGCTCTCAAGGAATAGCGCTTTGGGTTTTCCATTTTGTAAAGTCCAAGATTGTCCAGTTCTAAATAATACTTTAATCCTCAGTAGTAGATAGCCTAAAGAGGAGCATTTTTAGAAACGCTTGGCAAAACAAAAGTCCCTGTTCACGTATACTAGCAATATGCATGCTGCTTTTCCTGCTAATTCCATCTTTCACTGCATAGTCATTAAGTGGATAGTCAATGTGTTTGTGTTTGTCATCCTCATAAATGAGAGTTAAGGAACTTAAGCAAACCTTACCAAGTTGTTTCATGAGGGCCAGAGGAAGGATAATGGTGACACTGACAAGGATTACCAGGTAATTTCCATTCATATACCAGTCTCTGAAATGACACAGTCAAAATTATATCATTGGTAGCCATTTGTTCTTTGAGTACCATGCCATGAGGTATTTCGCCAAACTAAATGCAGCCAAAGCAAAAAAGCGGACGGGTAGACAGTTAATACAATGAAATCATACTAATGCCTTAAACACAGCTAATATGTATGGATACACAGAATGTATCCTCACTGTCACAATAAAACATTTAGCTTATATAGGATCTGGAGGGGGGGGACTGAGGATCTTGGGGGTCACATGGTCCCCTTGTGCTGTAGGCTCTTTTCTGGAATCATACAATTAGGATTAATCTCTCTGTGACTAATAGACTCTGGCTGCAATACTCTGAGACAGTAGTCTTCCTATATGGATCTAATCAGTCAGACCACTCTATTAATTAGAACAAAATTACCGACATCAGCTTTTCAAATTTAGGCTGAGTTTTGCCAGCTCAGCTTGGAAAAACAGGACTGAATCTTGAACCTTTTGCACACACTGTATGGAACTCAGCCACTGAATCATGGCGCTTCCTATATTTCTGAGAGAGCTCTGTCTGTCTCTCTGTCTATCTCTCTTGTCTGTCTGTCTGTCTCTTCCCATTTGTCTCTAACCTGAGCCCCTGAAACTTTAATCCAAATCTAAGGAAAGCTTATCAAGTTTCCTTCCAAAGAGAGCTCTAAGGCAAGGCCTAGTCTAAAAGCACACAAGGAAAAGCTCTGTTTAGTATTTCAGTACCTCACATATTTTTCCATGAGGCTAAGGACAAGAAAAGGAAACATTATAAGCCAGGAAACCAGAATTCTGCATGACTCATGTAATATTTAAAGACAGATACATCTGGGTATGAACAGGCTTAATTTTCATAATCCAAGAAAGAACACTATTTTTGGAAGGCAATTTTATATTAACTGTTTTATTTTATGGGAAAAGCTTCGGGATTAAAAAGGGTGGGTGTGGAAACTCATAAAGAAATGAGAGACATTTCAAGCAAGCAGAGACAAATATTTAAGAAGTGGGAGAGGGGACTGATTATAAGAATTTCAGAGTATAAAGAAATCCTTGCCCTGAATCAGGATCTGCCAGACTCGAGTGAGTCCCTTGAAAGTGAGCCCAGGGTCTTTAGTCTTGAATGGCACTGTAAGATGCAGGTCAGAAGGCAGAACTGCGGCTCCTTCAGTCTTGGCCCATGCAAAGACCTCTCGTAACAAGAAACAGTCCAAGAGGAACCAAAGCAGGCTGTAAAAAGAGGCTGCTCTTATCCACAATTTACTCTTGCAGCCTGTTCAGGTTGGGTTCCAGAAACTGACCAAATCTGAATCACCACCTATTTTATCCATCCTGTTTCCTCAGAAGCAAAACTCTTGCTCTTCTTCCATTTTAAAAGTCCTAATTTGACCTTTAGCCTGATTCTTCGATTGGCTGTAATTAAAGGTCACCCAGCACAACTTTTCTCCAAGTACATGCTGATACCTCTGCTGAGCTTGTGGTATCCAGCTTTGCAACTTGGGACAGTCCAAATCCAGCCAAAGATATATCTGTTTCCAACTGAAACCTCTTACTCAATAGTGCTCTTAAAATATCAATTTTCCGAGTTGTTCGGTACATGCACTGTGCATTACAATAACTGAGTGCATACATTGCACCACATCATAAATCCCACAATAGTTGGGTTCATACCACAGACTAAGCTAAAACCAAACTGACCATATCATTGTTTAGGGCATGGGTCGGCCAGCCGAAACATCCAACGAGCCGCACGGACCCGTTTCCCTAAAAAAAAAACCCCTGGGAGCCGCACCCGCCCACGCATGCGCGCCTGCCCGCCCGCGTGCATGTGCGTGCACCCGCGCACGCCCGTTCGCGCATGCGCACGCGCACCAGTTGCGCACGCACACCCGCCCGCGCATGCGCACGCACACCCGCGCATGCGCACGCACACCCGCGCATGCGCACGCACACCCGCGCATGCGCACGCACACCCGCCCGCGCATGCGCACGCACACCCGCCCGCGCATGCGCACGCACACCCGCCCGCGCACGCACACCCGCCCGCGCATGCGCACGCACACCCGCCCGCGCATGCGCACGCACACCCGCCCGCGCATGCGCACCCGCCCGCGGCGGAGGCTCCGGAGCCGCAGGTGATCCCTCAAAGAGCCGCATGCGGCTCCGGAGCCGCGGGTTGCCGACCCGTGGTTTAGGGCAATACAAGAACCTAGTTGCCATTTACAAGTTTCTTCTTTGCAGTCAACATGTGCTCTGCTTCTTTAAATAAGATTTTCCAATGATAATGAAATATTCTATTCTGCTGTCATGCTGGCCATGTATGTTTTCAGAGTGCCCAGTCTTGGGACTAATACCAGATAAACAGACCGCTGATAACACAAAACACCTATAAGAATTTCTTGGATGCATCTCACACTGAAGGAAAGAAGCAAACATAATGGTGGCTTTGCCCTCTTCACATCTCAGGCCTAAAGAGGAGTGATACATTTTTGGGTCTCTGATGGCAATTCATACATCCAAGGCAGAGGATCTCTCGCTGCCTACTGCTATACTAATTTCCCCAACTAACCCTTCCACCAGGGGAAAGATTTCCTTGGGTTTGCTAGGGTGGTAGAAGGCGTGCTGAAGCCCAGCCAGCTCATGAGCAGAAACACAGATCTGACTAATACATCCAGGGCAGAAAGAAGTGGAGCATCACACATGGATTGGAAGTTCACTTTGGTTTAATCCTGTGCAGAGGGTTTATTCAACGTTGGCGTCCATCAAAAATAGTAGTGGCTTAATGCTGTGAAATCCCTGTAACAGATTGTCCAGAGGAGATAAATCTCTATACTACTAGAGAGATGTTAAATGGAACTGAGCCACAGGGAAGGAGAAGGTGGGGAGAGCGGAGAGCTCACGAATAAAGACGAGCGAAGAAATGGGTGTCTGAGAGTCCAGAAGTGAGGAAACGCACCCAACGGTTTAAAGTACAGTACGATTCAAGCATTTCTATAATAGTATTTCCCCCCGCACTCCATTTCTCTTTGGGGCCTGGGCTAATAATCCAAAAGTAGTTTTGTAATGAACCAGCTGTCCTCTTTGCTTTGCTGCTTCCCTCTGGCTGACCACCCAGCTTACAGCTACCACCTTGTCTCTATTGACCATGCAAAAGACTAAGAGCTTGGGGTATCAGGATTAGACAATAAACATAATTGGCACCCACCATAGTGACAAATTGCACTTAAATTGGAGAGATATAAGCAAAACAAGAACACAGGCTAGAGCAGGGATATTAAAAAATTTCTCCCTGATGTTACTGGTAATGCATTTGAGGGTACAGATATATATATTTATGAATCCAGCCCATATTTTTTCAATGCACTATAGCCAAGCACACTATCCATTGCTGACATTATATCCTCCTTAGGCAGAACAATGTAAATATGGCATATAGGTATAGAAAATGTAGAAAAGAGCCACATGGGGACACTTACGTTGTTTTTTCCTCCAGGGTGAGGAAGGTCTGGATGACTAGAGGCAGTTCAGACTTCACAATGTATAAGTAGCTTGACATCGCTGAAGAAAGAGACAGAAGTTACTAGAGGATGGAGGCCACTTAAGATACAGAGGGAAAGTTATTTAGGAATGCATTTTTGCCTGCATGATTCTTTCTTCTACAATGCTTTCTAGGAAGTCTAGGTAAAAGGGCTTTTACAGTATTTAGAAAGGATGATGTGATCATGACCAGTTTCTTCCTACCTCCAATGTTTTGTAGTGTTATAGCAATGGCAGCTGCCAATTTCCCTGGTGTCCCAAAGGCTCTGTAACCCAGTTGCTCATAGGCTCGGATTCCTACATGATATCAAAAATTAACAAAAAGAAAATAACATATGAATGAAACCACACCATTTCAGTGACATAATGAACAATGTTTTGAGCTGGGCCCTTTTCTCATAACAAAAGTAATTGGAATAAAAACAACAGCTGTTTTTACATACACAGCAACTCCTGCAAATTACATTTCTAAAATAAAACATACAAAGTTGACAGAGATTTATGTTAATCTCTGTGTTGATCAGTTTTTATTATAGTGAAAATTTCTTTCCTCTCTGTTTAAGTGGAGAAACAATCAAGGCATTTAGCAAGAGTACTAGCAATTCAGCTGAAGACTAAATGTAACCTTTGGGATGAGATTAAGTGAAACCACCAGCAAAGTCAGATTTAAGGAAGTTGGACCAGCTCTACCATTAGGGCAATTATACCCCAACAACCCCCTCTTGTTTATTTTAATTATTTTAATTAATTAATTTTTTAATGCCACCTATCTCCCCTACAATGTGACTCTGGGCTGTTTGTTCCCTAGCTTTAGGAATAGACTTACCAGATAACAGCATGTAGAGATACAGCTGACTGAAGGTACTCAGATCAGAGTTTGCTGAGAGGGGATCAATGCAATTGCCCCACAGTCTACTTATTTATTTAGCAGTTATTCCATCTTTTGTCCATCATGGAATTCAAGACAGAATAAATGTAGTCTCAATCGACCTTCTAGCTGAGTACATTAATTTAGTCACAGTCAGATGCCGTATCGTATAGCATAGAACTGGGTATACTGGACCCTCTGTGTATTTCTCAGCAGGTTTATCACACTTACCAACAATCCCTGAGGATTTAAGCAGCAAGTGTATAGAATAGCTGGACAAGAGAGCTACAGTAGTCAAGAGGAATCTAGGGAAAAAAGAAGATATTTATATGATTAAAGAACTGGGATAATATTGGACAAAAAACGTTTAAGAGGGAATCTCAACTTCTTTTACAGCATAGTGGACAAGTCCAGCAGAAGAGGGTGTGGTCTTCTAACAATTTTCTGAAGCCACAACTGGAGCATATCTCAATTACTTTTTCTTTTTTGTGAAATACTTCCCAAATTTTATCTAATTCCAAAAGCAATTCTCTAATTTCTGAACGGGGTATCTGGAGCTTTTAAATTAGACATTACAGAATGAAAGCACTCTATCAGCGATCATAGATGAAGCACCCATGTGGCTTTCTTCTAATTCAAATTCCTGTCCTGGACTATGTTGGACTACAACTCCACCATCCACAACCACCCTAATCAACTTCAATGTCATTGCAATTCCATACATTTGGACTACATGAGGCTGGAGAAGGTTCAAGAGAAAAACCATAAAGAAACAAAATATGTTTCTATGATCAGCAAATGGTGCAGTTCTTTAAACAGAAACCCAAACATTTGAGAAACAAATGCGCACTTATTGCCCAGAAATATGATTTAGTATAGCTTTACCATCTGATTACTTTATTTACTCCATCCTACTTGATAAAACTCACAGACTGAGGGTGATGAGAGGAAGGTGCAGTTTCCTAAGAGCATTAACTTGATATGAGAACTATTAGGTTTCACGAATGTGGCTATCAATATACTATTGATATGAGAACTATTAAGTACTGGCTCCCCTGAAGAGGTGCACACAAAGCTGCAGCAGCGGTATATTATGAACTGTTCTAATCCGAGTGTGTTATGTAACCCTTTAATTTATAAAAGGTGAATTAATTCTACCCAGAGGATAATATATTGCAATGGAAGCCAGGAGAATACAGGGCAAACCCCACATACACATGAACACACAAACAGCTGGGAACTAATTCTCTCCCAGCATTAGTTATCCTACATCTGGACAGAGATTTTGTTTATTCAAGACTGAACTATTGTTTCAATCATTGAATTCATCATTTCAAGAACTACCTCCATGGATAAATGACATGCAAATAATTGTATTCTAGTTCAGTACATGTTGCCATTATCAAAAAGAGAAAAAAATAAAAAGAGCTCCAGAAGATAATGCCCCTATGCCACATTCAGATTCTATAGTGTAATCACATGATTGGAATATAATATGATCATACTGAAAGAAGCAATGCTGTTTTGATAAGCTTTGAAATTGTTTACTGTGTATTAAATTTTCCAATATCCTGTTTCACATCCTTCCTCTCCACCCTGCAGATTGCTATCACCACACATAAAGATGAAAGAGAATGAATTGTTGCCCAAAGAGGCAGATGAAGAAAAAAAAAATGCATTTATGACAATATATGTTGCTAAATATTCACTAGGTCAGATCTGAAATACTAGGATTTTCATTCAAATTTGGAAGTAATTAGAAGCACAGTAAAAGAAAAAGAAATGTTGCTACCATAGCTACTTAACTTTCTTGATATGCCCTTAACTTTGTATCAGTCATCCCCATCCTGGCATTAAGTAGGCTAAAAATGATGGGTACGATTACTCAACATACCTAAATGAATTCTTCCAATTATAGTGCAAATTTAACAACAGTCTTACTCTAAAGTAGGGGTGTCCACAGGTGGAGGTCAGAAAAATCAAGGTGGTAGCCACATCCGCCCTTTCTTTGTGGGCTTGGATTACACTGTTGTAGGCACCATCTGGACATTTTTGATGCCTCCTGCCAGATACTCCTAATGTAAAACATAATTGCTGGAAAGTACTTCAAACTAAACTACCTGACTAGGTGTGGAGTAACCCCCACCTGTCCCTCTTTCAAAGTCTGTTTTTCCAACCCAATTTTGTAAAGAGGCAGGGCCAGCACATTAATGCCTATCCCTTCCCAGTTTCCCAAGTGCTTTTTCTGAATCTTGTCCGTGATGGAATCACTGCTGGTTTTATTTTTGTCCTGCTCTCTGAATCAATCTTCACTATGGATTTAGTCTAATTTATTTGCATTTCTAAAAACCTTTGCCTAAAGAGCTCCAGAGAATTTCCACAATCTTCTGCAAGTGTCACTTCGCCTGCTGAGCCACCAATCCAGACTGGATAGGAATGGCACATAATTGCCAGCTCTTGACTAAAATTGCTCCTGGAGTTTCCTATCCTTGGGCCTTTAGTGTTATTTGAGTATAATGTCTTTTACCCCAGCCATCATTGCTGATGGCCGGAGTGATGAGAACTGTAGTATAAGAACATCCACAGTCCCAAGTTTGAACTACCACAAGGAAAACAGTTATAATTTCAGCCCCCACTGTAATAGCAGAGCCTTCTTTCCAGACACTGGCATGTTACAAGGGCAGAGAAAAGTGTTTCTGGATCAATTTTTCTTTCAGTGAATCTCTGAGACTACTCTGTCTTAACCAGCCCATCTAAAATAGTTAAGAAGCAGATGGACCTACTAAACCTATTAAGCAATGTTTGGCATGAAAAGTCACATTCCCCTATGAAATATAACTTTGCCCAAACACAGAAATATCAAATTCTTGAATTTCTCCATGAGTTGCCTATAGAAAAGGTAGAAGTGGGACAACTGCAGGCTGAACAACCTGCAGGACAGGGTTTCCAGTGTGGTCCTCTTGTGGGCCACCACAAGGTTTCCAGACAAATACACCCCAGGGATGTTCTAAAGAAAGGATAGTCAACTCTATGGGATGCTTACAGTCCAAAAGTACGAGCAGCCACTAAAAATAGGAGTAACAGGAAGGACGGGGAATGAATATGTCTGTTCTCCAGAAGAAGGCCTTCTAGAAAGACTGGGGGATTGATCATTTTTGCTTTGAAAGTGACATGAAATTTTCCTGGTGAAAGAAATGCGGCTTGGCAGATTGAGGACAGGCATGCCAACACTATCCCTAGCTGAACTTTGTGGCTGAACGCAACTGAAGAACAAAAGCAAAGCTCTCTGCAGGGTACCGCATGATGCTGAATTGCTTCCCAGAACCTGGGAGGGCTTGTGAGCCCATGTTTTGCTCTTCCCAACAAGAAGCTCAAATCAAATGAGAAATCAGCCCCAGGGAGCCTCGGAAGCAGAAAACGGATCGCTTCACTGAAAGCAGTTCATTCCTCCCAACATGCAGTCATTCTCATCCCTGTGAAGATGCAAATGATACAGATGTCCACGGGGTGCAGACAAATGGAAGAACAGGAAATCTTAGGGGGGAAAGCATGCATGGAGCATTAATGAATCCAGCGGTCTGAGTTGGATCTAGTAGTAGATGATTCAGAGAGTAGATTTAAAATGGAAGAGGGTGATGAACAGCTCTGACCTAGACCTGGCTCCCATGTTGGTTGCAGACGTTTTGGCCCTACACCTTGGTTTGTATGGTCAACAAGGATGGTTAACACCCAGGTAAAAATTACTGTAGGGAAAGGAATTGATACAAGCAAGAAGAAATCTGTTGAGGCTGGTGACTCTTAACAAAAAAAACCAGAAGAATGAGCTAACATTTACATAGCAAGAGATATCCAAGTTAATTAGGAGCTGGCCCTGTCCTCCATCCCATTAACTGTTCAGGGTGAAATAGCAACTTTACTTCAGGCAAATGCCAGAGGGATATGACTAGTAGAGGCAAAGCAAAGTAGGTGGCTGTATTGCAGCTGGCTACCATGCAGTTTAGGAAGGATCCTTCCCTTTCTGCAGGGATTCTATGAAGTAACACATTCTATGAAATAGAGCATATCCGTACAGTATTTCATGATGGGAGTCATCCTCAAAGATCTTTTGCAATGATCACCTTCCTCCACTGTTCTTTTCTGCCTCCAGTTCACAGGCACCTGCTTGTTCCTCCCCATTTATGCCATCCTAATATGGCTTTTTTTTGTCACTCAGGATCATGCTAAGTGTTATATAGAAGGCAGAGAGCTCCTGGAGGCTTTGTTCTCCAAGCAGAGGCTTGCTGGCTCCCTTCATTGCAAAGGAGCATCCTGTGTGTTCTCTAGCATAAACTCCCGCTCCAAACCATTAATAGACTACAGTTCTGTTTGTCCCCAGACTAACCTGCTCCAGCCCACCTTAACTTCCCACATCATGGGAACCTAACAAACCTCCTTTGTCTTTTTCCTTCCCAAGGCTTCTGTGCACCCAGCTCAGCTGATTTTCTGATTATGGGAGTTCCATTTGCCAATAACTTTAGCTTAGGGTCAAATTCTGCCAACATTAATGTGTAAATAAATGATCCAACATCACGTCTGTCCTTAAGCTAAGAAGTTTATTATAAAGGCAAGAAGCATAAAATGATGTATTTATATTTTGACCAGCTTGTATATTCTCAGATCCAAGGGCATGCCATTGAATCATAAATTATCTTAGTTGTGGGCTGCAATTGTGTGTGTCCCACTCTGTCTGTGTTGGTTTAGTAGCTATGTTTCTGAGTTTATGACACGAACAGGACATTGATTGGAGTCTTATTTCATTAGAATAAGGCATTGGTGTAACAGACTTTGGATAAAACAGGAAAAAAAATCCATTCTGACATTTCCCAAAGTAATGGACAAATCCACTGTATCCCAAGTAATCAGGACAAGGCTACATAATAATCCTCCCTGGCAAGGAAAAGCTACCAGAACAATAACACGAGGATCTGCTTTATCAGACAGTATAAAATTCCCTGGAAAACGAGTACTGTATATAGAGTAAACCAACAGAGAACTGCACAAGCTACCCATAGGTATCAGAACAGTGCAGATCCTCCAGGGATTTAGGATCAGAGTGTCCAGGATCCCCACAATCAGCATAACCTTTCATCATATTTGGGAATCCCCAAATTTGTGGAGAGTATCTGGCTGAGAAAGGAGAGGGTGGCTCCCTCTTTAGCTCTTCTGATGATGAGCACAGCACTTACAGAAAGAGGAGGATGCCAGTGTTGGCCATAGCATATGCCAGCCCAAGGATCCCACTGCCCATGATGGCATTGCTGAGATTGAAAACAGACATCCCAAAAGAAGTCTTCCCTTCAAACTGAAACAGAAACAAGAGTGTGCATCTGAGAGAGAGTTGTATGCCAGCATAACACTTCTCTGCCCTGTGTCTACACATTGTCCTCATCCCCGGTCAAAAAGGAGTAGGGCATGGTCTATGCTAGCCATCTTTCATCTTTTGCTGCCCATATGTTTCTTATCATGAGCTTCAGGAAGAGGGCACCCCTATGCAACATCTGCTCTGAAATCCTGTTCCCTCTGGACTAAAGTCCAGGTGAACTTACCAGACTCCCTAAAATTGTACTGCAATTTCTTTTTCTACTGGCTACTGAGAAAGGTGAACTCTCTTTTTACCTATCCCCTCTCTTAGCCCAGGGCTTGAGAGCAATCTTTCTCGTAGTAGAGTTATCATAGATACATGTCCTTCCATTCTGATTCCCTTGCCTCTGACCTGACATCTGGGTGGGCAGAGCAAAGAGGAAAGACCATCAAAAGTCTGGTTTGGGTTCAGAGGCTATTTGTTGTAGACTAGAAGGACACAACCAAAGATTGCATCCTTTTTTTCTTTTGGAGGGGGGAATCTTTTCTGTTAATGGTTTCCCTGGAGATGTTTGACTTAGTTATCAATGAGTATCCAAATTGCAACCATCAATCCAGAATAATATACCAAAACTTACATCTGTGAAATGGGTCTGTTTCTTTTCAGCGCCATGTGGAAGAAACTCCTCCATCTCTGTTATATTTGCCTGGTTCTCATCAAATCTGCCACAAGATAATAGGGAGGAAAAAAAAAACTTTAAGCAGTCTTCTCTTAGAAATTTCCCCTTTCCCAACTCTGGCTTAAGGGACTACTACCAGTGGTAATAGTGTTGCAGAATGATCTCTTCTTTCCTTAGGGTCTGCTTCTTAGACATACTGAAAAGAAATAATCTTAATGAGGAGTCTTTTCACACAGAGTCTAACCCCTTTCTATTCTAACTTTTTCTATGTATTCCCAAAGTTCCTTCTTATTTTCCAGAGGGCAATATCATTTGTGAAAATAGCTTCAAATATGACGAAAGAATAGAATGAATAAGCCTTAAAAACCCATTTTTCCAAATACATGTTTGCTTTTCAAAGAGCAAGGGATGCCATGCTGACTTGTATAGCACTACATTTACTGAGAACATATTTGATATAATAAACTCAGCTTTCTGTGATTACAGGAATATGTCCTATTAATTTTCTTAAGAAAACTAAAAGGTTTACTACTTCCTATTACCATACAAAATAGTGCCAGAAGAAATGCTTGTTCTTAATAAATGCTCCAAAAACTAGCAGTTAACTCTAAACATAGACTTTAGCCTATGTTTCTTGAAAGTTCTAGAGAGAGGCAATAAAAGTATGATCTGGGGGAAAATATGATCATGTGCTGGAAAACTGTAGCATTCCTGTCAGCTGTGTATCTGATTGCAAATTTGAAAGCACCATAAAATCAATAAGAAACAAATTTGCATTTATTAGCTGCCTAAATAGAAAGTCCCAAAGCTTCCATTATGTCCATCTATTGATTAGGTAAATCAGGATTTATTGCTGTTATGAATGTTCTTCCTTTGCCAGTCAGCAGAACTCAGACATTCCCCATAAGGTTCCCCTCATGCAGAGTACACATGAGGAGATGCATAGCCAATGAGGAGTCAAGTCCTTTTGTCACAGAGACACAGAAAGGAATGGAGGGGAGACTATTAAAACAAAACAGAACTGTTTCACGAAATGGCTGTCTCTCATAATATAGGCAAAAGGATTAGCTAAGAATATTGAGTTAAGTTGAATATTTATCATGCTGTACAAAAGTCTCACGTTTTATAATATACACACTTACATAACTGTGTGTAGTTGAGTATTTTAAACATATTCTCAGACTGAGCAAGAGGAATAACGTATCTTGGCTGATGGATAATAATCAGTGTAAAGTTTTATTTATTTATTTACTTATTTATTAGATTTGTTTGCTACCCATTTCACTTCATTTTTCCAATATCTTTCTATAAATTCAGGCAGAAATACTCATTTGTAGCAGAAAATGACGTTTTGTGGTCCACTGCAATCTGTTGTAAATTTTCTGTTTTAATCAGCTAGTCTTCCCCATATTTTCAACAGCTGTGTAGTTGATCACTTTCACTGCTAAATGCTGGTATTCTGGATGTTTAAAGTTAAAAAAGGGGATATGTATAGTTTCGCTTTTCTTTTAATAACGTTTGATGTTACTTATCTCTAATGAGTTAGTTTGTCTCCTCAAATGGGGAAGAAAGGGTGAAACCTCAAAATTATAGGCCCCTGAGCTACATAGCCAGAAAGTTGCAATATAGAAACGATTTCAGCGTTTGCATTTTTGATCTTGTAATCACCAAAAAGACAGCACAGGTTATAAAACCCTTATCTCTTTGACACCCATAAGGGATAGGAGAAAGATATCGGGTGAGGTAACCTCTGGAAAATAGGTCATAGCAGCAGAAACGACAGGTACTCTGCAACTCACAGCAGTTTGTTTAGTGACCATTCAAAGTTACGATAGCACTGAAACAAAATGACATGACCGTTTTTCATACTTATGACCATTGCAGCATCCTCATGGTCAAAATTCAGATGCTTGACAACTGGTTCATATTTATGACGGCTGCAGAGTCCTGGGGTCATATGATCCCCTTCTGCAATCTTCTGACAAGCAAAGTCAATAGGGAAGCCAGATTCACTTAACAACCATGTTACTAACATAACAACTGCAGTGATTCACTTAACAACTGTGGCAAGAAAAATCATAAAATGGGGCAAAGCTCACTTAACAAATGTCTCACTTAGCAACATAAATTTTGTGGTCATAATTCGAGGACCACTGTACTAACCTAGTAGTATAAAGTAGGTCATGGGGCTGAGATGTTAAGATCAATTAGGCTTCATTCTTCTATTCTATTTGATCTTGTTAAATAATGAATATACAGTTCTGTACTTACTTGAAAGGTTTTTTTACTTGTATGTTTGGGGTTAAGAGCCAGTTTTGCGCAGTGGTTAAGGCATCAGGCTAGAAACCATAAGTTCTAGTTCCACCTTAGGCACAAAGCCAACTGGATTTTATCTCAGCTGTAGGAAGGAGGCAATGGCAAAACCACTTCTGAAAAACCTTACCAAGAAAATTGCAGGGACTTGTTCAGGCAGTCTCCAAGAATCAGACTCAACAGAAAATGTTTGGGGTATCTGCAGGTCACTAATAAGGTGGCAGCATTGATCAGGAGTTCTCTAGTCATGGGAAGAGGGCAGATTAAAACAATGGAAGTGGAAACAGCAGCACAAGAGTGAGTGGGTGGTAATGGGCAAACATTTGTGGATCAGAGAGTGACGTGACAGTAATCCCGTTCACTACAAAAGATAATCGTACATCTAGGACAAGTGCATTAGCTCAATCCTGCAATCTGAGTCAGTCAGATAAGCCAGGCCTTGCAAATCACCTCACCTGTCATTTCCCATGGAAGAGGTATTTAATACTGAATGTTTTCCATTTGGTACAATGTCTATCATCTCTGTCTGGATGGGGATTTCCGTAGAGTTCATTTCTTCCTTTTGAAGTCAGTACCTTCCCTTCTCTGGCAAACAGTTTTCAAACAGGCAGCAGATGCTGGACTACTGAGAGGTCCTGTATCAGCAGAGAGGGGGGGGGGAGAGGGAGGGAGAGAGAAAGAGAGAGAGAGAGAGAGAGAAAGAATCAATATCTGGTATTTGTTCTCACAAAATAAAGCTTGACATAGGGGAGCAGGATATGCCCAGTTTGGGGAAGATATAAAGATAGTGCCATACAACAGCCCTCATCATTTTGGCATGTCCTAACTATGTTGGGACATCATCTTAGAGTTCCTTGCCAATGTTGGAAATGTCTACCTGAAAGGTGTTCAATAGAGTAGGATTGGTTTGTACATTTTGATATGATGAACTTGCATATAATATTTCATCTCTCTTAGCCAAAGGAATATGAACTACAATTATTCTATAATGACAACTATGTCATATATAGCCCTCTGCTGGTATATATTTTCCAATGTTTCTGCTAAATTGAGAGTACCATGAAGTGAGACAAGATGAGTTTCTCTCTGATATGTCCTAAACTATTGAGCAATATTCAACTATTCACAGATGACTTTGCTACATGTCACAACTCTAGTACATTATATAAAGAAAAGTTAAGAAAAAGAGAGAAGATAAAAAGAAAAAGGGTAGAAAGCATTACAGATAGAAAAAGAAAATTAAAAAGGGACTTTGAATCTTCTTTGTAGCAGTTATAAACACAGTCAATATCCTTCCTCCCTCTGTAAAATTACTTTCCATAGTTCCCTTCTGTCCCATATTCAACCCTTTTTATTAACAAATCCAGAAATCACTGTTTCCATTTTCAGCAAAAAGCCCATAAAAGGTTTCCAGCCTTTTAAGAAAGTACTATTGTTTTATCCCTGATCAAACAGGTCAGTTTTTACCCCTGATCAAATAGTTCTATTTCCACTTCTGCCACACACATACATACACACAATCTCACATACTTTTTCTGTCTTCATTTCATTAAGAATATTATTAGAAAAGGTCAGAAAGAAAGATACCACAAAGAAGAGGGGGTCAACCTATTTTCCAGAGCACCAGAGGGCAGGACAAGAAACAATGGATGGAAACTAATCAAGGAGAGAAGCAACCTGAAATTAAGGAGAAACTTCCTAAGAGTGAGGACAGTTAACCAGTGGGATGCCTTGCCTTCAGAAGTTGTAGGTGCTTCATCACTGGAGGTTTTTAAGAAGAGACTGGACAGTCACTTGTCTGAAATGGTATAGGTCCTCCTGCTTGAGCAGGTGGCTGGACTAGAAGACCTCCAACATTCCTTCCAGCTCTGATTCTGACTGATTGATTGATACCATGAATAGATAATGTGATCAGTGCTCTTCAACTACACTGTAGATTAAAGGAAGTCCAAATGTTGTGGGGGTTTTTTAGTGGAACAGAAGATAAACCTTATTTGTTTATTCAGTACTGTCAATGATTCACTTACAATCGTCAATATCATCCTTTGATATTTATTAAAAAGCTGCTAACAATAAGCAAAATACTACTCCATGTTTTTCATGAAGCCAAGTTCATGATTTAGTTCATTATTTTAGAAATTCAGCAAAGTTATCATTTCCAGGCATATCCTTTTCTATGGCATTTCAGGTCACAGGACCCACTGGTAAAAAAAGACTGTGACAAAGGGAATGGGGAACAGAGATAGACAGAAAGTAATTGTGGAATACCGGTATCACATTTAGAAAATTTCTTCAGAAGATTTGAGCTGCAATTCAATTCTTCTAAGAATGAGTAAATTCCAACAAATGTTATTGGGGGTATTTTTAAGTAGACGTTCATAGGACTGGAATCCACTGGAAAGATTACAACTGGGGAAACTTGCCCAATAACAAATAAAAACTTCACTGTGAATTCACATGCATATATATGTAAAAAATCAAAACAATATCTTATCTTAGATTTTACAGGTGGAAATCTAAGGCAAGCCTTTTCTGATTACTACAGAATTCCTTTTTTTTAAAAAAAAGGGTTATAAATTCAAGCAGTGCTTCACATTTTCTGCTCCTAACTATCAGGCAGCAGCACTGCCATGGCAATAAAACAAAGCGTGGAGCTGCTTGGATTACTGATTTCCTGCTCCAGAGAGTTGAGCACCCTCCTTCCCAACATGGACAATCAGCATTGATGAATAGGGACAGGTTGCACATTTTCTGGGCTTTGCTTAGCTATACTCAAATTTTCAGTATGTGCCATTCCCCCACCTCACCTCCGAACTACACACACACATAAAGTCATGCACACAGACACACTCACAGAGAGACATACACAAACACTGTAAATATATTGCTTTGTGTATCTTCAGTGGGCAATAGGGTCCTGAATAAAGACAGAAAAGTCCAGCTTGAAAGCATGGGTTGGAAGATGATATTAGCATCAGCCTTGGGAATGTCAAGTAACCATGTCTAGATTGGACCCCGGGTTAATCTAAAGTCACAGCAGGTCAAATTTAGACAACCTTTGAGCCTACATCTACTAGTATTTGAAAGACGATCACTTCCCAGTCTCTTGCAAGCTATGATAATGTTTAGTTACTCTCATAGTAAAAGAATGTGTCTTATTTCTTAGGCACATCTGGGTAGGTTTAATTTCCAGCCTTTTGTCATTTCCCCTAAAGAGCTATTAGCACTTTTGCTTTGCTCACCATAACCAAGTTAGTCCTTAACTCTTTTTTTAGATGCTAAACAGGCTGACTGCTTTAAATCTCTGGCTGTAAGCAGAGCTGCCTCTGTCCCTTTCAAGTGCACAGTTGCATTTGGACCAGAATTGAGAAAAGCACTTGGCATGTGCTGTATAGGCAGCATCCCTGCTCTTGTGCATGAGCAGAAGAAAGTGAGAAGAGCAACAGAAAAGGCAGCTGCAGCAGGAAGAGAAGGCCTTTAGGGAAATGGGCTAAATTTAATGCAGTGGGGTGCAGAAGGCCCACAACTAAATCTGAAAAAAAAAAAAAGCAATTACAAAAGGAATCCTGTCTTCTCTTTCCTAATTAGACTATTGGACACAAATTTGGAAGATTCTAAAATATGGATGGAAAATATGGAAAATGGATGGAAAATAGCATCATCTACTTTTTTGCAGGAAAACTGTAAGCAGGAATATATGAGGTCATTAATACTGCTAGTTCAGACAAGAATCTGCATTTTATTTTGCTTACTGGAATAACCCAGCATTCATTTTTTTTTAAAGTTTACTAATTCTTCATAAATTCCAAAACTTAACCTCCAGAAAAATTCTGACCTGCTGCTCAGAGCAGAGGGTTGATAATACCAACTGTGCTGCATTGACAAGAAAAATATTGAGCGGAAAACAATTAGCTAAGGAACTTGGCAGGTGGAGTGTGGTTCTTCTCATTTATTCAGTTGCTGAACTTTTCTAGGCCAGTATTTTTTTAAAGGCCACAAGGCTTTAAGTAGAAGAGAAATTAATCATCTCACTTCATCAGTAAGCAAGAGGAGTGTCTCTCCTTAACATCCACAAATACTGCCCCAAGAGTTCTCATATTCTCACAGGAACAAAAGTTTAGCCCACCTGGGGCTGGCCATCAGCTTATGAAAGGACTGAAGTCTCTGAGAAGAGCGACAGAGGGACTGGAGGCAAATCTCTGGCAGGCTACTTTGCCAGGTTTTGAAAACCCTCAGACATGCTGGCAGGCAACACAAAGCACCTTCTGTTGGGCTTCCTAGCTCTCCTTAGCTGATAGTTGGAAAGTAGTTTCCAAAACAGAGCAACTTTAGAGGCAGTTGGCGTCCAAAGAAAGAGGGGGACTACATCCCAGCTTCTCTTTATCACCATTTTCTTTTTATTGTCTTTCTTCTGCTAGCTCAATAAAGTTTGTTGGGCTGTTATTGCTCTTAAAATAATATTTGCATTAGTATTCCATAAACTGCAGTTGATATGATGCGATCTAATAATTCTATTTCCAGTCTACCTCTCCATATCGAATATGCCTCTCGGGGCTCACCTGGAAAAACTCCTTCCTCCATACAATTGTTTTACCATTTTTACACTTCTTTCTTCATTTAAAGAACTTACTGTATATTGCTGCTTAAAACACACACTGATCCTGTGGGGCTCATAGCAAACCTAACCAAGCAAAATCTCAGGTAGAAAGCTATACCAAAGGGCCAGGGTAGAGAAGGCATGCCTCCAAAACCCAGTAGATAACAAATTTGAAGAAAGGAAGTCTAACCTAGTGCGATGGACAGATATCCTCAAGCAGAGGCCATCTGACAAATAATCGGTTATTGTGCTACGTAGAGCTTTGAGAGGGGTGAAAATCAGCACTTTGAACTGTGCCCAGAAAGCAAATGGAAGCCAGTGCAGCTTGTGTAACAGCACAAATCACAGCATGCTCTAAACCAGTTGTAGCTTCTGGGTGGTCTTCAAGAATAGTCCCATGTAGAGTGCCTTCATCCAATTGGGAAGTGATTATGACAGGAATGACTATGAAGATGGCCTCTGGTTATTCTATAAAATATGAGAACTAAATTATTTCCCATTACCAGTCTTGTGGTCTTTCATGAATATATGCCCACCCGTACACCTTTTTTGCCACTCTATCAGTTATGTTTGGAGTTGAGCAGCATAAATGGACCCAGCACAAAAGGCACAGAGATACATCACAGCCACACAAATATGAGGTGATTCTTAACAAAAGACTTTTGCTCCATCCCATGTCAGACTCAGGTTTTTAACACCACTATGATTTTCTCTTCAAGCTTAATTTTTTAATTATATTTTTTCTCATATGAAAAAATATGAAAATTGAATGGCAGAAAATAGATTTTATGCAGAATATCACGTAGCTTGAGGCTTTATGCTTAGTGATCTTTTTCCTTCAAGAGGCATGTTCTGCCCCTACTCTCAACAATCTACCAGTTGCAGCCACTTACTTGTCTTCCGGTATTTAATCTGAATTAAAAAAAAATCTAAGTTTTCTCTGCAGAGGTTCTATTTGTCAAGCTGAAGTGAAGAGTTATATAAGGAATAGAAATAAAAAAAAACTCATCAAAATGAGATTTTCACTTTTTTAATCAAAATATTTGTCACTATCATAAATTTCCTGAAACAGTCCATATTTTTGTGAATTCATCTTCTCTCATAGTGAATTTTCCTTATTAATGGTTGCTTCATCTCTTCATCTGCATAAATTTACAGTCACTATAACCTGGGATTTGCTTTTTTTGTGAATTCATACATTTTTAATTTAAACAGACACCAAGAAAAAGCCCCAGGTATAAACAAATCTATTCCTATAAATCATGTTCACAACACTTTGAAAATTCCTGTTATTACACTTGCTATTTTAAAAATAAAATCAAGTTGTAGGAAATATAGCAAGTATTCAATGGCAAATCATCTTTTTTTTTGTCTAAGATAGATTCTTAACAGCCCAGGGTGGCAGTGGCTATGGTTACGCAAGTGCTTTCAAGCCTCAAGAGAAGTGCTTTTGATTGTCAAAGTGATTCAGAAAAGCTCTGTTTTCAGCAAGCAGTTAGTCAGTAAAATATCCAGTTACATGATATCTGGAAAAATCTTTCAAAGACTATGAAAGCCACATCAGAAACCCAGAAGTACACTGGAGAGATGCGCATTCAGCATCCACCCAGCTTTTCACCATTTGCCCAAAAAAGCATTTTCCTTATAGTTCTCATAATAAAGGATGTAACAAAGAGGGTGTAACAAAGTTGTAGGACTCATAGCAGAGACTGTAATGTAGATTTTGGCATGTAGAAACTTTAGCACTTCCATGGATGCAACCAAAGGCCTACTACATCTGGTATGTAGACAACATCTGTAGACAAAAATGGAATAACTGGAGAAGACACATGAAATAATCAACAATATCTTCATAGGAATAAAATTCACAAGGGAAGAAAAAAATAACAACACACTATGCTTTCTAGTTATTCTCATGACCAGAGGAAATGGCAAATTAGAAACATCTATCGATAAACCACTCATAATAACCAACTGCTCCACTATCAAACAACAATCCAACCTCCCACAAGAGAAGCTGTGTAAGAACATTATTCAGAGAATAATGCACTGCAGCAACCCAGAACACTAAAAAAAGGAAACAGACCATCTATACATCTTCCAGGAAAATGGACACCAAACAACTAGATCAAAGAGTCTTGAGCATTCAACTCACTACAGTACAACGAACACAAGCTAAACAGTTAGAAGACACAATGAAAACTCCTTAACATATGGAAATACTTAACCATAGTTTCAACTGGGAAACTGTGAGCATCATAAACCAAGCTAAATCCAAAAATGATAGGGAATTTCTAGAAGCCCGGGACTCAGATAAATCAGTCATCATCAGGCACATAAATAATATGTATACATCATTCAAAAGAGACAATATAAAAGCTGAAAGGGAAACAAAAAGGCTAGAACACCAGCAAGCAACATTCAGATAAGCTGGGATTAACACCAAGAGCAACACCAGACAAACAATCAAGCAGTAAACAATACCCTAATAAAAGAACTACCAACTCAGACCCCAAATCAAGCAACTTAATCAAGGAACTGCTAAGGTGAGAACCACACCCCCACCAATACTGGCAGGGCAAACTACTGTATATAAATAGAGCAAACCCCACTCCCTGTCAACACATATGTTGTTATCTAGTCTGGTAATGAAATGTCCAGAAGAAGACAGACTCAGAGAACACTAAGGATGCCACAGTTCAACCTTAAACTACAAAGATTGGTACATTCATTATCCTACCAAAAGGTTTAAAATCAGTTTAAACAAATGAAGAATAAGAAATGAAGAACTAGATTAAAATGAGAAGATTTGCAAGGACAGACAGGTTTAGAGAGGTATAGGTAATGATACCAATGTAAACCAAATCTAACCAAAATTTGTTAGATTTCCTTTTCTTGTTCTTGTATCTCCTATCTCTTGCCTTTAATTTCTTTTTCTTCCTCCTTTTCTGTATTTTCTTAACATTGTTTTTTGTGACTTTATTTACTGTAACAGGGAATAGTATAATTAGTTGATATGCATTTGCAATATATATTACCCATATTATAGTAGAGTACATTACATCCAGAATCATTTAGGTGAGATGTGTAGAAATTTAATAAAAAATAAATATGAAAATATGTGCAATATTTTTTTAACCAAAATGACCAAAAACCAATGATTTGATCAAAATGATAGTTTGGTTAATTTTATTTCAACCAAGAGAACAGCTTTAAGTCTTCTTGACTTCATTTGGAAGGTAAAAGGGTAAAACTATTACAGTTTGCCAAAGTATTTTCAAACTGTTTCTAACATTTTTCTTTCTTATTCCTACAACAATAGATTTGATAAAGTAACCTAAATTGCAGTTTTGAAATCCCTGGTCAATATCTAAAATAACTTAGCTGATACCATAATTGCATTCTCAGGGGTGGCCGCATGTGAGACCACAGGAGCTGAACAGGATTTAGGTAGCTCTCGAAATTGTTTTTATCGAAATCTAAGACTTTATTGTATTTGAGTCAGAACTGCTTTAACTTTAAAACCCTCATTTGCACAGATTTTCTTTTTCTTTTTTTTTTAAATCAAGTACATGTCAAAAACAAATATAGCATCTGCTGTAAAATTTACTGCTAACCTAAGATTGAATTAAATATCTCTTCTAAAGCTCCAAGTCATCAAGTTCTTTGGCATTTGCTATAAGTCATGATGAGGTCCCACACATTTGCATCATAGTGCAAATTACATACTTCGCAACATTTGCATGATGATATTACTTTCTTCCTTCCAATAAATTCAAGCCTTGATGTAATGGACAGTTTCATTCAGACTGCATTGCTTCTGACTCTTTGTGAGGAACTGGGCATGTCTAGTATAATGAAGAGGAGAACTAGAGGTGACATGATAGTAGTCTTGTCAAGTGCAAGCAACCAGGAACCAAGGTTGTTCAAATAAATACAAATTTATTCCATGCTAGCGCTCTACAAAAATCTGAACTATTAACACTCAAGATAAGTTGGCAATAGATAAGGGTCAATGGAATCCAAGGAGGGCTGGACTTAGATTTCTTGTAGGCATGAAGGGCTTCCAAATTGATGATGTGGTTGATCCAGTGGGGGAATTCAGCCAGTTCACACCAGTTCGGCAGAATTCAGCTAATTTTTTGTTGCCCAGGCCCAGAACAGACTTCCGGAAGTGGCATCCACACTGAGAACCGGTTGTTCACATATTTGAATCCCACCACTGAGTTGACCCCACTCTCGTGCTCAGCCTGGTCATTTCCTACAAGTCTTCCAATATTTGATGGGTTGTTACATAGAAGAGTGCCTATTCTCCAAGGCCCCTGAGGGTAGGACAAGAAGTAACAGATGGAAAATATCAAGGAGAAATCCAACCTTGAACTCCGGAGAAATTTCCTGACATAAGAATAATTAATCAGTGGAATGGCTTATCTCCAGAAATTGTGGGTGCTCCAACACTGGAGGTTTTTAAGAAGAAATTGGACAGCCACTTGTACAGAATGGTATAGGGTCTCCTGCTTGAGCAGGGGGTTGAAATAGAAGACTTCTAATGTCCCTTCCAATTCTGTTATTCTGTTAAGTCCATCCAAAGAAGATTCTAGTAATGCTTTAAGGAGAGAGGCAAACATTACAAAATGGGAACTAACCGAGAAAATAGATTGTCTCAGTCCTTCTCAGTCTAAATTCATATCCAAAATTGGCACAGATTTGGCCTTGGTTGCCCTGGTGGATAATCTGTACTGGGTACCTTGGAAAGAGGAAGGAACTCCAGATAATATCCTGTGTTGCTCAGAGCCTTTGATACCATTGACCAGATTGCCCTTTTGGAGCATTTGAGGAGCCAAGGGTGGGAGTTGGGGGAACAACAGTTGCAGTAGTTCCATTCTATGAAGAAGAAACACCTTCTGCACAGTTTAATTTGGATGAAAATACTCATGAATGAAATAATAGACAATGTCCAAATAAAAAGTATTTGACAGTACCAGCTAACTAAAATACAGAAATAGCTTCTGGGAAGCTAATCTGATGGAGAACATAGTACTTCTGTTGGCTGGCTTCTGGTGCTATCTTCTATCAGGTGATAAAAGTGGAAATTGAAGCTTGCAGGGATCATAAAATGGAGGGTGTTAAAGTCATAAATCCACTTTGTATTTCTTAAATGGCAAGCCTCCAGAAAAGTGAGATAAAGTTGTAGAGAAGATGTCTACTATAGAGAGATTTCAGGTTTGGGGGATAATGGCCTTAACTGCTTCAGGAATATTTAAAGCTGCCTGTCACAAGAATATTTTATGATGTGGGAGAAAAGGTGATGTTCACAGGTTGTCTGCTTATAATTGTCAAACGTGAACATGAATTATTAGGTAAATGATTAGACAAGAGAAAGCATAAAAACGATTGAGAATCTTTCAGTTATTCAATGGTGGGCCACTACATACCACTCAATTGTACAAACACACACAGGAAGCAGTTAAGCCTTGATTAAGTCTCTCTCCTAGGTCATCAGATATGGCTTTTAGTCCCTCCTCTAGTGACTGAGTTCTAATCTAACCATATGGTTATTAAGCAAAATGGTCGCTAAATGAACAAGAGAGATATTGAAAAGGTCACCAATTGCTGCCATAAAGTTCCGATAAAGTTCTCTCATACAGCTATGCCAACATTACCCCCACTCCAGCACGCGTCAGGAATATGAAATTTGATCATAAATGCACACATTGGTTGGAAAATGAAACTTTTAGTACCATTTGTTACCGTTGCATTGTGAATAGTTGCTAACTGTTGCTAAACAAGAAGTGTTTGCACTGCAACTAGCCCAAAATAAAAGAGCCAGGTAGGCTTGGAAATGGCTGCGCTGCTTGCCAGTTGCTTTCCAAAACCCAATTAATGTGCTTACTCTTACATACAGAAGTTTATATGGCTTAGGCCCAAATTAGCTGGAACGCCTTCTACTTCAATTCAGTAACAATCCAAAGGTATAATTTACTTCCATTATATTTTCTTATGAAAACAATTGTGATTTGTTGGTTCCATAGTACCTTAGATTCTTAGTGGATCAAAGGATTTTTCTTGAAAAGATGATAAACTTGCCATTTTAAGAAAGCAAGTAATAGCAAGTCTACCACCCAGCTAGAGATGTGTCTATTTGCTTTCCTGCAAGGAAATTGCCATGAGATGCCAAGCCTGATGATCTACGGATAAGCAAGTCAGAAAGGACGCCACCAACACCAGAAGGGGAGGACAGTGAGATATAAATCAGGAATGCTTCAAGTTGGCTTGGAAGATGCAAAGCCCACATCCTTAATTCAATCAACAGTATGCAAGGCTCTGATGGAACTCCACAGGAAGTTGCGACGAGGAAATATTATTTAGCAAAACTTAATAAGGGTTGATTTTGCCTCTTTTAAATTTGGATTTGAGGAGGGGGGGGGAGAAATCCTCCCAGAAATACTTGCAGTACTGGATATAACTGCAACATATCGTTTGAGACATGGACACATAAGATCAAGAATTTGATTTCCTACCTTTCGTCTCCTTAGCGGATGCATAATGACTTCTCTATTGGGAAGCCAAAGCAGTTCCAAGCTTCATGCAAGATTTGGACAGCAAGTCCCATCACAGTTATTACAGGAAGCCCTGTGTGTGTGTTGTTGTTGTTTTTTATCTGAGACTAGAAAGCTCTTTTGTTTTTTTGCTCAAAAATCTTGTTATCCTATAATTAAATACCCATTTTTAACCCTATATAACACAGAACAGTTCAGTTACTCGAGTAATGAATACCGTGCCATTGCTAAGCCGCATTTTCACTGCTCTTTGGTTAATTTAATGTACAAGAAAAGATTTCCGGCTCCTAGCCTGACTAGATGAAATTCCCAGAGCGAGTGGGCCTCTGCTGACAGCTGGCAGGATCTGGCAGCAACAGCATTCGTTCCATAGCTGGCGTGCTTCCCAGAATGCAGTTCAGCTGGGCACCTGATTAGCAATATTAATGTGGAAATGAAGGAGTCGTGCACAGTACTAATTATTTTTTTAAATACTTATTTGAAAACTATTTTAACAAAGTAGCAGTGGGAAACGGAGAGAGTTTTACAAATAGAAAGATGGGCAGCAAATCTTTCCTAATACTATTTGGTTTCCTTTCCTTTCCTTTTGCTTTGCAGTAACTCGTTGCAGAACAGCCAATAAATCTAGCTTTATATGAAAAGGGGCAGGTGTAGTCCACAAATAACCTTACTCATCTGGATTTTAAAGTCTGCACATCATATCAGCACTGATGTTTACCTTGGAATTTCTGTGAGAAAACACTGTTATATGCCCTTAAGTTGTACTTTGGAGTCTATATCTGTCCTCATAAAAAGTTATTTGTGTTAGGAGGTGAAGTATATGACAGTACATGAAAAAAACTCTCTCTGTGTGTATGCTATAAGCACTGGATGCAGTGCATGTAAAGGGTATTTGTGTGAATATTATGCATTATTATGTGAAATGTACTTCACAATTTTTCCCTTCTTCCCTTTCACCCAGGTATTATTGGAGCTATATTAAAATTCTCTTTGCGTGTCCACACTAGGAAGTGTCACGGTGAATGAAATGAATCATCAAGCAATATATCCCATGTACTATGGCTAAGCCATTTTCATGTATCAAAGGGCAGGAGAAACAGAGAGCCACACCAGATAAATAAAAACTGCAAGAGCCTCTATGTAGAATGGATTAACATTCTTACTGTGCATGTGGTTCTGATATCCAGCCAGCAGCACTCCTATTCTTCCAGCATATGTGCTCCAAAATACATATGTGTACAGTGCACATGCACACACACAAAACCTTCACTCCTTGGCAATTCCACTGAGCTCACCTCAGTCTTTAGTGTTCCTCAAGGAAGAGACATAAGTCAGTGCCAACGTTGCTAGAAAAAAACTTCCAAATGCAATCCTGACATTTACAGCTATGCCTTGAAGAATCCTGCCTAAAATCCAATGCAGTATTGCCAATCAGTGTGGGCTAAATGAATCCATGTTCTGATACTGCAGGAGGCAGCTTCCTATGTTTCCACATTTTCATCAAAAGACCCTTTAAAGTTATTTAAATTCTTCTTTCCAGCTTAATTTTAAATCATCAGGATAAGCATATATTTTAAAATTGTCAAAAGACAGCCAGGGTCTATTCCAATAATTCTGCAGTCAGCATCACCCTATTCCTTTACCACTGTTGCATTCTACTTATGGACAACCATAATTAAGTCAGTGGATCTAATTGGTTTTTCTTTCCACTTTAATATTTTTTTCCTGTGAATCAATTTCATAAATGAGCAGGCAAACCTATTTTGAATTCACATATATGAACATTATTGTCCTGAATCACTCAATAGAGATTTATTATCTAAGGAAAAAAGTCTTGCAGGCTTTTCCACCCCCCACCCCCCACCCCCGATTAAGGACAATTACAGAAGATAAAATAAATCTTGAAAGCTGCTTATTCTCAACAAGCAACTTCCTTCAGGCTGATTAGGAAGTGGCTCGGTTTCTCTCACTTATAATGCTGATGAATGAGTAATTTCAGTTATTCATACAGTACACCAGTAGATGGAACTGGGAATTGCAAGGATCATTTGTAATATCTCAAGGAATATTAATGCATTTTAAATTAAGATCGAAAATTCCAATTTTAAAATACTTTTTTTTAAAAAAGTCAAAACAATTAATCAGCATACAGGTTTACATTTTTTTGGCCAGCCACAAGTTTTTGGGGAAAATGGGAGGGGGGGTCAGGTAGCCTATAAATCACAGTAAATTACTAAATTTCACCAACTAAGCTTAACATTTAATAAATTTTCTGCAGCTGATTTATTATGAAAGTTATTTGCTCTAACTGCTCAGGCAATGCCAAATAACATGCTAACTATCATCATTCACTTACAGTTGTGTGCAATGATGCTGGCTGTGGAAAAACTAACCCCTCCCTGTCCCCCAATCTTCAAAGCAAGATTGCTATTAGGGGAGGGGAGGGAGCATAGGGCAAGGGATAGGTACCTTCCTGTATGGCCTACCCCAAAGAGGGTGTGGAATCTCCTTCTCTGACCTGCCATACAGTGATAGGTCAGAACACCTGAAGTTAAATGGCTTCAACTCCGCTCTGATTACAGTGGACTTTTTGTCCCATATGAGATTTCACTGGAGTAGAAGTTTTGGTCAATCGTTAACCACCCGCTTCTTACAACCTTATTCTCACTTCAGACATACATTCTGGAGAAGAAGCCCCAGATCATGCAACAACACTTGATTTCTTGTAATACAAATGACCATTATTCAAAATACATACAGTTATCTCTTTCTGTACCTTTTGGTTTTCTATAGCAAATTAAGAAAGCTAAAGAAGACTATGCAGGAGAACCTACGTGGTATGACTCTTTTCCTTAATTTTTTAATATTCCATCCACTCTCCCTCAGATCTCTATTTCTTTAGATTTCCCCTCACTTCAGAGTTTTTAATCATCCTACATTGTTTATTGCACATTTTAAGAATGTCATTCACTCCAAATCATCCCTTATTTTTCCGTTAAATTGCAGACCTCTTTTCTATTAGCTCAGGGGTCTTCAAACTTGGCCCTTTTATGACTTGTGGACTTCAACTCCCAGAATTCCTCGGCCAGCGTGACTGGGAGTTGAAGTCCACAAGTCATAAAAGGGCCAAGTTTGAAGACCCCTGTATTAGCTGAATCACCAATTGATTCCCCTTCTGAAACCCACATCTGCAGAAACACCAGGTATGGTGTGCCCCTAAATCATCCAGAAATTAACAAATTGTCATTTTTCATCTGACAGTAGGAGATATAATTGAATATGTGAGTGGAGTCTAAGGAATCATGTATGAAATATAGTTTCATTGAATTTAATGGGTTTTTTTTCTGATTTACATATTGCCCGTGACATGACTTTCAAAGGTCAACTGCAGTCCTTAAGATGGAAAAAAGCTGCATATTTTCTGATATATATAAATGGGAACTAAAAACAAGTTTTTTTTTTCTTTGATGGAGATCTGGTAAATATTTTTCAGTTAAATTATGAGAAAATACTTTTGTTATAAAGAAGTTAACTTGTCCTCTTTTCTAAGAAACCCACAAGGCAAAAAAGAAAGTAATCACTAGGATAGTCTTCCTATGTAACTATGTAACATTTTCATTCTAATTTGGAATGTGCAGGAGTATAAATGAAGCACTTGTATGTGACTCATTAAAACAGCCACATCTGCCAGGTTTGTTCACAGAATTCCACTGCAGCCTCACAGTCCTGGAAACAAATGCAGCTGCTTTAAGTCACAGAAAGTGTGATTTAGATGCTTTCTAAAGCATCTCTTCTGAATCAGATCCAGATTGTTACATAGCCCTATTCAACAGAATTTCACACATTAGGAAGCGGTTGATATAAGACTCCCAAATTTCTAAACTGCAGCAATAGTTACCATCTAGTTACTCTCAAAGCACCTTTGCAGAATATTATTTACCTGTGGCCTTCCCACTCCCTCTGCAGAATATTTAGAAACACCAAATATTATCCTTGTTCAGAAAAGCAGATACAGAATCACTTGGATTGGAAGAAGTTCAGAATACACTGAGAAAAGTGAAGCCACAAATGACACAATTTCTTTTGTTTCTTTTTTATCTTGACTCTCTTCTTCTCATGTTTCCTATCACAGCCATATAGATAGGTTGGTCTGAAAATGGTAACTGTCTCAAAGTTATCTAGAACAGAGGTGTCAAACTGCTGGCCCACGGGCCGGATGCTTCATGTGGAAGCCCCGCCCACCCCAGCTCCGGTAAGGGGGGGAAAGTCATGATATGTCACGTGAGTTTAACACCCCTGATCTAGAACTTCCATGGCCGAAGGTGAATATGGACCTGGATCTTCCAGGAGATTCTAATTCAACTGATTTATTTAATTTAAAACATTTATATAGCTATTCATCTTATAACCAACTCTGGGTAGCTCTCAATCATAAGTTAAAATAACATACAAAACCATATTAAAGTTATAAAATTAAACTCATTAAAACATTAAAAAAACAACAAACACCTGATGCCAAGTCAATCTTCTAATATGCAATCATCTAATCTTATCCCAGCACTTGTATGAACTACTCCAGAGGAACCAGCTTGGCCCATGTGGCTATCCTGGCTACGTCTCTCTCTCTTCCCTCCCCCTCAGCTCCACCTCCAATGAGATGTGGAACACAGTTTGTTGCTATGTATAGCAAGGCAGTAATCCCCAATTGCCTGCTGCTTAAATTCTTATTAATCCAAGCGTCCAGGACCTTTGCTAATTGTTGCCATTGTACTGTTTATTGTAAAAGAACATTTGTTATTTCTAGTGGAACATTCCTTCCCCCTCCTCACATTTATTGAATAGAATCCAGTTCCCCAATTAATCTGAACATTAATTGGTTGTGGCTTTCATTCTATTTCCCTTTGCTCTGTTCTTCTCATGAGATACAAGCTGATGCCAGTAGTTGTTTATGAATTAGTTACCCGACTGTTGCATAATAATGTTTATACAATAGTGTAAATTTGACTATATGATCCTCATTAGTGTAAACTATAAATACATTCTGCAACAGTTTCACTGAAATCCAAGAGAGTTGTTACAGGCCTGAGGGACAAGGCATTTCAATCTCAATCATCAGCCAGATAATTAAGGATCACCAACGCTCTTCAAGAAAGAGCCTCAAAGTGTTAAGGTCAACTGAGAACAAATTGGATATAAATGCTAACTTATTATTATCTACATCTTTCATCTTTCTTCCCTTAACTTATTTTTCTTTCTGTACCTTGACTTTTAGATTCAATGTTTACATAATATAGTAAACCATGATTCTTAATTTCTCTTTATTTTGCTACACTACTGTCACACACAAATCAATCAACCTCATTTTAGCCTGCTGAATTGACAAAACCTTGTCCAGTTGGTTAGTTTATGGCTGTTATGCAAAGCCAAGAAATTTGGTTAATTCAATGAATTAAAAATCATTGATAAATGTATTGTGTGGACACAACTATTGCCTTTTTAAAAATAATGTGGACAGTCTTAGGACCTATGCTTTTTAATTCAATTTTGTTGGAAAAGTTGCTATTAGATTCTTTCAGATTTCTTGCTACTGAACACTAAATGTCTCTCCTATAGGAGGGAGAGAGAGAGAGAACACAAGCACATTCCCTCAAACCATTTGAAGCAAAAGGGAAACTGCAAAAACAACAACAAAGAATTTTCTGGCATCTTAAAGACTAATCAATTTAATGTGGCAGAAGCTTTTGTGCCATGGAGACCCATGAAATCATATGTCATAATAAATCCATTAGCCTTTAAAATGCCTTCTGTTAAAATAGCTCTTCTGTTTTGTTGCAATAGATTAGCCTTGCTAGCATTCCAGAAACTGTGAAAATAAGAGGCCAAGCTAGCATGTCTCTCTCCATCACACATGGAATGGACACTATTTAATGGAGACAAAGAAAAAGACACATAGATTGGTCTAGAACAGATTCATTGACATTTGGGGGAAAAATGTCTGTTACACCACAGAAAACAAGACATTCCATCGTTGGAATGGCCAACTGTCAGCAGCCAAGCAACTTTGTTGTATTAACACTGTAGTCTCCTGGCTAATGTAACATCACCATATGCTAAATAATAATTACTATGGTCCAACCTCCAGTTGTCTAAACTTCGCTTTAAACCAAAGATGTGAAATTAGAAAAGGAAGTTAAATAGTTCAAATTCATTTTTGTCCCAGACCAGAGCTTTTGGAGCAAAACTCCAGACTTTCCTCTTTAAGGTCACCTCACTAGTGTAGATGGCCAGGGCCATTTAAACTCTTTGTGCATCTTGCATTTTTTCCCTTGCAGATTGCTTTTGGGAAAGCATTGGGATTTTGGCGGGGGTTTTTTGTACATGCAGCATTTAGGAAAACTGCTACAAAGCTGTACTTTATTCACCAACAGTGCATCAAACACTTAGACATTCTAGAATCCTCCCCAACTCATACTTATACTTAGTACATACTAAAAAAAAATCTGACCAATAAACGTAAAACTCTTATTAGTGTCAAGGTCTTTGCTTCAGTTTCACCCGGATGTAAATATCAACAGTTCTACACCAACCTCTGTAATTCTTAATTCTCCATCTGTGATCTATGAGTAATAACAGAGGCCAGCCAACCCTGCAATTAAAGTACAGCAGAGGTATTTAACTGCCTCATTTATTCTAAAATACCAGCTGCAGCCCTCTACTTTTTTATGCCATTTGAAGACAGGGTAGTACATGACTTTGCCATAGCATTGTCATTCTGAGTACACAATCACAACCACAACCACACCCCCAAATTGCCATCCTTTGGGGAAGATAACACATTGGGACACAGCTGGACCTAACACGTCTATGAAATCCTGCTCAAAAAAGCTACTAACTACTAACTTATTATAATCTAAGCCCCACCTTTTTGACAAAGATTCCTATAGATGCTGTAACGTCATAGTAAAATTAATATGGGAATGTCCTTGTGGTGATGAAGTGCAAGCTTGCCACAAATGGCATAAACACTGGGAGAAATCACAAGCAAAACAGAAAGGAGAGAGACAATGAATGTATGTGAAACAGATGAAGTGAGAAATAGGGAAGGTTCCTCAAAATTCAGTCTATTTGGTAGATTGCAGCAGGGAAAAGAACTCAGACACTGCAATGTACCAACCCAAATGTTAGTATTTTTTAGTATTTTTTCTATGATGAAGCACAGATAGGCATTTATACAACTACCACTCCAATGCTATTTTTTTCCCTTTTCAAAATGTAAATTGTATTAAAGATTACATATTACAATGGTAACAACAAATGCAAATTAAAAAAAACTAAAGGAATAAAAAGATTTAAAAAAAAGAAATAAAAAATAAAAAATAAGAATATAAAAGAGAGAAAGAACAGAAATATATAAAGAATTTCTCCTTTCATCACAAGTATAAATTGTTTTAGTAACTTATCACCTTCTCTTAAAATATAAATGATCTCTTCTTCCCATCTCTTATCTATAAACAAATGCATAAAGCCTCCTCACTTCAGTCCTGATGACAGCAAAAGTCCATCCACCAGGGATAGCAACATATCCATTTTAACCTTGAACAAAGAAACCAACTTGGTATTCCTTCCTTTTACTTCTAACAATCTTGATCTTTAGGTCCTTTGAATAATGTCATAGAACTTTCCTTTCCCTTGTCCCTTGTCCCTTCTCAGAAACCTTTCCAAAATTTAACAAGGCTCTTTTGAAATTCAGTATAGGAAAATTATTCAAATCACTCTCTTAATTTGTTATTTGTATATCCCTTCAAATTATGAAGACATGAGCCAAGTCTTTCATATGTCCAGTATAACTTCTTTTCCCATATCATTCTTGTAATCATTATTTTTAAATTCACTTTCAAATCAGTCTCAATCTTGTCAGATAGAACTTGTTCTTCTTCCATAACATCTTTTAAACACAGTCTATTTATAGAGGCTGTATAGACATTATTAAAATTAACTTCTGGGTTTGGTGTTCAAAAATATCCTTCACTATGTCCAATGTTTAAATATTTGCTTCATTTTGTAATTGTAAGTCAAATTTGAATCTTATTTTCCTTTAATTATAATCTTTAGTTCCTTCTAGCTCCCTCTATTGACCAATTTTTTTAAAAAAAAAATTCTAAAAAAATTCAAAACAACAGCATTTTCCCACAGGAAGAATCATTTATAATTACTTCCAAAATCTTATTTCAAAATTATCTGTGCCCTTAGTTTGTGTGTAATTTTCTAAAACCAAAGTTTTAATTATTCTTTTGCTGATTATTTAAAAAGTTCTTAAACTTGTAATTAAAACTTCCTAACCGGAAAAGTGATATTTGAATGGGTATATTATCGTCAACCCAATTAGCTTCACATGTTATGTAATACCACTACAAAAGCTGATTGGATAGATGATGTCATTTTTTCCCAGAAAGAACGAAACTCGCTTGAAGGAAAATAGACATTATAAAAGGAATCCATTATATCTGTAAAACGTCATCTTGGAATGCTAACTCTCAGTCAGGTATCAAGGATATGGTTACATTTATACACTCCAATGGTGCAGTTGCTGGATTGCTTGCTTTTGCTCTGCTTGAAGACAAGTGCTTTTGAATCATTCAGCTAATACACAATGAAGTTGGTCTGTACCTCTATTCAGCTGAACTGAATGGGAAAAATGCAGCCCCTCCCCCATATTTTATGATCAGAATTCTTCAGAGAGAGGACTGTCCAATGAATTTTTATTCACCATTTTGGAAACAAACAAAATCCTTTTGCTTTTGACAATAATCACACAATAACCAACACAAATGGTTAAAATATAATAGTTAACATCAACTGTCCACTAATTCAAGCTGAAAAGGCTTAGCTAAACAGAAGGCGTAGCACCAGACCAAAAAATTCAAATTCTACAAAGCAACTAGAAGAGAAGAATTGTTCAAATATTTTCAAGGAGAAATAAATATTGCCTGACCTTTCAGGATGTGCTATTTAATGAGCTGGATGGCTATTTCAAGATGAATTAATTCAGTAATCAAAATTAATTTGTTTCCTGCTACACAGCCAGGTTTTCATCATGCAATTCTCATTCCAGGGGTTCCCCAGCAGCTGAAATCACAAAGAGTTCCAGATAGAAGCCCTGTGGATTATTCCCCGTCACTCTGCAGAGGCCTGGCATAGAAATCGGAACTCAAAGCTACAAAAGGAAATAATAAACTTCATGCGGACCCACATCCAAACTGTCCTGCATTATGGTCTAGCAAAAACAAGCTTGCAAAGAAACAAAGCCCCAGGGGTTCTGCTAAGGTATCATTAGTTGCTCTTGCATGTGGTTTGGGCCAATACAATCTCTGGACCTTTCAGCCCATCCCTATGGTTGAAGGTGCCAAATTTCAAGAAAAAAAGTGAAAGCAGGGCCCCATCATGTGATTGGGGGATTCTGGGACTTACAGACCATACACCTGGAGGATGGCCATCTTTAGCCTAGCCCTAGAGCTTTCCAAAACATCTCCAGATCCTTCTTTTTATTTGCTGCTGTAACTCAGTGGTGACAATACACTTAACCAGTGCTTTTTTTGTAAAACAAAAAGGTGCCGGAACTCACACACGTCATACAACCCACTTTGCCTACCCTATAAGGTTCCATCCAAAAAAGGTGCCGGAACTCCGTTCTGAGCGTTCTATGAGAAAAAAAGCCCTGCACTTAACTACCCAATTCTGGCACCTATTTAATTATATTCTTTCTGCATATTTAGGGTTAGTTACTAAAAGATAAAAAGAGTGGAAGGAAATACAAATGAACAATATCTAGCATGGCATACATTCTAGATTTATGGATGAACTGTATTGCTGGGCCATGGGAAGGAAGGAAGGAAGGAAGGAAGGAAGGAAGGAAGGAAGGAAGGAAGGAAGGAAGGAAGGAAGGAAGGAAGGAAGGAAGGAAGGAAGGAAGGAAGGAAATCTGAAAAGGTGTGAAAACACAGGAGAAAAAACACAAGGGAACACATTGAAGATGATCTGATTGTATCTTTTGTAAAATTAAACAAAATCCATGCTTGATTGACCCCCATCCTTCATCAAATGCTACATATAGGAATTGAAGGCACTTGAAAGAGGGTAACACATTGCCAAAAATACCACAGTGTTCAGCTCTGAAACTCACAAAGAAATATTGTTAGACATGGTACATCACCTTTAGTGAGATATACTGGCCATATGTTGATAGCCAAATATCCCAGTAGCCATCTATATGTCCCAGAGAAATGAGGTGCTGGCTGACACTTGTCCCTTGCCTATGTGGAGTTCTTTTGGCTTAGTAAGTGTGGGAAATCTGCCTGCCACTCGGTAAGAGAATAATTGAGATAAAAGCTGAACAAGTGTCTTGGGGTCTCTTTGGGTGTCCATTTGCCTGAGCAATTTTTAACCATTTCAGAAATAAATAATTAACACAAACCTAATAATCTTGGAATAAAAACACAACACTCCAGATTTTTACTGTGAATGTTTTTGGGCTTGACACCTGCTGTGTGTTCAACTCACACATCAGCTTTTTGGGGGCTGATTCTTCTTACAGTCTTTCTCATAACTACTTTAAAGGTGACAAAAAAGAAGAAGAAATCACTACTACGTGACAAATCTGCTTTGCTTTCCCCTATTTGATGTGTCTGCATTTCTCAAGCAGGCATGGCCTTCAGCACTTAGGAGATTCTCTCAAGCTCTTCTCTTCGGAAAAAGGTGTGGTTCTTCTTAAAAGCAACAAGAGAGCTCTAGGCCATGGGAAAATAAATGTCTGTGCCTGGACTGGGAAAAAGTATAGTATCTTTCCAACAGCAATAATGAATGGCTGAAATTTCCCCAAGAGTTGCGGAATACCTCAGGAATAGATATCTAAGGAATAGATAACTGCTCTAGTTAGATGTTGCATTAAGTTTTCACTTGTTTGTAAGTGTTAGAAACCTTATTTTGCTCTTATTTCTCTCAACAAAGTAATTTCAGACTGAGTTCAAGATTTACTTTCTCTATGTTAATTTCTTGGCATCCCTCCGGTCTGAGATACTAATTATGACACCAGTCCAACACCATCCTGTGGTATGCTGAGAGCATTGCGTGTATTTTTTGTAAATTGGGGATTCAAAAACCCCATCTTTCAAGTTACACTGTGTTTTATTTATATATTGCAAGACTGAGTTATCTCCACAGTGGGAGGAAGGGCTGAACCTATTAGTCACACTTCTTTATGCTACAAGGCTAAGAGGTTGCACGGTAAAAATTAATTATTTTCTCCCTATGTCTACCCTTTATTTGCCAGGAAAGCAATATGGGTCATGGGAGCCCTCTATCTTTTTTAGAGTGCAGTTGAGAAGAAGTTGCCTGCTAAAACTATTCCCCTGGGGATAGGAAGTGGCACAGTAACTACAGCTCCACCAAGGGGGCGAGGCTATGTGAACTCAGTGGGTCTCTGGAATAGCAACTTTGAAACCCCCAGCATTTTACCCTATAGGCTCAGCCATGCTACTCCAGTACCAGTAACCTAAAGAAATGAATACATCTACAGCAAGTAGGGCAGGATACCCTTAATACTGAGGTTGCAAGATTTTGTTGCAGTGCACAAAATACACAGTGCTGCAAGGCAGAGACTGATGAGATGAAGTCAAGAGATATCTCAAGTTCATGCTGGAGTCTCAATTTAAATTCATCCCGCCCGATGCTCTGACCCAGCATTCTGCTTAGGCCAGACACTCTTTCTAAACTCTTCCCCCGTTGTTCCCACGCTGCTTCAGAAACCATTTTCATCCAGTGGGAATCTTTTTCTTTTCTTTTCTTATGTCATTCCCAACTCCAGGTATCTGGCATCACAACATAAAACAATGGAAAGCTACAGTATTTTGATAATCAGTTGTGGAGTTTTCTTATCCCTTCCCAAAGGGAGATATTTACTCAGATACTTCAATGGAATTTAGATTCTGTTAGAAAATATTGCTAGGTAACATAAATATTTTCTTTGTGGGAAGAGAAGACACTGCTTTGCCATCCTCTCCTCCTGTGCTTTGAAATGCAGTTCACTTAAGAAGACAAGAGAGGATTTGCCCAAATGTTTGCCCTCCCCATCACTGAGCAGCTAATTGAAGACTTTCCTCCCATGAACCAACTTCAACCCATGAAACCAACTTCATTCCCACATCTTCTGTTAGTCATCTTTGTGTCCTTTCAGACGACTTTTAGCACTTCCGGTCAGAAGATATTGTCTCTCCCTCTTAATGGCTTTTCTATGAAAGGGGCAAAAAGAGACATAAGGAAGGTTCATGAATGGAAGACTCTTGCTTTATGTTTTAGCTCCCATGAAACTAATGGGGCCTGTTGTACACTAAAAACCTGATGTGAAATCTTGTCTCTAGTAATATACCATAATGTATCAGGAGGTTATTTTGACTATGTTCTATATCAGAGGTCCCCAACCTTTTGGGCACCAGGGACCGATTCTGTGGAGAGAGGTTTTTCCACGGACTGGAGGGGTCGTGATTTCATGTGCTGCCTGTATCTCGTGGATGGGACTTCGCTTGTTTGCACGGACCGGTTGCTGGTATGCCGCAGCCTGGTAACAGTCCACGGACCGGGGGTTGGGGACCCCTGTTCTATATAATGTGTGGCCATATAGCCTGATTTCTTGAATCATGTGGAGACACCTTCCCAACCGATTTGCCCAAGAGCCCCACCATTACAATATTCACTTGCCTTCCCTATCTTACTTTCTGCTTGCTGTACCCTCTAATAATTCTATCACGGTAGAATGTTAAGCCAGAACTGTGTGCAGTAGACAAAAGAGTCAGGTGGCTGAATCACATCACCAACTGATATTCTGGGAGTGATACTCTCCCTTCCACTGAAAGGAGGTTAAAATATAGGGAATAAAAATCCTCCCAATTTTAATGTTTATCTTAAACTTTTATCCCTATACCTCAGCAGTACCTGTTCCATTGCATTCCCAATTGTCTCTCATTCTTATATGAGCTAACACCCCTATTATCAATATATGAGGATGAGGAACATATTCCCATATATGTATGTAGAACCTTCTGCCTTCCAAAATCTAAGCCATGTTTAGAATATTGCTCTTTATCAATCCATGCCATACAGATATTTGGCAATAAAGGCAAAGATGAGGCACTTCTACTCTACAGGTAGTATTGATCAACAACTCCCTTCTTCTTTGATCATGCCACATGCTGGCTAAGTCTGCTGGGAATGAGAGCCCAGCAACACCTGGAGGGCCACAGTTTGCTCATCTCTGAACTAAATTTTGAAGACACCGTTTGAACTGGTTGTAAAAAAACTAACACACCATTCTCTCATTACATAGTCATTCATATAAAAACATGCCGTCATTAGAAAAAATGTGAAAATGAGAACTTCTTAGTGCAGTTATTGAGCAAGGAAGATTTTCACATCCTAATTAAATACATTTATTTTAAATATTTTTGTATTGTTTTTCTAATTTGAAGGACTCAACCACCACCACCACCACCTCCAATTTTTGTACAGTTTGCTAACTTGGCTTGCCACACTTTTGACGTATACTGTTCTCTACTGTGTTACAAGTTAACATGATGTTGGAAACAGGGGTTTTGCTTCTTAACTGCTCATCAAACATTACTGTATGGCAACAGGCAACAAGAAGCAAAACCCAGAAAAAAGGGAACTTGGCACTTTTTAAAAAGACTTTTCATGAAAAATCAGGTGGGAGTCAGGAAAGAGACCCCAGTGAGTGAACCTACTCTGAAATGGGTATATTATTAAGGCAATGTTTCTTGCTTTCTTGATTTATTCAGTCCATAGTTCACAAACCTAAGGGCATCCACCTGATCTTAAAGCAGAGGTCACTTAGCCTGCTGTGGCCATAATGATTAGTCTCAGCTTGCAGCCACTGAGAAGTATGAAGAAAGAAAACATGCATCTTCTCAGATCTCCATTTTCCAGGATGAATAACGCAATTCATGCATAAGTATCTGGGTATGATTCAAGAGGAGATAACGTAGCAAACAGTAACAGAAGGACAGAGTGCTTACCCATTCTTCACCTGGTGATCTCTGCCCCCATCCTGCCCCTTCCCCATCTTTCAAAATGTTTGTTCGGAAACTCAAATACTTCATTTAGATATTGATAGAGGGGTTGTAAAAGAGGAAGCAGCTTGAGAGGATGATTTGGAGCAGATCAAAGATAAGGCGCACACACAATGTATGTGAAGCAGGTCTCAGGGTTTTGCTGGTTATGGCATGCAGACTCTGAATGAACCATAATCCAGTATATCAGAAGACTGCCAATTGCCTACATTTCCCTGAAGCAGAAGATTGGAAAAGAAAAGCTGAAATGTAATTAACGCTGCTAAAATTAAAGTGGCAACATGGCTCTGCTTAACTTTTTGCCCTGAACCTCCAATATGTGCTGAAGTGAAGGGATACTACGGTGATTGTACAATCGTTAGTTTGTGAAAATGCAAAGATGTATGCATTTGGACTGTGTAGATAAGAACAGAAGAGTTGGGCCCAATCAGGCCAGTAGCCTCTCTAGGCCGGCATTTTGACTCTACAGAAGCCCACCAGACATCTCTGGGTAGCCCAAAAGTAGGACATCAGGCAAAAACTGCCTCTCTGATCATGCTCCCCGGCAACTGATATTGGGAGGCATGCTGCTTGTTCTTTTTTTTCTACCACTCACATTCTCAGTGTTCAGCTGACAGTGAAAACAATACGCCCTTCAGATCGTCAATTAGGCCTTGGCCTGTCTTGCCGATTCCCAGCTCTTCTGATGCTATTGACTTCAGATGCCACTGCACCAAAATAATAGGTCAGATGAAGACCTTCTGTTTTGCTCTGGGCCATTGTTCTACTTCCCCCCTTGCGCTGCTCCCAGGTGCCAAAAAAGCCATGGAGACTGGAAGTATGACATCAGTCCTCATGTCCCCAACTGCCCTTTGGAAAGGAACTTGAGCTATTCTACGTAGTGCCTTTATGAAGAGAAGGACATAGTTACTGTATTCCATATTACAAGGATCTGCAAAATAATGATGAAAAATGCATGCAGAATCCAGGTATCCAAACTCTTCCACCAATTGCAGCCAACGTTGTGCTAGCATCTAGAGTTGGATTAGGGAAAAAAATGTACTAAAATGGTGCCAGTAATGAACATACTGTAAGCCTTGTTATAAATACATAGCAGCATGTTCAGCCATCTAGTCAATGCCAAAATCTTTAAAGAACAACCAAAAAGATGTTTGTAGATGAAACATTTGTTCTATGGGTTGCCTTGCCTCATTTGAAGAATTTTTTTAGACAGCATGAATATCATAATCATGCTTTGGAGCATTTTTATCACCTCTTCGGTCTGATTTCTTACCCCACCCCCGCCCTCAAATAAGGAGAATAATACAGAATAGATGTGCAGGAACTTTCTGTTTGAAAGCACCGGGAAAAGAGAAAAGTATACCTTTTCTAACCTTTCTCTAAAAGTAAGATTTTCCATGATATAAAAAACAGAAATTCTATACGGCACTCTCAGAATACTGTCATTCAAGAGCTAGCAAAAAAGGAGTGAAGTAGGGTTAATCCACAGAAAACAGTTATATGGATGTCCAGCCACATGACAGAAATTTGATCATCAGCCACAGCCTTCTCCAGTCTAGTGCCAGTCAACTGTGTTGAACTACAATTCCCAAAACAGTCAGCCTGCATGGCCTTGCACAGGTTAAAAAATGCCTGAAGAGCTCTCCTCCTTTAAGGTACCATAAAAACAAATGCCAAATGGTACTTCATCATCATCTGGAAAGCTGGTTGTCTGCAGCCTCATGAAACCAATCAGGAGAACTTTATCTCATCACAGGCGTTTGTGTGGTGCTGGGTATCTAACCGCATGCATTTAATCTGGGAAATAAAAATGGGATTGAATGGGTCAAACATAATTTCCCGAAGTTTCTCTTCATAATCAACATTTCCTCAAATGAAAAAAATAATCTTTTGTCCCAATCTTGGTCACTTCAATGTATGCCAGTTTCCCTTTCAACTTCTGAATTTCACTATGGGAACACAACTTGGATGAAGGAAGAGAATTTGGGGGGAAAGGCTTTACTGATAGACTGAAAAAGACTGAAATTATTATTATCTAAATAGGTGCTTTTTAAAGAGTTTTAATCTTTGATTTTAATCTTTAATCAATGTAGTTTAATGATATTGTCTGCAAAGATTTGATAAGAGTAAGGAAGTAAAAATCAAGGAATTACTGGGAAGTATTTGAGTAAGAACAACAGGTGGCAGTAGGGAGCACATCGGTGGACTGTATAGCAAATGGAACCATTCCTATCCAATGTGCAGCGTCCCTAATTTCATTGTCTTGCCAGGTATAACACAGCTTTAAAAACAATGCCCCGGATGAACAGGTCAGTACTCTGAATTAATGCTTTGTTTTATTAAGCATGTACCAAAGAAAACAGCCCAGACTGGAATGAGTCTGTTTACTTCAAAACATATCTGCCTCTAGCTGCATTTTTTTGGGATGCTACTGCTAATTTTCCCTTTCCATCATGCCAGTTCCCTGACAAATATTTACAACCTACCAAGACTTTTTCTTCTAAACTGGTTTTCCAATTCTGTTAATTACAACTTCTCATGGAAGAGTTTAGTTCCTACCTTGAGTCATTATTGGTACAGAAGTAAACAATCTATTTCTATTTCCTTAGCATGATCTCTTAAAGAGAAAACCTTTAAGAGTAATAGAGTGCCAGCACCCTTAAAACTGATTTTGCATGGTGGAAACAGCTGAGGATTGTCACCCTGGCATATTCTCTTCAAAACATACAAAATCTTGAGGGAAGTTACACAATCCATTCACGTGGGTGAGAAACGGTGTTGATGCCACATGATACTCTAAATATGAGAAAGAGTCCATGTTAAATGTTTTCTTGTAATTAGAAAAGAAAACCATCATTTAAATTGTGAGGAGGATTAGGGTCTCGCCCTGCCTATACCATTGCCTGGCTTGTTCTACCATGCTATCCTCCTGTATCTGCCTGAGAAATGAACATGTGGATCAACATGACGACAAGAGAATGAATGAGTGAGTGAATGAATGAATGAATGAATGAATGAGTGAATGAATGAATGAATGAATGAATGAATGAATGAATCTCGGTGATGATTCAGATGACAAGAGCCACAGGAAGAGTCATTTGAAATTACTGACAAACATCCTATCCTCCAAGAATAATCTTCTATTGTTTCCAGAAGAAAACAGTTGTCTTTCACTTTGTTACCAGGCAGGGAAAATATCTGAGTGTAATGTTGGTCTTTATTGCAAAAGAAGAAGCACTTTGTTTTCTCAAAAAACAAAACAAAAAAAACACAAAAAAAAACCCGAAGCAGTGTTTCTGTTAAATTAGGAACCCATACATACTCCAACCAGGAAGTCACCAGGGACCTTACTTTCTTAGGATAAATCAGTTGTTTATTGAAAGAGATTATACAATTATTATTTTACAATCAACAATTTTACCTTAGGCTCAAATTTGCCAAACTAGCATAATCTCCTCTATTCCTGCTAGTGCAGCACTGGTAGTAGTAGGCACACAAATGTACAAAAAAGAGATTCGTAAAATTAATTTCTTACTCTTCGAGATTAGGAGGCAAAACAACATGGTTTCTACTGCGTATATGTCTCTTTGGAAAAGATAGGTATCCACCGTTCGAAGTTACAACAGCGTTGAAAAAAGTGACTTATGACTGGTCCTCGCATTTATGGCCATCAGAGCATCACCATGGTTATCTGATCAAAGTTCAGGTGCTTGGCAACCAGCATGTATTTGCGACGGGCGCAGCGTCCTGGGGTCATGTGATCACCATCTGCGATCTTCCCAGCCAGCTACTCACAAGCAAAGTCAATGGGGAGGGGGGGGGAAGCTGGATTCACTTAACAACCACGTGATTCACTTAATAACTGTAGTGGTTCACTTAACAACCATGGCTAAAAAGGTCACAAAACTTAACAATTACCTTGCTTGGCAATAGAAATTATGGTACTACTTATGGTTGTAAGCTACAACCTGTGAGGACTACCTGTATAGCTCTGATAGATTTCACTTTGGAAGACTTTTTTCTCCTGTTTATACCCTCCGTAACCCAAGAGGTACCTTTACACTGGTAAGTAAGCGGAAAGAATGTTATCTGACCGGGGAGGGGGGAAAAGCCCACCAGAGACGGCCATGTGCTTCTCCCATGACACAAAGATAGCACCACTAAGCCAAGCTCTATAAATATTCACCCAAGGCACGTCCTTACCGCTGTCTTTCTATCCTGTCTACCCTCTGGTAGGACTCTCTCTTCCTTTCCCAGGAACAGAGCATAGCAAAGTGTACAGCACAGTCTTAGCAATGGTCTCGGAGTCCAGCGGTGGACTATTACTGCTGCAAACAATAAGGCTGTGAAATGTGAGACTTTCCATAATCTACAACAGAAGAGGGTCTCTTTGTCTCCCAGACTGACAACCCAGGTGGAGTTGTAGAATATCAAACTCTTCATACTTTATGGCTTTGTTCAGCCTCAAGTCTATAACTGGAAACTCTTGATATTTGATCTGTTCTGCAAGAGTTTGCCGGAATTGGGAATCAGAAGTCACTTCCTTGCCCAAATAAAAATTAAACTGGTAAAAGTGAGTTATTTTTAATCTATAAAAAGTCAGCAAACACCAAATATACCTGCATCTTCTCAGATAACTCAGCTTCTTAGCAGATAAACTTTTCCCCCCAAAGTTCTACCATAAGCAGTGCACTGTATTTAAGTATGGCTGAACCTGTCTTAGCAATGAGATCAGTATACCATTCACCTCATTTTGCAGCACTTTAGAGGACTTTGAGAGAAAGGAACTAATCTGGCACATACCTTTCATCTGCAAACAGGTTGGAGTGTGAGATTCCACCCAAACATTCACAGCATAGAAACATCACTTTACATGGGGCATGCCAAGTAAGTGAAGTATTCAGACTTCACTTTAGCAAACTTTAGAACAACATATACCTATACAACAACATATACATATGGATTGAATCTAGGAGGGCTTTGCTTATGGATGGTGTCAAACTGATATTTTAACTGAGAATTTCTTTGGCACTTTGGTATCAGTTCGATGCATGGCAAAGATACGGAGATGATATAAAACAGTTAGATTACCACAGAGAATTTTGAAGCTCTGGATTGGATTATTGCGATATTTTCTTTCTACTTTGAACTTTAGGAGGGAGATGGGAGATCTCTACATATGACAAATAAAGAAATACATTAGCTCCCCTCCAATTATTAAAATCTGTGGGTGCTTCCTGACCAAAGGCTCTAGAGTACAAAATACATTACAGTATTCTATTCCCCCCCCCTCCTTAATTGATTTTTGTGATGTTTGGAGAATGCAGAGAGAAAGATTGCAGAAGAGTTACAGTTAGAATAAAAATGTTGCTTGTTCCCACTCCATACAATTCTGCGAATAAAATAGTGTTTGAAGCCTTGCCTGTAAGCATTGACCATTCTGAGCTTTAAGCAGTGTATTGTTTTGCTTTGATCCACTATAAACGTTTGGGATTATAGGCTCAGGGGCCAGGAAGGCAGCTGTCGTGTAGAAATTACTAGTGTTCAAAGATGAGGGGAAAGTTTGAGAGAAATTGACAAGCTGGCTTTATTCTACCAAATCCTTGCAGCCTTCTAAAACAGTAACTAAGAGGACAACTTTCTCTCTTCCAACCACCTTGTAATCTGAGGTCCAGAACAGACCCCTGTGTCATTCCTGTTGACTAATGCCACAACCCAGGGTTGTTCCAAAAGTGTTTCCAAATTCACTGCTAGTTTTCTGCTGACTATCTCTACAGAGTAAGAAAATTGTTTTTATCGTTCCAAGACAGAACACCCAAGCAATCTTTCTAACTTAACAAGGTGGAAACACATTTCTCTTCCTCTCTACCATCAGGGTGAGATGAGTTATGACAGGAAATAAGGAGGAGCCCTCCACATCAGAGGACATGCGCTCAGTGCTGTGGCCACCTGTGGTGGAGAGGGTCACACGGGCCGCGTCTGCCTGTGTCAGTGCAGGGATGTCTCAAGATGACCCCGTCCATTCATACTCTGAACCAAGAAAGATGTTTGCTTGTGCAGGAGACGCTCCCCATAAAGGAGGAAGCAAGACGAGGCTCTTCAGTCCTCTCCGGAGTCCTCACTGACTCAAGTGATCAAATAGCAAGGGCTAGAAATTCAATAAGCCCAGTTCTATTTCCGTCCCTCTTTTCATGGCTCAGATGATGTGGGGGGGGGGGGTTGCATAGCAGTTAGAACAAACTAATCCCGTTATCACCACCATTGTCTGGCTAAAATCCGAATAGGAAAAGTAAGGTACACGGTAAGGCACATTTTTAGGGGAAAAGTTTTCGAGCGCGCGCGCAAGGAGAGGGATGCTGGCTCGGAGGCAGCGGCATAAAATCCCGGGGAGTCCAGCATTCCACGCACGAGACCCCCACAGATTAATTAACCCTCATTTGCCCGAACCGAGGGGAAAGCCACGTGTCGCTGCTGGCCAGATCTCCGGGCAGAGAGAGACGCTCGGCGGCGTCTGGGGGTGCGGCGCGGGCTCCAGCGCTTCTCCACCTGAAGCGCGCGCAGCCCGGAGCAGCGGTCGGAAACTAAAGCGAGGAGGCAACGCTAGTTAGGAATAGCCGGCAGGGGTAGAAGAGGGGCTCGGGCGGAGACGGAGAGAGGGCGGCACCACAGCGGGACCCGGCGGCCACTCGCTCGAAAGTCGTTAAGGTTTCGCCCCAGCGCGGGACAAAGGCATCCCTGCCGCCGCCCCCACGGCGAATTCGCGCCCGTTGAATGAGCAAGGAAGGGCGAAGAGGGGTCGTCGCGGGGCGCAACCTCGGCGCTGACTTACGTTTCAGGAGCTGCTCGCCGACAAAACTTGCGGGTCCCTCGTGAAGCCTCGGCTCGACTCGGCAGCTCCCTCGCTCGCTCGTTCACTCAGCTCGCGGATTACAGCGCCCTGCCAATATTCCCCAATGAAGGGGAAGATTAAGGCCAGCTGGGCCCGCCCCTCCGGTCACCTCCAATCTCCGCAGCCGCTGGAGGAGCGTCATTCGCGCCCCCTCGCCCGGGTCGGGCAGGAGGCGAGAGGACGGGGGGGGGGGGGGTCGGCTCCAGGCCTTGAGCAGTCAAGCAGGGCCAGTGTGCTGGCCGGCAGGGGCGGGCTCCTTGCCTGCCCTATAGCGCGGCTCAGGCGGCCAGGTGAGGAGACATCAGACTCGGGGAGATCCCGGGGCACTTCGACCACTTGGGGGGGAAAGTCCTAAGTCCCAGCAGGGGGATCTGGGCTAACCGCGTTGGTCGAACTCCAAGAGGACCAAGAGGTATTCCAGTATTTGAGGGTCTGCCACAAAGAAGAGGGGGTCGTCTTATTTTTCCAAAGCACCAGAAGCAGGACAAGAAACAATGTTTGGAAACTAAACAAAGAGAGAAGCAACCTGGAATTAAGGAGAAACTTCCTAACAGTGAGAACAATTAAGCAGTGGAACAGCTGACCTTCAGCAATTGTGGGCGCTCCATCACTGGAGGCTTTTAACAAGCCACTTGTCTGAAATGGTCTAGGTCTCCTGCTTGGGTCTCCAAGGTCCCTTCCAGCCCTATTCTGATTGTATATGACCCTAGGTTCAACTTTCCAGATATTTGGGGATGCCCAGGATCCATGGAAGAAAAATTGTCTATTTTTGCGTTTTTGTCTCCAAACCTGTCAATTCTTCTGGTCATCAGATCCTCGAATGAGATCCTCCACTGCCCATTGAGGCAACTGGACTTCGTTGAAATTGAGGTGTAAAGGAAGAGGATTCCCTTCCTTAACTGGGCTGGCAGGACTCAGGCTCAGAAATAAGAGCATTTGAAATGAAATGAGATGCTTTGCATGGAATAGAACAGGAAAATGGTCGGGGATTTGTTTGGCTATTTGTATTCCTCTTTCTCTCCATCACCATGTTCAGTATAGTTTATATATTTAATTATTTTTATTTAAAAGACAGCTTCCTAAATATAAACATTTCCTAAAGGGTCCTAAAAAGTTATAGTAAAATCATATTAAAATAAACATCAGACAGGTGTTTAAAATGGAAGAAGAGGTGATAAAAGACATCTTGTTCTGTCTCTGTCAACTTTTTCCTCTTTTAAAACTATTTAATGATAGCAACTTTGCCTAAGTGAAAATCTCTAAAGAAGTGTCCTGGGCCTCCCTCTTGGAATAAATTCTCTTAGAGATGCTTAGTAGTTGGCAGTATCTTATATCTATGAATATTTTAAAAGCAGCAGAACAGCTGCATCTAAAACAGAAACAACATTTAAATAATGATAATGATAATAATAGAGTTGGAAGGGACCTTGGAGGTCTTCTAGTCCAACCTCCTGCTCAGGCAGGAAACCCTATACCATTTCAGACAAATGGTTGTCCAGTCTCTTCTTAAAAACTCCCAGTGTTAAAAATTTCCTTTTGCAGTGCCTAGACTCAAAAGTTCCTAGACTCAAGAGTTGGCTTAGCCTATGACTTAGTAATCACAATAATTGTCTCTGGTCAAATTTTTGCCCATCTGGCTTAAATGGGCTTTGATCATTGGATTCAATAGCAAAAAAACAAAAATGGACAACTACTTATAGCAGATCTCCAACAGTAATCTGTAGCATCTTCTAGGATTAGCCAGCCATCACTGAGGTGATAAAAATCATATCCTCATTGCTATTCTATTAGTACAAAAATATTTGAATGACTCTAGTAAATGCTGTACCATCTTCATAACCTGTTCACTAACACTGTTTAATTGCAAGATACTCAGGCAAATGTCTCCAGTGCTGATAATATGTGCATATAGTGAATTTCATGTCATTTTAAAATAACACACTCTTGCCTCCAGAAAAACATCCTTAAAATGCAAATGTCTTTGTACTCAGTCCATTAGCCTTGTGCAAAACATATTGCAAATAGGAGAACTTCAGGCCATAGCGAAACACTTACTTATGATTTGAGGTGAGTGTTCTCTGTGAATCATGTGACAAATAGAATGTTTTCAAATATATGTTTTTTAAATTGAAGAAATTAGAAATTGCAGATAAAAACCTACGTGCTTTTATTACAAGTATCTTCTAGCTGGCTAATGGAATTGACATTTAACACTTCAAGCTAACCTCAAGCAATATAACTGTTTTTTGCTTTTAAGGTGGAGGCAACATGTTGCAGCATAAAACAGCTTTGAAGGCAGGTGAATGAAAGTTAGAGGCTTTATGTAATAATGGAAATTATTTGTGTGAGAAGTTTGTACTCCCTCTTGGTCCATCCTATATGAACTGCGTCTCACATTCTTCTTGCTGACTGTTGAGAAGCCAGGAACCTTTGAAATTCCATTAAATATTGATCCTCTTCTTGGGTGGTGGGATGCCTCTGGCAGGAAGCTTCAGTTTTTATTGAGGTTTCTTCTAACACATCACTCTACCTTAAGAACTAACCACACATCCTTTGACAGTTCAATATGAGAAAGAAAGAGGTTTTGCCATATAGATTAGGGGTAACTTGATCATTCACATTACACCTTAATTTCAGTGATTAAAGCAGAACTGAATCGAGTAAGAAGAATAAAATCCTTTATAATCCTACAATCCAAAGCTGTCCTTTACACGATGATCTAAGAATAGGCATAGAGGACACATGAAAAAAACTGGAATGAACTATTGCACAAATCTTTTTCTTTAAACCCAATTTGCATTTATTCTTGAAAGTTCTTTTAATGGGCTTTTACCTCTAATGAATGTTGGAAGATTTAAAAAAAAAAAAAAGCTGTTAGCTTAGATGCAGGCAGGTCTGTCTGAGCATAAAAACCCTGCCTAGCATTGCACCAAAGAATGTGATTTCATCTCTTGGTGTTTATGCCTTCTAGCTTGCGAATGAGAGTTCAGCTGCCCATTGAAACAGCGCTTCTGTGGGTAGAGAATCCCGTTCTGGTTTCTCCAACTAAATTTAGATAGACTGACAAGATTAGATTAATCAAAATAAGTAATAGTAATTAATACAGATCCTTTTCAGGTCTCTCAGGATGTAAAAATTCTATACTCAAAAGATGAAGGCCCCATTTGCTTGCCCAATCTCTGCCCTACCTGGCTAGTTAAATTTACCAGGATGAATTCCATGGCTACCTGTCCCTGCACACTAACTATGTTGCTAATGTAACATGTTACACCACGTTCCAGTCTCTCCTATTGTTGTTGTTAGTTGCGAAGTCGTGTCCGACCCATCGCGACCCCATGGACAACGTTCCTCCAGGCCTTCCTGTCCTCTACCATCTTCTGGAGTCCATTTAAGCTCACGCCTACTGCTTCAGTGACTCCATCCAGCCACCTCATTCTCTGTCATCCCCTTCTTCTATTGCCCTCAATCTTTCCCAGCATTAGGCTCTTCTCCAGTGAGTCCTTCCTTCTCATTAGGTGGCCAAAGTACTTGAGTTTCAACTTCAGGATCTGGCCTTCTAAAGAGCAGTCAGGGTTGATCTCCTCTAGGACTGACCGGTTTGATCTCCTTGCAGTCCAAGGAACTTGCAGGAGTCTTCTCCAGCACCATAGTTCAAAGGCCTCAATTCTTTTGCGCTCAGCCTTTCTTATGGTCCAACTTTCACAGCCATACATTGCAACTGGGAAAACAATGGCCTTGACTATACATACTTTTGTTGGCAAGGTGATGTCTCTGCTTATTAGTATGCTGTCTAAATTTGCCATAGCTTTCCTCCCCAGGTGCAAGCGTCTTTTAATTTCTTGGCTGCAGTCCCCATCTGTGGTGATCTTGGAGCCCAGGAAGATAAAATCTGTCACTACCTCCATTTCTTCCCCATCTATTTGCCAGGAATTGAGAGGGCCGGATGCCATGATCTTGGTTTTCTTAATGTTGAGTTTCAAGCCAACTTTTGCACTCTCCTTCTTCACCCGCATCAAGAGGCTCTTTAGTTCCTCTTCACTTTCTGCCATTAGAGTGGTATCATCTGCATATCTTAGGTTGTTGATATTTCTCCCGGCAATCTTAATTCCAGCTTTTGATTCATCTAGCCCTGCCTTTCTCATGATGTGCTCTGCATATAAGTTAAATAGGCAGGGTGACAGAATACAGCCTTGCCGGACTCCTTTCCCAATTTTGAACCAATCAGTGGTTCCGTGTCCAGTTCTCACTGTTGCTTCTTGACCCGCATATAGGTTTCTCAAGAGACAAATAAGATGGTCTGGTACTCCCATCTCTTTAAGAACTTGCCACAATTTGTTGTGATCCGCACAATCAAAGGCTTTAGCATAGTCAATGAAGCAGAAGTAGATGTTTTTCTGGAACTTTCTCATAGCTTTCTCCATGATCCAGCGTATGTTGGCAATTTGATCTCTAGTTCCTCTGCCTCTTCGAAATCCTGCCTGTACTTCTGGAAGTTCTCAATCCACATACTGCTGGAGTCTAGCTTGTAGGATTTTAAGCATAACTTTACTTGCATGTGAAATGAGTGCAATGGTGCGATAGTTTGAACATTCTTTGGCATTGCCTTTCTTTGGAATTGGAATGTAAACTGACCTTTTCCAATCCTGTGGCCACTGTTGAGTTTTCCAAATTTGCTGGCAAATTGAGTGTAGCACTTTTACTGCATCGTCTTTTAAGATTTTGAATAGCTCAGCTGGAATACTGTCACCTCCACTAGCTTTGTTGTTCCTCAGCTTTCCTAAGGATAGACAGAATGCCTGAAGAACTATGGACGGAGGTTCGCAACATTGTACAAGAGGTAGCAACTAAAACCATCCCAAAGAAAAAGAAATGCAAGAAAGCAAAATGGCTGTCTGAGGAAGCTTTGCAAATAGCTGAGGAAAGTCTCTCCTATGCTGCTTAGTAACTATATGAAAGTGCTGGGAGATGGGATGGAGAAATCATCCAGTCCTTTGGAGTAGTCTGTCATCAGTCTGCTAATAATAGCATGTCAACCCCTTATAGGAAGGCACAACCAAGGAAGCAAAAATCTTCAATAACTTCAATCAATCAATCAATCAATCAATCAATCAATCAGAATAGAGCTGGGAAGTACCTTGGAAGTCTTCTAGTCCAACCCCCTGCTCAAGCAGGATACCCTATACCATTTCAGACAGGTGGCGGTCCAGTCTTTTCTTTAAAACCTCCAGTGATGAAGCACCTACAACTTCTGAAGGCCAGCTGTTCCACTGGTTAATTGTCCTCACTGTTAGGAAGTTTCTTCTTTATTCCAGATTGCTTCTCTCCTTGATTAGTTTCCATCCATTGTTTCTTGTCTTGCCTTCTGGTGCATTGGAAAATAAGTTGATGCCCTCTTCTTTGTGTCAGCCCCTCAAATACTGGAATACTGCTATCATGTCACCCCTAGTCCTTCTTTTCTCTAGACTAGCCAAACCCAAGTCCTGCAGCCATTCTTCATATGTTTTTGTCTCCAGGCCTTTAATCATCTTAGTTGCTCTTCACTGTACTTTTTCTAAAGTCTCAACATCTTTTGTAAAGTGGTGACCAAGACTGGATGCAGTATTCCAGGTGTGGTGGTACTAAGGATTTATAAAGTGATACTAATACTTCATGTAATTTTGATTCTATGCCTCTGTTTATACAACCAAGGATTCTATTAGCTTTTTTTGGCGGCTCCTGCACACTGCAAGTGATGGTCCACTAGGACTCCAAGGTTCCTCTCACAGTTACTGTTTTTGAGCCAGGTTTTGCCTAATCTGTACTTGTACCTTTGGTTTTTCCTGCCTAGGTGTAAAACCTTGCTTTTCTCCACATTAAATTTCATGTTGTTTGATAGGGCCCATTGTTCAAGTCTATCAAGATCTTTTTGTATCCTGAGCTTGTCTTCTGGGTTATTCCTGCCAGCTTAGTGTCATCTGCAAATTTGATGAGTTCCCCTTCTATTCCTTCATCTAAGTCATTTATGAAGATATTGAAGAGTACTGGGCCTAAGACAGAACCTTTGAAATATATGGTACAATGGTTCTGAGATAACGTCTGCCAGCACCTTCAGAACTCTTGGATGTAATATGTCAGGTCCCTGTGATTTATATTCATTAAGATCAGACAGGTGTTCTCATACCATTTTCTTGCTTATTTTAATTTTTATTTCTAGTCTGTCTTTTACAATTATGTTTTTGGTAGGTTGGGCTATAGATGCTTTTTGGATGAAGACTGATGCAAATAATGATTTAAGCAGCTCTGTTTTCTCTCTGCTGCCTGTTACTTCCTTGCCATCTTCTCTCTTTAGTGGACCGACTGTTTCCTTGACTTTTTTTTGTTATTTATATGTTGAGAGAAACTTGTTTTATTATCTTTGACTTTTGTTTTCCAGATTTCATCCTTGCAGATTCTGGCTATCTGCTGATATTCTGCCTTAGTTATGTGTCCCTCATTCCATTTTTTGTACTTATCCTTTTTGTCTTTCAGTTTATCAGAGAGATCTTTGTGCAACCATGCTAGTTTCTTGTTGGATTTCTTGTTTTTCTTTTTCAGTGGTATTGTGTTGGACTGGGCTTTTATGATCATATTTTTCAGACTTTCCCACATTTCTTGAGTTGTTTTCCCTTTAGGATTTTCATCCATGGACTTTTTCTTAGTCTCTCTCTGAGTTTGTTAAAATCAGCTCTTTTAAAGTTTAAGACACTGGTTGTATTATATTCTATTGCTTGTGTTTGCATTATATTGAATTCCAATATAACGTGGTCACTCTTGCCCAAGGTTCAACAAGAAGTGTTAATGTAAAAATTAAATATAAGGTACAGCCTTTTGGAAATTGCTACATGTACCAGCAGCCCTCCCTTAATAGCGAGTTCATTAAGGCAGGGTCTCTTTGAAAATTTTGAAGCTCTTCTTCCCAGATTTTCTGCAAGCTGGACTGAGATCCTATTAATTAGATAAGCCACTAATAAACTCAGCCATCTGTTGATTATGTGCAGAGCGCACATTCTCTCTAGTCTCTTCACAATCTCTCACATTATGTTACTTAATACTTAACTCCAAGGAAGCTACCAATACCCTTGAAACTGAGATGAATTATCTTCTTTTAGGGGAGGGAGGGAGGGAGGGAAGGGAAGGGAAGGAAGGAAGGAAGGAAGGAAGGAAGGAAGGAAGGAAGGAAGGAAGGAAGGAAGGAAGGAAGGAAGGAAGATTTCTGATGCTCCATACTAAGAAGCAGAGGTCACTCCTGCCTGCACTATTTTTTTGTATTTCTCTGTTTAGGTAAGGAAATATCTCTGAATCAATGTCTAATGGGCATAGGTTGTCTAGTTGAAACCAAAATTAAAGCCAGCCCTTAGAGTAGTTGCTGCCCAATCTTGATAATGGGCTGGATGAGGGAGAAGAAGCTGAAATTAAATCCAGGCAAAACAGAAGTGTTTTTAGTGAGTCAAAACTGGGTCTGAGATAAAGCTTGTTGTGGATGCAGTTGCATTCACCAAAAAGAGCAAGTCCATGGGGAGTGCTCCTTTAGTCCCATCAATCACGGATTTGTGGATAGGAACTATAGTAACAAGTGCATTTGCACAATCATAGATAGGGCACTGACTCAACCTACATGAGCCATTCAGACTTGGTAGCAATCATTCCTGCCTTGCTTTTAATTCATCTTGACTACTGCAATATGCTTTACAATATATGAACTCACCTTTGAGAAAGGCCCAAAAATACAATTGATGCTGAAATATACCAGTAGTGACCAGGTTGCTGCTCTGTCCAAGATACAAGGTTCATATGATATCTGGACTTAAAGATTTGCATTGGTCACCCTACCAGGCACAATTTAACATGGTGATGTTGATCATGACAGCCTTAAATGACCAGATTATTCATGGGACCATCACTGTTGTTTCAGTCTGCCAAGCCTTTCTGAAGATGCCTCTGTGATTAGCAGTTTGTCAGTACCGGGGAAAGAGCCTTATCTTCTATGGCAGGCTATACATGCATGCCCTAAAGAGGCCTATTAAGCTTCCATAATCCCAGTATTTAGAAAGATGGTAAGAACTCCATCCTTTTGCCAAGTTTTAAAGCAACTACTGCAAGGGCTCATTTTAATTTTGGTTTCAACCCATGCCTCATTGGTCATTAATTCAGAGATTTTTCCTTACCCAAACAGTGAAACACGGGGTAAAAAATTAGTGGAGTTACGTCTGCTTCCTAGTAGGAAGCATCAGAAATCTTCCTTCCTTCCTTCCTTCCTTCCTTCCTTCCTTCCTTCCTTCCTTCCTTCCTTCCTTCCTTCCTTCCTTCCTTCCTTCCTTCCTTCCTTCCTTCCTTCCTTCCTTCCTTCCTTCCCCCTCCCTCCCTCCCTCCCTCCCTCTCCTAAAAGAAGATAATTCAGCTCAGATTTATGACTTGAAGGTAGCTCCAGTTAAGTGCAAAAATGAAATATTCTATGCTTCTAGCATGTTATCTCAACCTGTGGCCAGCATTTCTACAATGAAAGGTGTGAAATAATAATGGAGCAAAAACGATCACTATAAATATGTACTTATTTCAAGAATTTCTATTCCAATTATTCATGTCAAAATGCTAATAAAAACACAAGCATCATGTAATTTTTAAAAACTAAATAATATAATGTTAAGCAATATAGTTCAGCAATGTAAGAAGCTCTTTAATATTGTCCACTCCTAATCCTGCAGAATACAGCACATCAGGCAATATAGCAAGGCAGATTGGTGGCCAGTTGCAGAACCACGGATAGCGCCCTCTGAACAACTTCCAACATGGGCTGAGACTAGATGGCAGCTTTGTCTGCAGAGTCTCTCTCAAACTCCACCCCTATCCTGCAAAGTGAAAACCATTAAAGCAGTGTTTCCAATCTTGGCTATTTCTAGGTATATGGACTTCAACTGCCAAAATTCTTATCAATAGCCGTGCTGGCAGTGGAATTCTGGGCTTTGAAGTCCACAAACCCACCACAAATGGCCAAGGTTAGGAAACACTGCCTTAGAGGGAAAGGCCTTGTGCTAAAGCTGGCTTGCACTAGCCAGGTTCATTGTCAGCATTGATCTACCAGTTCTGTGGATTACATAATTCTTGGAAGAGGAAGTGCAGGCTAAACGTGAGGGTTTCGGGCTGGGGACACTCTTGACAGTCTAGGCTCAAGAGCTTCCAGTGTCCTGGGCTTGGCTTTCAGATCTGCTCTGGTGCTTGGAGGAACTGAGGCTAGAAGGACAATCACAGCTGAGGATAGAAACACCAACTAATATGTCCTGCAACTTTCTTCACTTTAGAAAAATACAGTCTCCAGTTAGAAAGCTTGCTGAAATGCTTCTTTGCAGCTAGCTGAAAAGTGGAGAGATTTTGAATCTCCCTTAGGAATCCATTCCATATCCTCTGGATTACAACAGAAAATATCTTATTATTGATTCTATGAATTAAATATTAGAGGTATAGGCAACATAATTTGTATTGAGGGCTGATATTACTGGGCTTAGGCACTAGCAATTCTCAGAAATTAAGAGGAAATTTTTCTGCTATTAACTTCTATTCATGGAAGTACATTTTACCTTGTTGTTTTCTACCTCCCTTATAAAAAAATTGTTTCTCTGGGAACAAATGGAATGGGAAGGAGCAAGATCAATGTATATTTTTACCGACCCACCTTTTCCCCTCATATAATATCAATTTGGTTGCAAAAAATATTTAGTGGGTATCATTAGGGACTTCAGAGTGGACGTCTATGGCTCCACAATAGTCAGGAATACTTCCAAGTGCAGCAATCTAGCTGGTTTATTTTGCAAGAATGGAATTAAATGGAACACAACAATATTGAGACTTAGGTTGAAGATGCCATAACCTAAAGATGAGGCAGGTAAGTAAGCAGAGAGAACAAAAGCCAGAAATCTTGTCAAAATGATCCCTTTGGGGAGGTAGACAAGAAGTAAATAAGTTGTTAAGGAACCAAAGGAGAAATGTCACCTGAGGCAGGCAAAGGAGGCTGGGCCTGAGCACATGGAAACACGCTTCACAAATCTCCCCAAATTTCACCAACAGCAAAAGTAGCTTCATTCATTCTTGTCCTCATCAAGGCAAAAGTAGCAGCCAGTAGGAAGAATCTTGAAATCTGCTCACTCCTTGAGTTGTCCAGGATCCAGAATGGGGCTGGCAGTTTGGGCAGTTTAGTTGAGAAGGACATAGGTAAGTGGAGATGAGAGTCTGTGTGAGAAAGAATAAATTAACTGTAACTAGTAAATTTTACTTTAAATTCATTGGTCTCCATATATTCTAAAAGAACCTGATATGCCTCAGTGTTTGATTGAAAGTGATTTGTGTGTCTTCCTAATTATTTCCTGATTATTGACCAGGGTTGTGTGTCTCATCTCTACCACACTTATCTGGAAACCCAAGTAGAAAAAAGGGGGGCTATTAGATCTGAGTACCTCAACAGGCTGTGAGTCCGTGACCATAAGCCGAACCTGGGAGTGCATTCAACAGTTCCAGTTTGCATGGTCTTGTTTTCTTTTTATGTTGACCATTTACAGGAAAGATACGAAAAATTCTGAAAAACCTGAAAATGTAGAGCTCAGTCTATATAGGAATGGCAAAGAACAATACCTCCAGATGTGAATTATTATATAGTTTAGCCAAATCCATAGGGGACATATTTCTAACATTTTAATGTTGTATCTTTCTAATTTTCACTTTAAATTAAATGTTTAAATTAAGTTACATGAATTTTAATTCAAATTGTTTTGCCTTTTAATTTCATTATGAAACCAAGTTAAGTAGAAAACTGATTTTGCAGGTGAAAGTGATGAAATCATAAGCAAAAATAGTCTTATATAACTGGAAATTTTACATTCATTTATCATATCCACCAATACAAATAAAACTGTTTGTACTGTACACATTATGAGGTAAATGCAAGTACCCAAAGTCAGAAAAAAAAATGAGCTCAAGGTCCCAATGTAATCCTAAAACTGAATTAGTTAATGAGTAATGTTGTCCCATTTGTCCATCGGTAAGTTATTTAAACTTTTCAGGGGTCTGTAAGACATACTGATAAATAGAATGACTTGTGACCAATTCACAGGGTACTTCTGCATTTTCCTGCTAAAATTACAACTAGAAATTATTCAAGTTCTTAAGATTTTATGGGTGAAGGATGCTCTGGTTCCATAATGCTAGTATATTTTATTTTATTTGAAAGGTTCTCTTTTTTAATTAATAATTACTGCTGCCTTTTGGAAATCATGTTCATTTTGAGATACTAAACTTTGGGATGAAGAATTACTATAATTTCCATGAGACTCTAGGCTCTTTTGCCATATTCTACATTAAGATCTTTAAGTGAATTATCTTTGAGAATATGGAATCCTAAGCTTTTTGTGATTATTTGCATAATGAGTGAGTGAAATAGCATGCAATCCTCTTTCAGGCCTCAAATTCTCTGATTGTAACTGCTGAAAATTAATGGAACAGTTTCCCACCATTTCATAATTATCTGTTCACGCCTTGATAAAAATTAAGGAAACATTCTAATCCCTAACCAGCTAAAAGGAGAGCAATCTACTTGCTAACACTTCTGTAACTTAACTTTTTTTCCATTTAATAAGTCTTGTTAAAGTATGTATTTCAGTGAATTCAAAAGGCTGGCAGTTCTATGTGGGAAAATACATGAAAACTGTACTGTGATTCCTAAAATAGGTATAATATTTACATATATTACAAAACCTTAGCAATCTCTCAACAAAAGCCAGTCCTATCCATCCCTCAGCTACCAAAATATATTGACAGAAAATCTTGGCAAGTGAAAAGTTATCCACCTTTGATTTACATAATATCATACATGATGATAAACTGACAATAATTATGATATATGGCTACTGTTTAATAATATATGTCTCAAATATATAAATGAGATAACCATGTAAAAAGCAATGAAAAAATCATTAAAATAATAAGATAAAGTTACCATCGTTGTAATTAAAGCAGTATATGAACAGGTTTTTCTCAATCAAAACCTATTGAGTTAAGTTTATGTTTTCTGTACCTGCTTATCTGGAAGTAAGCACCAAGTCTTGACTGGCCAGCTCTGAATACTGTTTGCAAGTGAGCCAAGCCTGTTTCCTTCCAGTATAAATACCCTCATCTTGGGCGACTTTACCAAAGACTGACTTATCTGGATGTCAAATAATGGAAGAATATGATATGGTACCTTCTTAAAATATTTCTGATGGTGGCAAGACTGCCTGCAAAAATGTATTATGAAAATATTCCATGGTCAGAATATTTTGTTCATCATATGTATCTCCTGCTTTTCCTTCAGTTTATTACAGCATGCCCTCACCCATTTTTATTAATAGAAACTTTATGGTTAGGCGAAGAAATAATGACTGGATCAATGTCACTCAGGAGAGCTGAGTGTGGATTTCAACTTGTAATCAATGTACCATATCTTTTAAAGGAGTCGTGTTTCCAAGAATCTTTTGCATGAACTTCTAGTAATCCTTTAACTCAGGAGGGCATTTTTTGTATTTTTGTATTAGATAAAATGAATGAGTGCGAATGAAACCTGTATTTGATTTAGTTAATGAAATTAAACATAATGCATGTATTTCCTCTCTTATATATTTCATAGCTTTCTCTTTCTGACATGCTAGAAATTATAATTCAGCAGCAACTGTTGGGATTACTTTGGGATCCATAGCCAAACTTTGATTCATGTGCACTTGGACCTTAAATTAGACACCCCAACTATAATCATAGTCAACTCTGGATGTCCTCCGAATTGAAATGCAATTTGAAAAAGAGGACAACAGTTATTTGGGCTGATTAACTTGAGTAGAATAAATGATGTGGGCTTGTATATGTTTTATAACACCACCTGAAAAATGACATTTTTTACATTTCTCAACTTTTATTACATTTGTTGGAAGATGGGATTTTTTTTTTTAAATGACAAGATGACAGGAGCCAAATGAAATCTAACTGAAAATGGGTTTTTTTAAAATAAATAAATAAATCTGTATTTAAAACTTATAGTTGGTCACCTTAACATAAAATTGTCAAATCAAATCAAATCAACCTTTATTGTCAAAGTACAACATGTGTACAATGAGATTGGCTAAGCCTCCCTTTGTGCACTCCCCCAACACAACTCACAGTGACAACAAACAACCTTATTGCACCATGTGAACTTATTGCACAGTACGCCGGCCCCGCAAGTCTATCATACATGGAGTTATTTTCCATTCAGGAGTCTGACAGCCCATGGGTAGAAACTGTTCTTCAGCCTGTTGGTGCGGCTGGCTATGCTTCTATATCTCCTGCCCGATGGTAGGAGAGTAGAGAAGTGCTGACCAGGGTGTGAGTGGTCCCTGAGGATTTTCCTCACTCTTCTAAGACAGCGGGCCCTAGCGATGTCATCTAGTGGTATCGGGACAGCCCACGATGTTTTGTGCTGTGCTCACCACCCTCTGTAGTGTCTTTCTATCTGCGGCTGTCAAGCCAGCATACCACATCATAATGCAATGTGAGAGGATCCTTTCTATAGTGGACCGGTAAAAGAAGGTCATCAGTCGTTGTTCCACTTTGTTCTTTCACAAGATCCTAAGGAAGTGGAGTCTCTGTTGGGCCTTTCTGGCCACCTGGGTTGTGTTGATTTTCCAGGTGAGATCTTCGCTGAGGTAGGAATTTAAAGGAGGAAACTCTCTCCACACAGCCCCCCCCCGATGTAAAGTGGGGCGGGTTCCTCCCTTTTCTTCCGGAAGTCTAACACCATCTTCTTTGTCTTGCCGATATTCAGGTGCAAGTTGTTTTCTAGACACCATGAGGATAGTTTTTGTACCTCCCCCCTGTACGCTGTTTTGTCTCCACCTGTAATAAGACCCAATACGGTGGTATCATCTGCGAACTTAATGATCGCAGTGGATGGGTCAGATGATACATAATCGTGTGTACAGTGAATACAGGTAGGGACTGAGCACACAGCCCTGTGGCGAGCCAGTGCAAAGCTTCAGGGAGGTGGATGTGACAGACCCGACCCTCACTGTTTGTGGCCGGTCCCTCAGAAAGTCTTTGATCCAGTCACAGATGGAGGGGGGGAAATCCAAGTCAGTCAGCTTTTCAATAAGGATGCTCGGCAGAATAGTATTGAAAGCCGAGCTATAGTCAATGAAAAGCATCCTGACATAGTTTCCAGATTTCTCCAGATGGCTCGCTACAGAATGTAAGGCAGTAGCTATGGCGTCGTCTGTTGACCTATTCCCCCTGTAGGCAAACTGATGTTTGTCAAAGTCCGGTGGGAGGCATGTCCTAAGGTGTTGGAGAACCAGTCTTTCGAAGCATTTCATCACTATAGACGTTAATGCGATAGGTCTGTAGTCGTTTAGTCAATTAATTGCTGTTTTCTTCGGGACTGGGACAATAGTGGCTGCTTTCAAGCATGATGGAACACAGGCCATTTGCAGGGAGATGTTAAAGATCCTTGTCAGGACCCCTGCTAATTGATCGGCACAATTCTTTACCACTATCCCCAGCACCCCATCTGGGCCTGCAGCTTTGCTGGAATTCACAGCCTTCAATACAGCTTTCACTTGATGTTCGTATAGGGTGAGTGGCTGGGAATCAGAAGGCCGGCAGGCAGAAGCTACGGTGTCTGGTCTTTTCACCTCGTAGCGAGTGAAGAAGATGTTCAACTCCTCTACCAACAAGGCATCGGCATTGACCGTATTCCTCGTGTTGCCCTTATAGTTAGTTAAGTGCTGCAGTCCCTGCCACACTTGCTTCGGGTTGTTATCTGCTAGATGGTTCTCCACCTTATGTTTATATTGTTGTTTTGCCATCTTAATGCCTCTTCTAAGGTTTGCCCTGGCATCTCTATATGCATCCTTGTCCCCTGCTTCAAAGGCAGAATCCTGGGCTCTCAGAAGTGTCCGTAACTCTGCAGTCATCCAAGGTTTACAATTCCCATAGACTCTGATGCACTTTTCTGTTGTCACAGTATCAGTGCACACTTTGATGTAAGAGAGTACGGCATCAGTGTATTCATGCAGGTCTTTTTTATATATATAAAAGTTTTTATTGAGTTTTATGAGGTTGGGGAAGGGATAGGACCAGGATAGGGATTAAGGTTCAGGGTGGGGTTAGGATCAGGATTGGGGTTGGGACAGGATTTGGAACAACATTGGGGTTGCCCCCCAGTAACATTTTCAAGCTTTAGCAAACAGACTATTGTCCGGGTACATATGCTCAGTTAACACTAATTAATACAATAGTAAATAGCTGCAGTAAATATGATAAACAATAATCATAAACAATATCAATTGGTCAATACATATTATTCTTCTTACTAATATATATTCAAAATAATGTATCACATTCATTTCTCACTAGTTCGTTTTCCTAACCATTGGTAAAATTTATCCCATGTTTTAAAATAAACTGAATCTTCTTTCTCTTTAATCTCTAAAGTTAGTCTACCCATTTCCGCACATTCTAAAATTTTCTTAATTAAAATCTCTTCAGTTGGTAAGTTTTCATTTTCCCAGTATTGGGCAAATACTACTTTTCTGTTGTCACGCTATCAGTGCACACTTTGATGTAAGAGAGTACGGCATCAGTGTATTCATGCAGGTCTTGATGTTCAAATACACTCCACTCAGTGGTTTCAAAACAGTCCTGCAGCTGACTGTGAGCACCCTCTGGCCAGATTTTAACCATTTTTGTGACTGGCTTGGTTCTTTTCCTGAGAAGGACAACCAACCTTTCTGAAAACCTGTGCTAAATGATGTTCTTTTATTAGGATTCCCCCCCCCTGATATTATAAACAAAAGTAAAGAAAGAAGCATTCTATGCCCAGAAGAGTGTGCTGCAACTTGCAAGAATTTCTTGATTCTTCATCACTCCCACAAAAGCACTACTTTTTTTTTTTAAACCACAAACCCATAGCATAGACTTAAGATGTTAAATATTCAAAGTGATGCAGTCACAAGATCTGTCCTTGCACTCCCCAGCCCTATGTGGCAATGTCTCATATTACCTAGGCTCTTGTTCTGCAAGGCAGATGCTAAATGTTAATTCCAAATGACCACAGAGCCAAGAGGAATCAAACTGGTGATATCCAGAATTCTGAAAGAGTTGGCTGGCCCAAGCCTTTTGAAGTTCAAGGTAGACTGCAAAGCTAATAGCTGAGTCACAGACCTCACTTGTGATCAGTTGAGCAAGACCCTGTTTTAAGTAAACCAAAGGTACCAGCACAGCTTTAACTCTTTTGAATCCACAGCCACCACTACAGTACATCAAGCAGATGAATATCTAATAATGAATGGTGCAGAGTGACTTCGGATACCATGGGGCGTGTGTGGGAAATACCTGTCTGAGAAGATTGTATGGCCATTGATGCTTAGGGCAACAGACACAATTGCTCAATTGTGAAAGAAATGAACAGCAACACGCTGGGAACATTTTATATATACAGAACCACACAGGATAACACCCATAGCTGGACCCTTTTCTATATAATGTGAACTCTGAACCACACATATTTTGCGTAATGTGCAGACAAGTAACAAAGCAGTGAAATGACTATTCAAGGGCTTCTAAACCTTTGAATCTTCAGTGATCAGTACTGTCATGTTGGTTAGGCTTGGGGTCTAGCTTTGAGCCAGGCTGAAACCAAGAGTCTAATTTGGATAAAGGAAGCTGAGGTCAAATGTCAGCTTCCAAGCCTTATTAAATGCAAGTACCATGTACCACAGTATGCTACTTACTAAAACCTTGGACATTTTTGATAGCTTAAATTTTAAGATCTTCACTTTCTAACATCCAGAGAGATGCCCCAGGGGGCATATATTTTTCTGCATACTTTTGCCATTCAGGTAATTCTTTCTTTTTCATCTCCTGCTGCCAGTGTGCATTGTGCAGTTTCCATTCTGGCCTTTCTTCATTGGTATAATTATTTCAGTTCTGAAAGAGACCAAGGTTGACCGTGTTGTAAATATTAATGTACTTTGTGCTAATTTAGACCAAACTGGTACATTTTATGATTTTTCCCTCCTTCTCTGACAAAATATTTGAGACACCCCTGATTGTTTCTCTGGACGGAATGGAAGCAAAAGCTGACATTGAGCTCTTCTTTCCACAAGTCTTAAGCTGCTTATCTCCTGTGCTGAAACTGTCTAAAAATGAATTCTGAAACTGTGTTTCAGAATTCAATCTTTTTTTTCCAGCTTTTGTTACCAAGGCCCTGATTGGAGGATTCTCCTGGTATATTATTTATCATCTTGCTTTCCTTTCTATGGTCAGTTCTTTGAAGACATGTGATTTCCATTGATAGACCTTTTATATGACACCCACTTTCTGACTCCTCCTTGTACTTAACACCCTTGATCCGACATATCAACTAGCTGAGGAGGGTGGGGTGGAAAGAAAACACTCAATTTTTATTTTCCTTTCTGTCATTGGGCAGGAGGAGGAATTGGCAGAGCTCTTGTCAATTTCATGAGGGCAGGCTCTCCACTGTTTTCATTGGTCCACTGTGGAAGATGCTGATAGGAGGGGTTAAGCAGCCAGTAGCCAGGTTGCAACAACCATGGAGGGCAGTGACCACTGGCTGGAAGAGAAGAATTCCTGCCACAGCACACAGGAGCCAGTTGGAGAGGAGACATTGGCTTTCAAAGAAGATAACTGCAGCAGGTGAACTAGACAGCACCACTTGAGCCAGCACAAGTTTGAAAACACAACTTTTGTTGTGGGAAAAGGAACATTGGGCAGAGATTAACTTTGCAGTCTCAAGGTGGTTGAGGTTCATGCAGTGCATTTCTGACCTTAAGAAATACTCAACAGGCTATTCTTGTGCCAGGATAAGATAGACATGTGTCGGACATTGTGTAGGAGATAGCTCACCTGTTAGGGAAAATTCTTCCACAGAATACTATACAGAAAGGGAAAGGGGCAGTTGGGATGGATAAGATGAAATTGGATGGGTTAAAAATATTGCTTTTTGTATTTGATAGGTTATTTATTTATTTATGATTCACATCTCTACAGTGGCCCAACTTCAGAATGACTCTGGGTGGCAAGCAGAATTAAGACCAAAGATATAAAACATCAAACCGAATTTTAAAAAAAAGAAAATGGAGATCCTGTTGAAACAAACATCCACCAACATTTGAAAAATCCTTCAGTATAGCTCACTTTGTCAACCTGCCTTTCAAACTGACAAGATTACAGATGACCTACGGTAAGACAGCCCTCCTCAGATCCTCTGCCTGACATAAACCAGGCCATAAAGATTATTTGTGTGTTTCTGTTATTATATTTTTCATTTCTGACAAGTTTTTAAATATTTAAAGTTTGAGTGACCAATCCTAGGTTCTACTTACCTGAAGTGTGCATATGCAGGTTAAGAGCAATATCAATAGTGCTAGAGTCAATTCCAACCATGATTCCCTCCAGATATGTTGGATTGCAATAATTTCCAGGCAATTGTGATTTTTGTAAATTATGGGAAGGAATGTGCTAGCATACGCTTTCCTTTGTTACTGCAATCACTCTTCCATAGACAAATGTGACCCAAGTTGTGACCCATCTTCAAAAAAGGGAAAAAAATGGATCCAGGAAATTACAGACCTATCAGCCTGACCTCAATACCTGGGAAGATTCTGGAAAAGATAATCAAACAACGAATCAGCAAACACCTAGAGGCAAACAAAGTCATTACTAAAAGCCAACATGGGTTTGTCAAAAACAGATCATGCCAGACAAATCTTATTGCATTTTTGACGAGGTGACAAAATTAGTGGACCAGAGGAATGCTGTGGATATAATTTACTTGGAATTCAGTAAGGCATTTGATAAAGTAGATCACAACCTACTACTTGATAAGATAGAAAAATGTGGGTTAGACAGCATCACCACCAGATGGATTCGTAACTGGCTGACCAGCCGTACTCAGCGTGTGGTCCTCAATGGAACCGCATCTACATGGAGGGAAGTGTGTAGTGGGATGCCCCAGGGCTCTGTTCTGGGTCCAGTGCTCTTCAACATCTTCATCAACGATTTGGACGAGGGGATAGATGGGGAACTCATCAAATTTGCAGACGACACCAAGCTGGCAGGAATAGCCAACACTCCAGAAGATAGGCTTAAGATACAGGAGGATCTGGACAGACTTGAACACTGGGTGCTATCTAACAAAATGAAATTCAATGGTGAAAAAAGTAAGGTTCTACATTTAGGCAAGAAAAACCAAATGTACAGGTATAGTATAGGGGGTACCTTGCTCAATAGTAGTAACTGTGAGAGGGATCTCGGAGTCCTAGTGGACAATCACTTAAATATGAGCCAGCAGTGTGCTGCAACTGCCAGAAAAGCCAACACAGTGCTAGGCTGCATTAACAGAGGGATAGAATCAAGATCACGTGAAGTATTAATACACTTTACAATGCCTTGGTAAGGCCACACTTGGAATACTGCATCCAGTTTTGGTCACCACGATGTAAAAAAGAGTACAGAGAAGAGCAACAAAGATGATTAGGGGACTGGAGGCTAAAACATATAAGGAACGGTTGCTGGAAGTGGGTATGTCTAGTTTAATGAAGAGAAGGATGAGGGGGGACATGATAGCAGTGTTCCAATATCTCAGGGGCTGCCACAAAGAAGAGGGAGTCAAACTATTTTCCAGAGTGCCTGAAGGCAGGACAAGAAGCAATGGATGGAAACTAATCAAGGAGAGAAGCAACCTAGAACTAAGGAGAAACTTCCTGACAGTTAGAACAATTAACCAGTGGAACAACCTGCCTCCAGAAGTGGTGAATGCTCCAACACTGGAAGTTTTTAAGAAGAGACTGGACAACCATTTGTCCAAAATGGTATAGGGTTTCCTGCCTGAGCAGGGGGTTGGACTAGATGACCTCCAAGGTCCCTTCCAATTAACTTATTATTATTATTATTATTATTATTATTATTATTATTATTATTATTATTATTATTATTATTATTATTATTGTTGTTGTTGTTGTTGTTGTTGTTGTTGTTGTTGTTGTTGTTGTTGTTGTTATTATTATTATTATTATTATTATTATTATTATTATTATTATTATTATTAATTTATTATGTGGTTTGAAGCCCTGTCATCTCCCCATCCTGTAAACTAAGATGCCAGATTTTGCAAATTATTTAAAGAAACCAACCAAAGTTCAGAACAAAAGCTTCTGTCACTGTATAAGCATAAATTAAATAATTAACAAACTGGATCCCCATTTATGACAGGAACAAGCACCCAAAATTTCCCAATTGGAAAATGGCCTGGCTGATCCTGGCCCCAGCCCATTCATTGGATGTTTGTGTCCTTCTTAGTAGGGAAAAATAAAACAAAGGTACTACTATCCATCTCATTCATTACAATGGAGGGGGAAGAAGAAGAATTAAGATAGATTTCCCCAGTATGATACCCTCCGGATACTCAGAATTAATTAATTAATTAGATGTATATGGCTGCCCATATCACAGGTGGTGCATTTGACATATAGAATTCCCAACGTCCTAAAGACTGAAGTAAAACATAATTGCTTGACAACAAGCCAATATATTTCCTCTCAGAAGCCAACATATTGACAATTGACAACATGTTTATAAATAACGTGACATAATGATTAGCAAGCTAGTTAAGTATGATCTGGATAGCATGACACTGAACTGGACACATAGCTGGCTTTGAAACTGGATTCAGAGATCCCCTGAAATCAGGGGAAGGTAATAGGAAGACTGATACAGGAAATAATTTTGCAACCTGTACCTTCCAACACTTTTCCTTTAGCCATTTCTATATTGGCTTCTTTGTCTCTCGCTTATTTCAACTTGCTTTTTCCAGAATTAATCATACTGGCATCCTAGTTGTTAGGAATCATGCAGTGAACAAAAAGTTACAGTATTATATTGACACTATATCTGTCTATATGACTTTACTTGCTATTCTTCGATGGAGAGTGAGTATGGAACACAACAAAAATAATAATAACATTTTTAAAAATTATATTACCAAAGTCTGAAACAAGACAGCTATTTGTATCACTGAAAATATCTGGGAAAAGACAACTTTGGAATAGTTTCAGCTCATCCCTTTTAGAAACTGATGCTGGATCAAGAGAAAGAGTATTTTCCAATACATTGACAGGTTCTCAGACTTCCTGATAAAAAGTGGGGCTCTAGCAGTTATAAAAAGTGCAGTGGCAGAATAGGAATGTATCCACATGCAAGAATTTATTAGCATTAACATTCTGTTTTACCTGGTGGTATATACATTACCTAGAGGTGGGCGTGCTATCTAATATTTTTCTAGGGGCCTTTCCAACACATTGTGCTCCCTTTCTCAGAAATGCAGCCATGCGTGTCCGTGCGTAAGTAAACCAACACTCCATAGCCTGGGCTCATTAGCTTAATTTTCTTGCTCTTGCTGTTGTTCCCATGTGTAGCAAATAAAAAGCAATATCTATATATATATTTTTACAGGTTTTATCCAGAATGTTAGATTACCTTTCTCCTTGTTAGCTATGCATGTGGTGTACTGTATCTCCATTGTAGCTTTGTGATTTATTGCTCAGATAAAGAAAACTCCATTCAGGGTAGTCAATAGCATTTACTTCTAGCTTCTGTGAATTTAACTGATGGAGAACGTCCAGGAACCAATGAATAAGGGCTCTGCGCAGAAGAATTCTGATTGCCTTTTTGCAGCACCTTTTCATTCTTGTGCAATTTACATTCTACTGGGACAAAGTTCTCCACGTCTTGTTTTCCAAACTAGGCTGGACTGAACATCAGCTTTGGGCAGGTACATAGGCGTGGCAAACAGTTAGTTCTGCTATCTATACTGTACCACTCCATATGAACAGAAAATTATTTTCATACTTCATATTTCCATATTTAATTTCCATATTTACAGAACTTTATATCTGAATGTTAGTTTATTGCAGAATGCTTCCATTAATACACAATTCATTCCAAAATCTCTGCATCCAGTTACAAATTGACATACCAACTCTATGAGAATATTTAGAACAATGCAATACATAAGGTTTTATCATTTTATATCCATCCAATATTTGATTATTCTGAATATGCTGGTCCAAATATTATCTTTGTCTTAGGCACGGTGTCATTTCCGTTGTAAATGTGAGAGTAAGATATGTTATATTCATTTTTGTAGCTTATTCTGTAACATAGTAAAATTATTTCAAATAAAACATTGGAGTAAGCAGTGTTGTGATGTGTCAAGATACTGTATATACAAAGAAAGTGAGGTGAAAAGCCCACAAATGCTAATCATTTTGTAAATTAGAAACACTCTAGAAAAAAGTTGTTTTTTCACCAAAGATAAAGATCAGAAGTTCAAGGCTTACTGTAAACTGACAAAGTGACTTTCTAATCACACATAGCAGTGGCTATTCCTAATGGCAACTCTAAAAAACAGACAATATCTGCTTCAGTTCCTAGAAACTGGAGCAACAAAGTGCACTGTACAGGAAGTTGATAGTATTTGCATTGAAAGTTGGCAATAGTTGCATCACCAATGTTTAAATTCTTTGAAAATGTCAACAGACATGTAAATGTAGACCCTCTCTGAATTTTAGAAAAAAGACTTTAGGCAAAGTTCTCATGTTAAAATGATGGGTTCTTTTATTGATTAGTCAGGCATCAAATAATACAGAATATACAGGGTATGAATTGTAGTATTGTGAGTTGTTTATTTTTCTATATATCCCAGGTTTTCTGCAGACACTCAAGGGCAGAAGTTATGAGGATTTCCCTTCATTTTTTCCCCATCTGAACACCCCTGGGAGGCAGGCTGGGCTCAGAGACATCAACTTGTCCAAACTCAGCCACTGACTTTCCATGACTTAAGATGGACCTGAACCTTGGATTTCATGGTTCTGGGCTGACTCCTGAACCAATTTAGCATTTGTGAATGCAGACAGAGCAAATGAAAGGGGTAAGCATGGCTGAAATTGCTCTTCAGCTGTCCCTCTCTATATTAGTTCTTGGTGGAAAGACTCTTGAGTCCAAACTATGTTTTCTGAAATTAACAGGATTATGGATGACTAAGAACCAGCTTTAATACTGTATGTAATTTTCACTGCACAATTACAAGACAGATTCCCATTTTGATTATTTGGTAAATTACATGCCTTGTCTCAGAAGAGCACAGATCTCATCCCTATCTTCAAATAAGGGAAAACACAGATCCAGAAAATTCTAGAGCAGATTGTAAAATGACTGATCTATAAGCATTTTAAAAACAATGCATCGATTACTAAAAGTTAGAAAAGATTAAACTTTACCAGACTAATTTTACATTATTATTTGATAGCTAACTTGGTTACAGGATTACAGGAATGATTGTATAAATATGATAAGATAATGGTTAGCAAATTAGTTAAGTGTGACAATTAACTGGATGATGCATGGTTGGTTTTGAAAATTGTATTTCAGAGATTAGCACAGTTTCTCCTGGTCTTGGGAAGACTGCTACAAGAATTAATCCTGCAGTCTGTACCTTTCAACACTTTCTAATGACTTAGACGAACAAGTGAAGAGATTGTCTCACTGGATTTGCAGATTATGTTAAAATATCTTTCTTTTGCTCCAATACAATATTGATGTCAACGCTGTTAATATGGGATATTATTGCATTGACAAGATATGCAGAACTGTCTGGTATTTTTGGAGTTAAATCAGATGACAGATGAAGGGAGGAGAATTATGAAAAAAGCGGGAGACTGGGAAGGGAAGGGAAGTGAATCTTTGGCCTCCAGCCTAATTGGAAGACGTAAATCATGACAGTAAAGTAAGGGAGGAGTTAGCAAAGATAAGACAGACATCCGCTTTGTAATGTACCAAAGGGTTGTAGCAAAACTCCTGGCAAGGAATGCAAAATAAAGAAACTAAAACAGAGAATAATGTCTCCGTTTTCAAGGATTGTTTCCTCCTTCGGACCACATCATCTATATTAATTTCTTTTCCTCTATCACTATGTTTAAACAGGCCTGGTAAAATCATGCACTGTGTTTAGAAACTAGAGCTGTCCATCACAACATTACATTTTATTTCCTTATATTTTACATAAGGAATTTTGCAGATGCGTGGTCTCTTGGTTCCTTCGAAATGTCAAAGGTGGTTCAGAGTAAATTTGGACTACTTTGAAGAAGCTTTATTCAGTTTGGGTATTATGGATATTTGAACCAACCTAGTTCACTATGGGATTTATTCACACTCAATGTGCACCCCTGATTTTCATATTAGATTACCCCCTGTCCCCATTAGCTAGAAACAGCTTCTGTCCCTTGTAATGTGGAAGGGGACAGCATTCATGAAGACTGTTGCGCAAGAACTGAAGGATTCACCCCATACAATGTTCCAAATCCTGTTTGCAAGGGGCTGTCTACAGTTTTCAAAGATATTGATTCGGTACACACTTCAAACATTTTGTGGCTTTCCAATATCTATATTTGTATTGAATCAGGAGACAAGTGACATGAGGACTGCCTTTTTCTGATGCAGAAGGTGGCAATGCAAGCAATGCTCATAGTGTAGTACTATCTCTCCACGTAGAGCTGCCAGATCAAAAGGTTAGGCTGGAATCATGCAATGTTTGGACATTCATCATCCTGTATATTTTCTTCTGAACCTCTTTTTCTGGGGAAAAGAGAAAAAAAGGAATCCTTAGACAATCTGGCTTCCTACCTTGCCTCATAATCAAAGCCAGTTGCTACACAGGAGAATTCACTCAGCTGAAGTATCACCTTCCTCGTAGAGCCCCTATGCCAAAGAACTGGCACCAACTCTGTTCTCCTAGAAATGTTCTGTACACTGGCGTCATATCAGCCTAGCTTTAGATCCAGAAACCTTGCTGGGATGTCATCTGTTGACCTCTGGGGCCATGTTACCGCAGACGTAAACTGTTAATATTTAGCCACTGAACTAGAATGTGGACAGATAGATCAGAAAAAGGAGAAGGAGAAATGTGTATCAGAAGCAGCATGTTCTATGTGGACTGATTTCAGAAATATGCCAGAAGCTGATATTAATTAATTATTGGTAGGAGAGAATCTGTCTAATTCAAGTGATTTTCTAAGATTCTAACGGAGCCTAGAAAGAAATGTAAAGCATCCCCACAAATCCTCAAAAGATATGTAAATTGAATCTCTGTATGTATCAGTATTTGAAGGGTATCAGTATGTATCAGTATTTGAGAGGTTGCCATAAAGAAGGGGGGGGTCAACCTATTTTCCAAAGCACCAGAAGGCAAGACAAGAAATAATGGATGGAAACTAATCAAGGAGAGAACCAACCTAGAACTAAAGAGAAATTTCCTAGCAGTGAGAACAATTAACCAGTTGTCCTTCAGAAGTTGTGGGTGCTTCATCACTGGAGGTTTTAAGAAGAGACTGGACAGCCACTTGTCTGAAATGGCATAGGGTCTCCTGCTTGACGGGGTTGGACTAAAAGACCTCCAAGGTCCCTTCCAGCTCTATTCTGATTGATTGATAACATCTCCCATACAAATACTCTAACTTGGAGACTGGCAATAGGCAGCACCGACAGTCATGCCACTAGATGGTATCCACCACTCACTTAAAAGAAAAATGGCCCAACTTCACCAGATAACCAAGTCTTTTTTTTTAAACTCTCCATGAACTCACATAGAGTATCATGAGATTTGGATCTCTCTCTTTGTGTGATTTGTGACATGTAAAATCATACAATCCACCACTTTAAGAGGTTGTTGAGCCTTTCTCTAATGAGACTTGCTGGTGTATTTAGCAAAAATTATTTAAATGTAGACAACGCTGAGCAGTTTTTAAATCCTGTTCTGCAAATCTGTCACACTTATTGAAAAATGACACAATTTCTATAAGTGTACCACGCCCAGCCTACATTGGGGTGTTATCCCTATTATCATGTTTACTTCTATGGATGCTATGCCTTCCTAAAAATTGATCTCACAATAAATTGAGATGGACCACCCAGCTATGAAGAACCAGACGTTATTTTCAACTTTTCATCTCAAATATGCTACATGTGGCATTTAGCACTGAATGTACCAGGAGTCCTGTTGATTACCTCAGTTAATTTAAGAATAAATAAACTAAATAAGTATTCAATCCCAATCCTGCATAATAGGCAGATTTATTTTGCATGCAGGCTGGGGGATGCCGCAGAAGAAGTGGGCCAGCGAGGAGAGGCAGGTGTCAATTCATGGGAGGCCTGGTAAGTGGGTGCGGAGCACGTGGGGCAGCTCCATCCCCCCGCCCTAGCTTGATTTTTAGGCTTGCACCTCACCCCCAAACTAGGGCTTATTTTGGGGATAGGGCTTATATTAGGCCCACCCCCAAAAATCAAGCTAGGGCTTATTTTGGGAGTAGGTCTTACTTTCAGGGAAACATACCCATATTATAGGGTCATGAAAAGATCGCCATTGCTGGCTGCAACCCAATAATCCTTCTACTATTTAATGAAATCAGTAGAATTTACTTCTGATTAACTTTTTTTTTTTAGAAGATGCAGATATAAGGATGGGTTAAGTAATAGCCAAGTTTCTTGATATTACCATATTATTTACATAAGGCAAAGAGATGCCAATAAGTTTTCAAATGAATTATTCAAAGGGTGAAAAATGCATTATACAGCAAAAAAAAGTGCAAATTGATGAACTCTGGGGGGAAAAGATATTAACTTTTTATATGACAATGAGATGAAAAGATCTTAGAACCTGGACCAATAGCTTGGTAAACTTGATTGGCTTAGACTAGTATACAATGGCTGCAGAAAATTAGTTCCCTTTTGGAATTATAGGGAGAGGAATCAAGGCAATATCCTAATACTAGAGACAAAGCTCTATTATCACCACATTTGGAATGCTGGGAAAGGTTCCAGACGTTGGATCTGTATAATTATCTTCATGGATGTGTAAAAGTATTTTTAAGCAACAGTTATGCATTAATGGATTAAACAGTGGCTAAATAAAATTACAAAAAAGAAGATAATCCTCTGAAAAGCTCTTTCTGAATATCTAGGATGATCAAGAAAGACTTCACGAGCCTCAGTAGTTTTGACAACTGCATATGCAGGTAGTCCCCATGGAACTTAACAGTCTGAATATAGGCTAGGAAAGAAAGGAAAGCAAAGTCAGGGACTTAACCAAGGCCACCCAGAGTTTCAGACCTCGGAGTAGAAGTGAGTTCTTCCACTTTCCCAGCCCAATTGGCTCTTTGATCTGGATTTTTCTTTTTGTTTCAACACGCACATGCACACCACACACATACACACCACACACACGGACCTGCTCCTAAAGTTTCTCCATTTCATTTTAAGGTCAATAAATGCAGACCTGTGGGAAGCATTTGAAAAAGATGTTTTGCCAACATGAACATAAGGGAAACAGCCCTTCAAGAGTTAAAGCAGCCGCATCCCCTGGAGGCAGTGGTGGGATTCAGCTGGTTCACATCAGTTCAGCAGAACGGGTAGCTAATTTTTTGTTGCCCAGGCCCAGAATGGACTTCTGGAAGCGGCATCCACACAGAGAACCGGTTGTTCACATATCTGAATCCCACCACTGCTTGGAGGGTTGTCTCAGCTGCTTTGAGGGTTGTTCCCAGTTCTCTCTCTGTGTGTATACCTGCATGGACAATGCCTCTGCTGCGACCAGCCATGGGGTAAAATGGTGGTGATGCAACATGTTCAAAGAAGGATAATGACGATGATCAGGGGTCAAGAAGCTAAGGAACCTTCAAAAAAGATGATTGATATGACAGTGACTATTATGAGAGAAGACCGATACGAGAAAGTGTGTCTCATAGAAGAATAAGTTCTTTACCTTTCCAAATATGAAGCAATAGTTTTAGAATACAGTATGATTGATTTTATTTGAATGTTTCTAAAAAACACCTGTAGTGGGATCGGTTTGACAATGGATCCAATTATCCTGACAAGTGCTGGCCTCTCCTTTATGGGTGTGCTCAGGAGAAGCTAGATAGCCATCAGTCAGAGATGCTCTGACTGGGATTCCTGCAATAAGCAGAGATTGGACTGAGTGGTTTAAATGATCTCTTTCAACTTTGGGATTCTATGACTTGGTTGTCAAATCAAATATAATGAGTATTATTTGTGCAGTTGGAATAGCCTGAAGGGCTTTAGTGTAAAGTATTCCACTTAGGAGTAGTTCATTGTTCATAATTGATCATACAAGCTCACAAGCAGCAGATGGAGCTCCATCTGCTGCATGTGAGCCTGTGTGATCAATTATCTTTGGACTTCAATAAACCTCCCTGGTATTTTGGCTCTTCATTTGCTCTTTTGTTTTTCTGCCCTGGAATCTTGACTGGGACCAATTTGGCTCTTGAGTTCAAGGCCAGACTAACTTACTGACTACTTCTTTGTCTGTCGCTTTAGTTGAAAGTAACTCTTTCTGAAATTAAACTTTGATTGTAAAATAATGATATTGAAACTCCCAAGTCAGGAAAAAGTTATGGATTGCCCAAGCATCGTGGAGATTCCCATGGTAAAAGAACATCAGTAACATTGTCTAATCTCTCCTTCCCAACTATGATAGATTGGGAGAGAAGATTTTATTTTAATTATTAATAAATTATTTTAATTTATTATTTTATTAATCAAATTTATATAGCTGCCCATCTCACCGAAGGTGGCCCAGTGACCAATTACCAAGCAACCTATGCACCAGTGTTATTTTCTTTCCAGGTTCTGAGTTAATAGGCAACTTCAAAGTCCATGCCTTAACCTTTTTTTATTCTTTATTAGATAATCCTTGGAGCATAAAACTTTCCATCTGTAAACTAGGACAAAGAACCTAATTACACCTTCTTAAAAAAGTGGGGGAGGGATTTATCCCATCTAACAGAGAGGACTGTTTATTAAAAGACCACTAAGCTTGCCAGAAAAATGATTGCATGCTTAATCATGAAGGGGGGAGTTGTGGAGATGTTTATCTTCATCTTTTTTTCTAAATGATACCCCACTTCTCTATATTATAAGCTGTTCGTGGTGATGGCAGCTCTTCTCCTGATATAACAATGGTTTTTTTCCTTCACCAATGCTATCACTTTCTTTTGATACTATTATTTCTTTTGAAGCACTAGCCATAACCCTGGATGGTTAAAAAATCCAATGGTGAAAATTCTGGTCTCTTCTAAAATCACGACTTCTATTCATCAGTAACTTTATTTGAAGATGGGAAGAGATTTTTCCTAAAATGGGCTTTTTTTTAGACTTTGTGCTTTTTTGCAGCTTTAGCTGTTTAAAATAATTCCTTCTCCCACCCATCACATTTACAAATAATTGAGACCACATACTGTAAGTGATAGATCTGCTGTCACTCACAAGCCTTTTGATAATTGCCCAGACAATAAGCCTGAATATCCCTTTATGTTTCCCTTTTCTAAATTGATGTAAAAAATGGCTGGCTTGAAAGGTAGGTTTCTGGCTACCCTGTTCAAAGGCTTTGAACTGGAGAAGTGTTTGGGAATAAAGAAAATCATCAACCAAATTGGGTGATGCTTTATTTGCTGCACTACATTTTGCATTGCAAATCTTGTTACAAAACATGAGAGCAACAATAAACTTCTGTCTATTTTCTGTAGGTGCTTTTTTAAAGGTGCTTCCCCCCCCCCAAAAAAAAGGCAACTGGACTGTTTTTTCCAAGGAGGAGGAGGAGGAGGAGGAGAAGCAGAAGAAGCGAAGCAGAAGCAGAAGAAGAAGAAGAAGAAGAAGAAGAGGAGGAGGAGGGAGGAGGAGGAGGAGGAGGAGGAGGAGGAGGAGGAGGAGGAAGAGGAGTTTTGTTTCTCTGGCAGGATGGTGGGGGCAATGGAAGGATTAGTTCTGACAGGATGGGTGAGGAGGGTTGGAAGGATCAAAGAAATATGAAAATGGAAAGAAACTGAATATGACCCAACCATTCTGCCAGAATTGATGAAGCTTCTTGGATGAGAAACAAAACATCTTCTTCTTCCTCCTCAAGGAAAAAACAGTCCAGTTGCCTTTTGGAAAAAAAGACACCTTTGAGACAACTATGATTTGGATGATTGAGAATCTCCACAGGCACTATTCCAGAGGGTAAGAGAGAGATCGAGATCAGCACATAAGACAAAGCAGCTATCAGGGATGTTCTTCCTTTATTGGTATACTCAGTTTGTCTCCCTGTAAGTCTTTGGAAGCTCACCAACCCTTGCAAAAGAGGCAACCTCAGAAATTGATCAGTAGAGTAAAAATCTCCAGGGCTCTGAGCCTTCCCCTGGGAATCAGATGCCAGTTAGCTCCAGTTCATAATTGGGAGATAGTGATCTTGCTCTGCCTGAAGGATTTTCTCTTTCCTCATTGGGTGGATAGATTAACAAGGGGGTCCCTCCCACCAAATTGCTTAAATCAGGAGCCATGCCCTGAATCTGCCTTGAGCAAGATTATATTTGTGAACCTCTGGTCTTTCAAGCGAGGTGACGCTGCTGGCATTACATTCTGCAGTGCGTAGTGAACTTGAGGAAAATGTCCACTTTGTAGTGGACTAAGCTAAATGCTGATGAACAGGGTTTCTTTTTTTAATTCAAGAGCAAAGGTCTTATAGGAAAAAAGGGTGATCCTGATTGCTGGTGAAAATGCCTTATTTATTCATCAGTTACCAGAGGACACCCAGTGAAATTGTAGCCCTCACTTTGCTGGGTTTGGACACAATCATTCAGTGAAATTCCATTCAATATACAGTGTCATCATGAAGCTCAATCAAGGAAAATAGAAAGGAATTGCTACAATTTCTCTTAATTAATTTGATATTCTGTTAATTCAAGAAGGGTGCATTCATGAGATTTTTCCTTTATTTGTAACTCCCACCTGCCATAATTAAGAAACTAACTAATCCCACCTATAATTTTTCAACTAAAATATACAGTAGGCGATAAATTATAGGTGATAAATCACACAGTATGTTACTTTACAAGTGGAAAGGTCTTTTTCCACCCATACTACTCCTACTATCAAGGATTCAGCACTCCTTTCTTGTGAAAGTTTGAATGCTCTTACATTGGGAACATTTTAAAAAATGTATTATTATGGTTGGGTGCACAGCCAACTAGATGCTTAGATTGGATTTGACATTTTTTTCCACCTATCAAGTCCTTCCAGAGGACCTGAGATAGACAGAAGTTGCTGTTTGATGATATTAAAAGTATTGTCGCAGGAAGTAAGCTGTTCCAAGTAAAGCTGCCTTTTGCAATTGACTGATGGTGATTTTGTCAGTGCCAATGGTGTTAAAGTGATGCTCCAGTTGTTTTGAGATTGCACCCAAGGTGCCTATTACTAGATACTTATTTTTGCTTTCTTTTGCCACAATGGCTCTATTTCTATTTGCAGGTGTTTGTATTTTGTTAACTTCTCCAGTTCTTTCTCTTCTCTTCTGCTGTCTCCAGGTTCTGCCATGCTCACTATCCAGAGTTTTTTTGTCATTCTTATTGACAATTATTTGGCAAAGTTTTTTGAAAGCGGTTTTCTATTCCTTTCTTTTTAGGACTGCAAGAGGATGACTGGCCCAAACTCACCTAGCTGGCTTTGTGCTTAAGGCAGGACTAAATTCAGTTTTTGTCTGGTGCCTTAACTATTACACCAAACCAGTCCTCTTTTTGGAATATTGGTAAGAGAAAAGCAAATGATGAAGGGAGTATATAAAAAAATAAAAACAATGTTTGGTGAAAAGAAAGCAGAATGGGTTCTGCTCTGTCTCATCGAACTAATATCAATTAAATGAAACTCAGTGTTACCAGATTCAGGACAAGCAGATGGAAATACATTGCATAATTTGTACTTAATATGGAGTTTTCTACTTGAAGATGGACAACATTAAATGTGGATTAGATAAATTCACAGAAGACAATTCTACTAATTATAAAAGCTACATATTACTTTCAGTGTCAAAGATAAGAAGCTTCCAAGTAATCTTTGCTGGGAATATGACCAGGAAAATGTTGTTGTTCTGCTTGGGCCCATATGATGCTCATTATTGGAGAAGAATGTTAGATTAAATAAATCACTAGTCTTTTATGTTCCTGCAACAGCATTGGCACCCCAAAGCAGTGTTTCTCAACCTTGGCAACTTTAAGAAGTGTCAACTTCTACTCTCATAGCTTCCATGCTGACTGGGAATTCTGCGAGTTGAGGTCGACACAATTTAAAGTTGTCAAGGTTGAGTTAGATTGTTCTAGAGCAGCAGTGCCCAATCTTTGCAGCTTGGCGGCTTGGTGGGATGGGGAGAACTGGGCCATGTGAGTGGCGGGCCAGCGCGCTCACATGTGCCCACAAAGCACTTGTGCAACTGGCGGGCTGGCACACGCATGCAGCCAGCTCAACTTGTGCAAGCGGCGGGCCGGCATGCACACATGAGAGTGCCTGCCAGCCCGCCACTCATGCAAGTTGAGCTGCGTTCAAGTGCATGCGCTCCAGCCAGCCACTCACATGGCCCAATTCCAAATAGGCCATGGCCCAGTAGTGGGCCACGGTCCAGGGATTGGGGAATCCTGCTCTAGAAGATCAGAATAAAGCCTCTCTCAGCCTTATCTAGAGGCAGCAGAGATTAAACCTGCAAGCTACTTCTTGCAAAGCATGTGATCTCCTACTGAACAATGGCCCCTTCCCTACATTTCACTGAATTCATGTTTATGTTTCCACCACACTTTCGGCAATAACCTTCTAGTTAGCGCCTATTAGCGAATGAACAATGATTCTCTCTTGGACTTCTTCATGTGACTACCAAGTACACCCTTTTTATTGGAGCTGACTGACAGAATAGGCCTTTCCCTTCACCAGGCAGCCAGCTCTAGATGATGTTCAAGGCTAAGCAACTCAGTGACCTGCTGTAATAATTTCTTCCCACCGATACCTTATTTACAATCTCAAATCCATTTTTGTTTTATACGAATGATCCCAATGAGAACCTGGAATCAACAATGCTGCAGCTGTGTGAACACTGAATGGGATTGAGCATGTTCAAGATCATCGTAGATACCAGATTTCTGAGATCTCCATAGAAGTTACTGGAGTTTTCTAAAGGAAGACTCAGATATACATGACCTGCTTTGTTTCCCTTAGAATTCCAGGCCATATACCAAAGGGTATGTTTTCTTTGGATGAGAGAACCTGGAAATTCAAACTAACTTTACTTAGTTGCAGATAAAACAAAGGAAGCACATTCAAAGCAAAACAATTGCAACTTCAGTGCAACAACTTTGTAAATCTTACATCAGCTTCTTCATGCAAGGCCTTTGATTGGTGTTACGTTCAAAAACTGATGAAAGAGTTCAGTCATCAGGAGGATATCTTATTTATTATTTATTTATTACTTATTTATTCTTTCAATGAATAAACATCAAGCTGTCTCCTAGAATATTAGTAGATCGAAAGTTAGTTTCTATTCTAATTATATACACATGTTTTAAATCCTCATGGCTTCCCCTCCAAGGAATCTTGGAGAGTGCAGCTTTCTGCAATTGTGAAGAATTGTTGGTGTTCGTATATGTGTCCCACATGGCTTCAGGATCCGCTTGCTTTTGCCTTGTGTTCACCTAGTTCTTACAGTGAAGTGCATGATGCACCATGGGGTTTTGTTTTTCAGCCAGCTTGTTGCAGAACCTGACTGTGATTTGGGCTGAGAAGGAAGGACTTTTATAAGGAAACCCTGCCTAAAGAAAGACTAAAACCTGCCATTTCTATTTCAGCTCCTTAACCACCACCCCACAGTGGCTCCCTTTGCACCTACTAAGGATTAACATCTCTATTTGACTCAAGGGATACTTCCTAGCAACTCTTAGTCCTACTATTCCACCTTGGGTGGAATTTATTAAACTTTAAACTGGTTTGAGAAAGAAAGTAGATGTACTCTTGATATAATAGAGGAGAAACAAAGAGGGTGTTGCCTTTTTCTTTATGCGATAATCTTTTTTAAGGTTACAAGGTGTGATTTGATTAAATCAGGGGGATCAGCTCTGGTATTCCTTGAATTAATTAAGAACTCCCCATATCCCAGGTTCTGACATAGCTTCCAATTCCAGGGTGCATAGGCTATTCTGACATCCATCGCATTCTTCCAGGTTAAAACTTCTCATGATGGTTCAGTATTACCTAGTACACATCACTTCAGTAATCTTTATCCATGCTGCTGCTTTCTCCCATGTATAATTTACGTTGATAAATACTCCCTCCCCCCTGATTAGCTCTGCCTGATTAATAGAGTGTGGCCTAGAGGGGGAACTCATGTGTGGCACACACATCCAGGCACCTCCCATCGAGTGGGTCAGATGGCAGGAAAGATTTCTGGCTGGCCCTCTGAGCGAGCCACTGCCCACCTGAACAGGTCGTAGTCAGCAAGATGGACCAATAGACTAACCTGGTAAGAAGCAGCCTCCTGTACTCTGTAAAGAATGAAGGTCGCTGCTCAGCTGGGCAGAAGAAGTTACACAACTATTAAAAGCATCATTAATTCTGGCTCCACAGGAACGCTCAGAGCTAACAAGGGCTCTTCAGTGGTTGCTTAATGAAATTAAACACAGAATTGCTTATGACATTGTAAATACTCCAGCGGCAAAGGCCGTGCCAAAGCAGACTTAGAATAAAACGCTGCTGTATATGTGCTCTCAGTTACCATTTAACAGACATAAATCTGCACGATGAAAATGGGAGCAGGGGAACATTTTCTTTAGGGTCCATAACAGATTCCACCCATGCTCTATTACATTGATGATCAAGGGGTGAAGTATATTTAGCTCAGTGCTGAGATGAATGATTAGGCCAAGTGTAAGTAGGGATGACAACTTAATAAGTTGTTACTTTCTGCAATGTATCAATAGCCTCTTGGTGAACTGAACAAGATTGACAGAAGAATTACATCAGAGCATAAATATAGATCTCATGGAGAACTGCCTGAAATTAGAAAGCAATGACACACAAACGTAACACAGGAGAAGCAGCTTGAAGGCTCAGTCCATCCTAGGACAGGATGCAAGCAAGGATCTGAAGGAGGCTGGTTGGCAAGTCACATAGAAAACATAAGAATCAAACTCTAGTAGTTATTCCAGGTTTTGTTGCTAACATTAGGTCATCATTCCCCTTATAGAAAAAGGACAGCAGGTGGAAAATAACTCATGAAAGAGATTTTATTCTTAGGCACTAAAGTTCCATTGCCAGCTGGAGAGGTTCAACTGAAGCTCAGATTGTCACTGGCCCCTTAAAGATGTCTCCACCATGAGACAAAGAATATTCACACAGTGTCAGCCCTATAAAATAGACTAGATTAAGAAACAGGCAACGTGTGAGCTTAAAGCTACTCTTATAAGAATAGCTATAGTAACAGGTTTCTGATGGAGTCATGGCAAACTGAAAATATGTCCATGAAAGCAAAGTTGACAACTATGGCAAGACTTATGAGTGAGTCAGCCAGTTCTTCAGAACCTGTACAGATAAGGAGAGAATGGGAGATTGCTCACATGTGCTCCAGACAACAGCTTCTCATGAGGAGACCACAGGACAATGGTCTTCCATGGGTTTGAGTGCTGGGAGATGAAAGGATCAGCCATCTTGCTCACAACTAGCTTCACTTTCTAAGCATTTTCAGAAATTGGCTATTATGTATTTTAAAGCTATGAGACCTTGTCCCAAAGGTGCTTTTCAAAAGGCATTTGGACTTTCTTGGGTTTTTCCTTGAAAACATTTTGCTTCTCATCCAAGAGGCTGCTTCAGTTCTGATTGAATTGTAGGAAATGGAAGTATTTTTATTCTTTGCAGTCCTCTAGTCATTAACACTCTGAAGGTTGGTGGTTAGCTTTCTGAGAGTCATTGAGGCCACTGGAGGATTTATTTGTACCTTTGGGGTGACCTGAATCAAAGTGGGTATGGGACCTTCTTGGGACTGCTGAAGGACTGTGTTGTAGACAGGAGATAGGTGGTGTTGTATCCCTCCCTCTCTGTTGAGAGAGGGCTGTTCAGTTTTAATATAGATGGCCTCTTTAATATAGATCGCCTCTTTCAAACCAGTGGTCCTCTCTGTTCAGAAAGTGGACTTTGTTGTCTTCAAAAGAGTGGCCTTTGTCTTTCAGATGCAGATGGACTGCTGAATCTTGCCCTGATTGTTCACTTATGTTGTGCCATGTGTTTGTGAAATAGTTGATTGGTTTCTGCAATGTACAGATCTGCACATATCTCACTGCACTGCACCACATATACCACAAGGCTCAGTTTCTGTCTGCTTTGTCCTTGGGGTAGACAAGCTTTTGCCATAAAGTGTGCATGTATGTTGTGTTGGTTGAAAATCCTCCTGAGCTTTTCAGATATTCCTGTAAAGTATGAATAATGTTGCTTCATTTGTAGTTCTTTTTCTTTCTTTCTTTCTTTCTTTCTTTCTTTCTTTCTTTCTTTCTTTCTTTCTTTCTTTCTTTCTTTCTTTCTTTCTTTCTTCTTTCTTTCTTTCTTTCTTTCTCTTTCTTTCTCTTTCTTTCTTTCTTTTTTGGTCTGTTATGGAAGAACTCCTGCTAGATTTTTTTTCTGGATTTGTTGAAGGTCCAGTTGGGATAGCCACAGGTTCTGGGGTCTTCTTTGATATGTTTCTTTCTTTTCCCTCTTTGCTGGTAAGCAAATCTTCAGTCCGGTGGTGTAGGGTTCTGATCACTCCAATTTTGTGCTCTGGTGGGTGGTGAGAATCAAAATGTAAATACCAACATGTGTGTGGGGGAGTTTGGTATATTTCAATGTTGAAGCTTCTGTTTTCCTTAATCCAACAACTGAAGCTGTCATGGTAGTGAAGAAATGACTGCTACAAGACAGTATTTATGGCCGTTTGCAGCATCCCACAGTCATATGACAACAATTTAATTTTTTTACTGGAAATGAGTGTTTTCTTCCAGTTTCTGGAGAAAAAAAATGCCCATTGTGGACAACAGATTTGCTTAATGAGCATGGCATTCAGTTAACAACTGCAAAAAATGACCACATGATGAGCCACTTAATGACTGGCAAGATTATTATCATAATTCTGGTCTCAAATATGGCCATAAGTCAAGAACTACCTGTACACATGGCACATGTTCTAGTTTTTCAGTGAAAACATAGCTTTTCTGACAGATTATCTTGATCCAGCTTCAGCAGTGGGCTGACACTGAAACGGAGGCTTTATTGTGAGGATATCTCCTTAAATAAATGGTAAGAGGGCTGTCTCAGAATCAGGGCAAGAAAGATGTGCAGATAAGCCCTGACAATGAAACAGCCCACTCATATGCATATATATTTTGTGAATGTATCCTCACAATGAAGCCATCCTCTTCCAAATTGTTCTGCCTTGTATTGTATTGAATGTATCCATTCCTGTATTGAATGAACATATTTGACTTTCTGTAGGAATTGGGAACCCATAACCTCCAGGTATTATTAATTATAATGCTCAACATTTGCCATAATTGACCATACTGGCTGAGGTAGTTCAGCAAGTTCATAGAGTCACAAATTACCCAATCTTATTAGGGATTTAACTCTGCTTTATGAAGCTCATGACCAGTTCTATCCATATAAGCCCCACCAGATCAGGCATTAACTCCACAAATTAAAAACTAATTTTATTGTGAATAACTAAATATTGCAGGTCTGGTTACATTGTACCTCTTCCCTTTATATCCATATGAATTAGGGAAGTGTCTGCCTGAGCGATTTCTAGCTTGTTTTGGCCTTGCTGTTTTACCTCTCATTGCTTTAGCAAGGGATGTAGTCTACCATTGTCACTCATCTTCCTTACTCCATATAATCCAGTAGGGAGTTCCTGTTTCTATTGAGAGGTGCTCTAAAAAGGGGGGGGGCATCAGAAGAGGAAAGCAGCATTGCACCATTATGACACAACAGAGTCATGTGTGGCAATTTATCATGAGTATCTAGCTATGGTAGATTTTCTACCTTCAATCCTAGCCAAGTCTGCAAGAGTGGAATATTCTGGCTGCAGATTGATTTTAAAAGGGAAGTTGTAGCTTTTTAATTACATTCTTAGTGCTCTAACTATGATCTACAGTCTGGCTTTGGAATGTCTGCTTCACAATCTTTAACTGATTGGCTCTCTGGGAGGCTTCATGGATTAAATCAAAAGTTGTATTAAAGAGGAACAGTGGCTGAAGGTCTCAATGAATTACTGTGATACAAGTCAGATTAAATGAGCAAGCACCCCTTCTCCCGTTTTAGCAGTAGAAAGCTGGGCTCCTGGCAGCTCAGTTTGTGCTTGGCTAAGTATAAGGCTTTAAGGGTTGGATGTGGGCCAGGTCTCGCTTGGGACTGTGAGAGAGCCAAAAAGCGCTGCAGAAAATGCTTGATGCTTGATGTAACTTTGCAATGTTACCTTGGAGAGGGAAAAATGATTGAGAAAGTCTAATGAGGTCCAGCTCAGAAGGGGTGCTCAAAATGGAGGCTAGTCAGGGAGTTGTTCACAGGCTTCTGCATAATAAATAAATATGGATCAAACTGGACAGGTTGTTTAATTGCAGGAACATTGTGATCATGGCTGCTATTTTTGTCATTCGCTCCATGCAAACCTGGATGGAATAGGCTGTAATTTCAGGCACCTAAAATAGGAGACTCACCTTTTGGAGTTCATTGGGTGAACAAGGGTGCCGAATGTCAGAGAGCAAAATCTGTATTGAGTTGATATATAGTACAGTAACAATATCTTTCCAATGGAGACAAATTCCAAGATACTCTGAACTGTAACATTCCATAAAGACTTTAGAGCAGGGATAGGCAACTTTCTTGTAGCCATAAAGAAAGAAAAATTTTGAGAAAGACTTGTGAGAGCCACAAGAGAGGGCCAAAGAAATATTTTCAACAGTTTTAGGAAGTTGGTAAAGTTTTGAAGAAGGGGGCAGCTAATTGACTTTAAAAAAAAAAACAACTAGGAGAATCTGCCCAGATTTGGGGGAGGTATAGGGTTTAAGGCAAAAAATGGATGTGTTAAGCTTCAACAAGAACTTCTCACTTCAGTTCACTGAAATTAGCTTATGTATATGTAACAAATTCGGTGTGACTTCAACATTGCAGATTATACTTTAAAAATAGATGCATGTTAAAGATATCCACTTTACATATGTACAGTGGAAGCTCAAGCTTAAAAAGTTCAGGCCTTGATTCTTTTCAGTAAAGCAGTTAACATTCAAATGGGTTTTCAAGGAGCTACTTTTATTGCCTTTGTTACAATACAGTAAAATCTTTGTTACAAAAATTGTATTGTTGCAAAGATTTTACTGTTGATTAAACATGTCAAGACAGAGCGACGAGTCATTTGTTAGATTAGACCCGCACAATTTGTGACCATAAAGCTAAGAACCCACAAAGGCCAAATTCAACCTTCTATTCTAGGCTTCTAAATAAGTTGTGCATTTGTGCGCATGAAAGACTGACAGACCGATTGGTAATAGTCAGTAAAATGAGTTGCTAAAGTTTTGGAGGTCTGTAATAGATAGCATTAATGAGTTTACTGTAATGGTTTCTTAGATGCTTCCCTAAATTGGTTCTGGGGTGTCTAACTAGAATTGGCATAGATCAGTATAACAATTTCTGAATGCTCCTTTTTAACACAGAACTCCTGCAGTTCAGTTATTTATTGCTGAAAGCTTGGAATGCCACCTGCTGTTCAATCAGGGCCTGCTTCTTTGTCCAATTTCAGGCAACACTATCTAGATAGGCAGCAGCTTTGGATGTTTGCAATGTTTAAGCAGATTTTAATAATGCCACTTTTGTTCTGGGGAACCCTGAGAACTACAGGTCACATTGTAGGACAGGCTGAACATCAAGCAAATAGCAACTAGATACTAGCATATATATCACATATATATCACATCATCCATTCACCCTATTTCTTAACAATGTCTATTCAAATGCCCTTAGTGGAGTTACTTCTGCTTCCTAGTAGGAAGCATCAGAAATCTTCCTTCCTTCCTTCCTTCCTTCCTTCCTTCCTTCCTTCCTTCCTTCATCTAGCATTCTTAGACTATTTTCTACCTATACAGAAATATAAATTGCAAAGAGTAGCTATGAATAAGAGGAAAGTAAATGAAACCATTCTTTAACCCTTGCCTTCTGTTCTGACAAAAAAAAAAATGTTCTTGCAAAACAGCTATATCAGCACTGGAAGGAAAAGCCTCCAGTAGGATCAGATGAAGTCTTCCCCCCAAGCCAAATAATGGCTTTTGGGAATAGTCTGGACATCATCAGGGAAGAAAAATATTAATTTTCTTTTCCCCCTTACTATGAATCTCAGTCAATCTTGTAATACCTGCATGTTTTGAATACTTATGTCAAAAGCAATAATTCATTAAAATTATGCACCTACTTTGGAATTCTGAAGAATAATAACAGTAGGGGCAAAGGCTTGGGGCTAACCAACTTCACAACTTCACAAATGCACTTGGCCAAGTCCTTTAACATAGCCCTTAAAAATCTCAATTTTCTCCACAAATATATGAGGAAACAATTTTCCTTGATCTGAGTTCAAGTTAATTTACAAAAGGAAATAGGTTTGATATCACCATGGGGGTTTTGAACAATCTTTCAAAACATGCTCTGCCAAACCAAAGGTCTTCAACTAGATGGGACACTCAAGGAATATTTCTCATGTCTCCTTTTAATCCAGAGCACAGTCATGAAAGCAGATTTCCTATAAATTAATTTTGACTGAAAGCTTTCAGATGTGCACTTACAGAACACCTTGCAAGGAAAGTGAGCTAAATATAATTCAATGTACTGTACTAAGAAAAAAGGTAATTGACTTATCTTGTAATGGAAAAACAGGGTGTTTTTTGCTTTTGTTCTGGCTCTTATATTCTGATAATGTTAATGGGAACATTAATAGAGTTCATAATCTTCTTTTCCTCATATCATGCCAATCAATGGATGAAGCAGTCGCATGAAAATTATCCTTTTTTCCAGTGATTCTCAATAAAATACACTTGTGATGTTTGCTAGCAGTTGATGTACTTCAATCTGACAAGCTTGGAAACTCTTAGCTCTTCCATCAACAAACCAATCTTCAAACACAAGAGATAGTTGTGCAGCCAGGCAGTCATGCAGAAGGGAAAATTTTTAAGAAACCCCTTCCTTTTTTTAAAGTAATAAAGTCAAATTTTTCAATAGAAAAATGGGTTTATTGGGGAAAGGGAAGTACAAAAAAAAAACAAGGAAAGGCAATGACCACAAAGACAAAATGCTAAATGAAATCAATACAGCAAAATCTTGCCCTTCAGAATATATCCAGAGTTTATTGGAGAGAGATGACTTGGGCCTCCCACTTAGATGTTGTTAATCAGGTTCTCATTGTTGCTACTACTGATGCTTTCTTTCTTTCTTTCTTTCTTTCTTTCTTTCTTTCTTTCTTTCTTTCTTTCTTTCTTTCTTTCTTTCTCTTTCTTTCTTTCTTTCTCTCTTTTTCTTTCTTTCTTTCTTTCTTTCTTTCTTCCTTTCTTTCTTTCTCTCTTTTTCTTTCTTTCTTTCTTTCTTTCTTTCTTTCTTTTTCTTTCTTCCCTCCCTCCCTCCCTCCCTCCCTCCCTTCCTTCCTTTTTTTGAACACAGTCCTCAGTTTTATAAAAAATACTATATTGGTGGAGGTTATCTTGGAACCAGACTTTTGCAAAATCCTTCCTCTCTTATTCATTGGTCTCTAATTCAGGACTCTCTTTCTGAGTTATCTCTAATCAGAGAATATTTTATTCATGTATTTCTAATTAGAAAGTTTCCTAATAGCTTTCTGTTGAGCTCATTCTCTATAAAATACATTTAAGAACGCTTGCTGAAAATTGCCAACAAAGTTTTGCCTTTTTAAAATAGGATACATGCAAAGGTTTGGATGGATTCCTAAATAAATTGAATATAGTTTTATAAAATCTCTAAATTTTATTCTAAACTGCAAGATACCCCCCTTCCTCAAAAAAACCCCCAAAGATTTACCAAATTTGCATTGTCTCCTCACTTACTACTGCTTCTGTCCAGTTCAACACATTTAAAGCTCTGCCTTAAATTCCAGTAAACTGTAGTGCCCCAAATTGTTGGTCACCAGATAAATTGAGATTATAGCCCCAGAATCTCATTTATCATGCTCCTTAGGCATGAATTTCTTCGGGAATTTCTGGATTTGTGGTTTCAAGACACCTGGAGGACACATGGTTTTGATCATACTGAACTTATTCTGTCTCTTAGACTTCTCAGCCTGATGCTTCCAGAAAAATTTCAAGCAAATTATCAAAGAATTATGTCAAAAGCTGTTGAGATTGTGCTGCAAAATTCAGTTGCTCTGTTAATGACCTAGTCCTTGCTTATTTGCCGAGGATATACACTTCATTTGCAAAAACTGCCCTAGTTCTATTTGGCAACATGATAAAGATTAGAGTTATTTGGGGTGAGGTTTGTTTTATTTATTTATTGTATAATGAACTCACATGGCTCTCCATATCCTGAAAGGGCGATTGTCGGAGCATATAAATGTAATCAAGGAATTGGTTAAAGGCCAATTATTATTCACTTATCTTAAAAAAAAAAAAAGGTAATGATGTAGAAGTCAGTAGTCTGGTCTACAGCAAGATAATGTTTCATTGCTTTGATGAAAATAGAATGTTTTTCATCTACCTCTGCAGGGACCCTACAGTGGGTGACACTGGAAGAATAAAAGGCTATCCTTATCCTATTGCTCATTAAAGCCCAGTCTGGAAATCAAGCTTGCCCCCAATCTAATCAAGGTCTCAAACTACAGCTTTTAAGTTCTGTATAAAAGAATATCACTACCACCCATACTTATTTCTTTGCTGGGAAAAGACAATATAATTGTCTGGAGCAGAGAGGCAGTGGGTATCTGCCCACACATACACACACCTCTCCAGTGCCTTTGCTAGCTGACTTTCTGGGCTGTGTACCTGCTCTCTCCAATATTTCTGTACTGGGTGCGCAAGACTGAGCATTTCTTATGGCCCAAACTCTTTAAATATCAGTGAATCCTGTCTTCACAGTACTAGCAGAATCTGCACCAGCTCTAGGCAAGTTAGATTTTGCACAGAAGCTTTGAAAACTTTAAAGAAATATTTCTCTTGCAAGCAACATTCCAACCAAAGCATACTCCAGGCACGAGTAGGCAAGGTGCGACATACGTATCCAAAGAGCAAAATGCTGCAACACCTCTGAGAATGGAAGGATGCTGGAGATGTCACCAAAGCTCCCTCTCCAGATATTTCAGAACTGACTGAAAAGCAGGAGCTCGTGTGGGAGAGCCTTCTGGGAGTATGCTAAACAGACCGTGGAGATTAGAGTAGCTCTTTTGCGCAGCTCCCTTGGCCACATCCGACTGTCACTGCTTTAATTAAGAGACCCAGCTTCCACTGTCAGATCAGTTTAGCTGCCTGAACAACTGTAAAACAGCTGTCCTTGGCAGAGCCCCATGGGAAGAGAGAGGATTGCAAATTCACTTCCGGTCTGCAAGCAAAGTCTGTTGAAAGACTGATGAACGTCATCTGCCCAGTGCTAACTGGTACATATCATGGTCTCTGTTACCTTTCCTGCATTTCTGTTTAAAAAAAGGATATTATTTGAACTGTCTTTAACTTAATGAAGACAGCGTTTTCCTAAAATGTGTATTGGTTTCTCTCAAAAGTCATGAGTTAACCAAGAAGGAATTTATCTTTACGAATCTCCAAGAATTCAGTTGAATTTATAATATAGAGAATTAAAGCATCAAAATGCACTTATATGCTGGAAGCATACAGAACTTCTTTAAAAAATAATCCTTCCATCTCACCCTCTTGCTTTCTAACATCTTCTAAAATATCCTTTCCCATCAATGATGTAATAGCACAATACTTATAGCAATTGCCTGATAAATAGAATGTTGTAGGTCTGAAACTGGGTACATTTTTTTTTATTCCAGTTTTTCTTTCCCTGAACTTCCCCCTTTTTCCTGTGCTTTTTTAAAGTCTTGGGTGAAGGAAAAAACAATGAAATGGTACATCACTAGATTATTTACTATAATTTATTTAATTTATTACAAATAACTTCTTTTCATAAAAAGTTGCACAAAATCCCTCAATCTCTCTCTCGCTGTCCCTGAAATTTGTCACAATGTAATCATCATTCAGTCTTACTCCCAAACAGCAAGGACACGGGCAGAAGACCTTAAAAATGGGAGCTAAATGTCCCCCCCTTTTTTTTCTTCTTCTAAGACATAAACAGTATATTGAATTTTAGTAGTAGGCTGCTTTAAACCTGAGTATGCCATCAGTAACTAGTGAAAAAATACATCTATTTCCAAAGGGCAGGAAAGATGAAGGATACAAATAAAATAACGTAAAATAAAATATGACTGCAGATAAAACTGCTAGCTGGCAGAAGAACTAGCACCAATCTTTTGAGAACCGGTTTTTGCTTTGAGAGATTCCTGATCTGCTGAGTGTTATCATGCCCATATTGGAGGGTTTCTTTTCTTTTCTTTTCTTTTCTTTTCTTTTCTTTTCTTTTCTTTTTCTTTCTTTCTTTCTTTCTTTCTTTCTTTCTTTCTTTCTTTCTTTCTTTCTTTCTTTCTTTCTTTCTTTCTTTCTTCTATCCGTCTATTTCAAACCTAGGTTTTCTTCTCTCTGCTTGTTCTTTCTGACAAGAGGAATGAATATGTCAGGGGCTTCTGCTGCAGTGCAGGGTCAAAAAAGTTATGACCATAGCCACGATTGTGCAATTAAGTCCTGCCTTTTTTTAGGTATGTCACGCAGGCAGCACATATAAAAATGGGTGGAGATTTTATGACACAATCACAGGGCCCATCTTGTCTTTTTTTTTAACCATCACAAATTCCCCCTTATGTGTGTATATACAGAGAATGTGGATGGGAATCAATTTCATAAATGAAATTTCTTATATGGGCAATTAAGTTTAAATAGCTAATTAATATTAATTCTTATTTAGCTTCTGAGACACATTAACATATATGAATTCAGACAATTGTGTCAGAAGCAGGATTTTTATTTTTATTTTTGAATAGGAGAGTTTGGAGCAGATAGCAATTAGAAGGTTGTTGATTTCACAGGTTTTTTTGTTTTTTGTTTTGTCTCTGTTGAGAAACACAGCTATTCCTTTTGGGACATCTTCAGTCTAGGACTGAGAGCAGTTTGGGGTAGTAGTTAAAAGTGTTAAACTAGAAATTGGCAGAATGAGAGGTCTATTCTTACCTTAGACATGAAACCAGACGGGTGACCTTGGGCCAGTCCCATTCTCTTAGCCCTACAAAGAAGGCGACAGCAAAAATCTTCCCAAGAAAATTGAAAGGACAGGAGTCAAGCCTGACCTGGAGGCACACAAAGACACAGAAGTTTAGAAAAAGTTTTTATGTAAAAACTTTACCGCAGAGTTTAGATCTATCTTTGCACCATTTGCAAGTCCTCATGTGCAAACCCACCCAAAGGAAAGGACATTTGATAGAGTCTGGGGTGGGATAGTTTAAGCACCTCCTTTCTCTCTGTTGCTTCTCTATCCGAATTTCCGCATTCAAAATGAATCTATTGGGTTTTTTTTAAGGCATTCTAAAGCAGATACAGCTATAGATATTATAATTGAGGATTGTCCTATCTGAGCTGCAAAACTCCAGTTGACTACTAACTAGATGACAGCAAGTCATTGCTATCCAATGATTATCTTGAGCAGGGGTCTTCAAACATGGCCCTTTTATGACTTGTGGACTTCAACTCCCAGAATTCCTCAGCCAGCCAGCCATGCTGGCTGAGGAACTCTGGGAGTTGAAGTCCACAAGTCATAAAAGGGCCAAGTTTGAAGACCCCTGATCTTGAGATTTGCCCTAAAGAAGTACTGTATTTATTCAGGATGAAACAAAGCTGTAGTTGAAAATTTCATCACAAGATGGCATCAGAGGCCTTTGCAAAACAGATCACTTTCGGTCTGTCTTTGGAAGCCAATAGCCACACCCTATTGCCTTCCCTTCTTCACAGGCAGGAATATTAATAAGTGCTTATGGTAGGTTATATACCAAATGACTGGAAATGCCTCAGCTTAACCATTTTGCATAGAATTGTTTTTCCTCCCTCACTCTAATTATACCTACAGATTCAATCTGCAACCATTTGCAGTTACAACACTGATGGGAAAAAAAACTTTATGGCTAACTGTCACATTTACAATCTTTGCAGGTGTGTAAAGCAAAAGAAAACTACAGTAAGATTGTTGAGCACAGTCAAGGTTTCACTTAGCAACTGTTTCACTGAACAACCGAGTTAACAGTCCTAATTTCAGTAGCTAAAAGACTATCTGTAATAAGTATTTATACTATACCTTTTGAATCTTAAAAATGCCTTAGCTACCTAATCTCAATAATTGCTGCTCTAACTAATTTTTTTAAAAAAATTCATTCCCTAGCATTATCGCCACATCAGAGATGGAGAATAGAGCTGGAAAGACAGAAGCATCTCTGGGAAGGAACCTGGTAAATTGAGAGATTCCCGTTCATGGCCTGGTCCCTTTAACCATCAGGATATATCAAGCTCTGATGCCATCCACACCCCTCCAGTCACTTTCCCATCTATCCCACATGTTTATATCATGTGCCTGGTGTCCCTGCTTGCCAGGAAAAGATTAACGCTATTCCCACACAAACAAACAGCTGCGGTTTCAACTTCTCAACATGATGATGGAACATAAATAAAATAACTGGGGTTTCCAATTCAGGAAAAAGAAGTTGGTGATCTGTCCAAAATCAAGTAGCTGGATTAGGTGGAGATAAGATCATGTTCTCTGTTGCAAGATCACTTTTTATACAGAAACAACTTCAATCAGTGCAAAATCCTTATGAATCAATTTTCATGATCTGTCTGATCATGGCTAAAAGAAAAAAACATTTTCATAATTTTAGTTTTTCTAAACAATAAAATCACTTTTATTTGCAAACATTTGAGATGGGGTGGATGGCATTACAGGTGTGTGTGAAATAGATTGGTTTCATTTTGAGAATTTCAGACTGTGGAGTCAACAGTTTTCCTCCAGGAGGAACATCACAACCTTCTACCAAGGAGAAAATCACACCACCAACAACACTGGCAGGGCAAGCATATAGACAGGGAGCAAACTCTATGCTCACTACAACTGATGATGTAACCTAGCTTAGTAATGACTGCAAGCAACAAAGAAGCTGTGATCCAAAGGTGCTTTTTTGAAAAGGCAATTGGACTTTCTTGTTTTTCTTTGAAGACATTTCGCTTCTCATTCAAGAAACTTCTTCAGCACTGACTGGATGCTGGGGAATGGAAGAATTTATATTCTTTGCAGACAACTGGTCATTTGCATTCTTTTTTTAAAAAATATATTTTATTGATTTTTTTATATAAACACCTTGATATTTGATAAACAGTATGTTGTCTGGGTTTATGTTTACAAAGTAATCACTAACAATCAATTTCTGTATTCCAAAGTCCACATAATAGCTTTGCTTGATTTTCTCTTCTTGCAATAATATTCTCTTTGCAACCTTAAATTAATGCAATTCTTATTAATTTGATAGGTAACAATTAAATATAAAGATTTTTCTAAAATTTATACCAATAATAATCACATCAATATCATGCTTCTTTTCTATCTGGTCATCTTGGTTGCCTCGTCATGAATCCTGTTTACAATTCTTATTTAAATTTATTTTCCCTACAATGTTTAAAACATTTCTACTGGTTAAAATTTTCCCAGAGTTAATTACTTAAGTATTTAAATCTATTTTCATGTCTTTAAAAGTAAGTAAGAAAAAGACACAAAAGAAAAACATAGAAAAAGAAAAGATGAGAGAGAAAAAGAAAAAAAGGGAGAGAAAAATAAGAAAATAATATACTACTTAAAATACATATCCCTCTTGAACTAGTATATACTTATTTCCAAATTTTTTCTGTTCTTTTTACCCATAATTAAACCTATGTTTAATCTTTAAATGTTCCATTTAATAAATCCAATCATCTAATCTTTTAACTCTGTTCAAAACATTTTTCCCTTTTTAGTTATTCATTGGAATTTTCTTAAAATCAATTACATTTAAATATCTAAAACATTTCCTTTATATTGATCATCCCAAACATTTTTATATTTCTCATATAAAAAAACAGAATAAAAAAAGAGAAAAGAAAAAATACTGTCTTACTTGGAGGGTTCATCCCTCTTAAACTAAAATCTTTCTATTTCTTCAACCAAATTCAAACAGGTGTTTAATTTTTAAATATTCCCTCTGATACACCCCATCATCTAATTCCTCAATTCTCACTTTAGCCCTTTTCTTTTGCCAAGCATCTTTCCCAATAAATATATTCCGTTGAATCAAAGAGTCTTTTCATAATCTTGTAAATGTTGTTGTAGATATAGTAGGCAAATCAAACATCATATCTTTGTAAAAAGATTTTGCCCCTTCATATTCATTGAAGATTTCTCTCATCATCCCTTGTGTCCCCATTTCTTGTGGTACTCCCAACAGCTCAGCAATCCATTTTGTCAAATCTTTTTCCTTATCCTCAAATTTACTTTGTGGTCTTAGAGTACAAGTTATCTTTTCCATGTTCAATGTTTCTTGTAAGTCCTTCTCCACTTGAGTCTCCACTAGTTTATATTCAGTTGCTTTACATGATCTCTCTCTCTTTTTGTTTTCTGATCATTTAATTGTTGTGACATTAAATTGAGAATACATTCATTTAAATATTCAAATTCATTTTTAATTTCCTCATGGTTTGAAAATAATATCATTTGCCTTTGTGGTAACAGAACATACATTTCCTCCTGGTAAGTATTTATTTTTTCTTGATATGTTCTTTCTGCAGATCTCTGATGCTCCATAATAACCAAAAATCCTTTCTCTGCCAATCACTTTAAAGTCACAATTTAAAAAATATTTATAATCCAGGAAGGACAATTTTTCCTAAGTTTTATAGTTCTCACTTTGTAGATAGTCCACAATGTTTTCTTTTCTTTTGTTACAGCTGCTCTTTATTTAATCAAAGCCCTGAAGGTCACAACAAGCTTTTCTTTCTGGGCTATATATTTAGGGCAGTATTTTCATCCCCCACTAGATGTCAGCACCAGTCCATCTTTCAATTTTCTGTATTTTTTTCCCTGTTTAGAGGAGGGTGGAACAAAGACCCCCCCCCTCTCACTTTCGGAGGATTTTTACTTCTGGGATTTTTTTCTTTTTTTTTCAGGAAATCAGTCAGATAGAAGAGAGAGAATCAATATTCTTACCCAGTTCACTCACGCTGTTTACAATCATGCTTAGTTTAGTGCTTTTTGGCTTCGGCTGCATGTAGCTTGGGATGACACTAGCCTTTCTTCTGTCGGTTTTTGGAGAGCTTTCCCCAGACGTCTGGATCGACCATCTCCCCAGGATCGGCATGGCTTCCCTCCTTCCTTGCAATATCTCCAGGGTGGCTTTGGGCTCATTTAGGGTCCCCAAACAGAGAAATCAGCCATAGGGCTCGGATCTTCTCGATCCCTCAGCTGCAGCGTTAGCTGCGCAGAACCGGAAGCCTCTGGTCATTTGCATTCTTTTAGAGAGTTGTTGAGGCCACTTGGAAGCTTATATGTGTCCTTAGGGTCACCTGAGTAATGCAAATGGGTGTGAAGCCTTCTTGGAACTGCTGAAAGGACTATGCTGCAGACTGGAGATAGATAATGTTGTATCCCTCCCCCTCTGTTGAGAGAGGGCTGTTCAGTTTTGACATAGATGGCCTCTTTGACCCCTATTTCAAACTAGTGGTCCTCTCTGTCTAAAATGTGGACTTTGCTGTCTTCAAAAGAATGGTCTTTGTGTTTTAAATACAGATGGACTGCTGAAACTTGTCCTGATGGGTTTGTTCTCCTATGTTGTGCCATGCGTTTATGAAATAGTTGTTTGGTTTCCCCAATGTACAGATCTGCACATGTCTCAACCTTCAAGTGGCCTCAACAACACTCTAAAAGAATGTAAATGACCAGCTGTCTGCAAGGAGAATAAATCCTTCCATTCCCCACCATTCAGTCAGAGATGAAGAAGTTTCTTGGATTAGAAGTGAAATGTCTTCAAAGAAAAACAAGAAAATCCAGTTGCCTCTTGAAAAAAAGCACCTATCCAACGAAGGTGTGGAGATGGACCCAGAGAAAGTACAGGCCGGTGGTAAGCCCTTCAGCACCCTGGAGAGAGATCTCTATGGACTTTATTGTGGAGCTTCCTGAAAGCGCTGGGAATACAGTTATTTCGGTGGTTACAGACTTGTTTTTCAGGCAAGCCCATTTCATCCCATGCCCAAAGATCCCAACAGCCAAGACATTGGCTAAGCTCTTTGGGCAGCACATCTATCAATTCCACAATGCATAATTTCAGACAGGGGGGTTCAATTCATCTCCAAGTTCTGTAGAGCTTTTCTGGACCTTTTGGGTTCTAGTCAGGAATTATCATCTAGTCATCATCCTCAAATGAATGGGGGGACAGAGAGACTGAACTCAGTTCTAGAACAGTACCTTAGATGCGTTATCAACTATCAACAAGATAATTGGACTGATCTGTTGCCATTTGCTTAAGTCGCATATAATAATACTGTGCACTCGAGTACTGATTATACCCCATTCCAAGTTGCCAAAGACCAAACATTTGTCCCCATTCTGGAACTGCCCACTAAAGTACCTGTCAGGGCCCCAAATCCCTATTGTTTTCTTGCATATATCCTTTTTCGCTTTTGTTTTGGGGCCTGCCATTCTGCTGGGGGGAGGGGGGATATTTGCTTGCGCGTGGGATAACTTTTGCTTTTTACTTTTCCTCTCCCACCTCTATCCACTTGAGAAAGGAATGTGTCTCCCTTATCAGGGAGATGGTTACAGAGAAATGAAACTGGAGAAGACCCCGAGATGTGCGCCAACTGCGCCAGTTACCTGCACATCATTGCCACCTGTGGATTGGCTGGATTTGAAATGGACATTATGACTCTGGTGGGAGGAGGAATATTGCTGGTTTAACTATACCATTTAAGCGGGATTTTCCCCAGATCTAGCCTTGACTTCCCTACTGTCACTAACCCCTAATAAAAGTTTCCTTTTGAGACAATGCCTGTTTCAAGAGTTCTACTTTCTTGAGTGGTTAGCTGAAGTGGTTCCTTACATAAGGTGAGATCTGCATAGTACTCAACCCGGAGAAGCTGCTGCCCTACTGGGGGAGTCGCAACTAAATTTCACATGGAGGAATTCCAGGTAGAGAAGTGGAACGAGGATCTCCTATGCTTGAAACCAGATTAAAGCCTCTCCAGGGACCTGGAAGAAGCTGGATCTTCTGGTGAAGAAGATCAAGCCAGCTGGTTACTTGGGGTTGGGAAAAAGGAAGGATGGGAGGAAAAAGCCATGAAAGTCACCATTACCCGAGGTGGAGGAAAGAAAAAGGCAAATAAAAAAAATCCAGAGCCTGCCCCTCCTGATAAAGATGGAGAAAAGGAAGAATTGAAATCGGGAACGATGGGAGCTGTGATGGAGTATGTGAAAAAGCCATCGACGAATTTAAGGTGCAGCTGAAAGAAAGCCCCGAATCGGAGGAAGAGTCAGAAGGTGAATCGGAGGAGGAGGAATCAGAGGTCTGAGAGATGGCAGCGGCTGGAGCCCAGGAGGCAGCACTGCGGTGAGGCCGTCCATCTCAAGGAACCAGAGGCAGACCACCCCAACCATCCAAGATGAAGCCAATTCTGATCGGAGTGAAGTTTGATGGAGACCCAAAGTGATTGGGGTACTTCCTGGCACAAGTGTTCACCTACATGCAATGAATGGGTATACAAAATGCATGTTAGGGCTTCTAAGCTACTTAAGCATTTTCACTCTAAGTACCCTGATAAGCCTGATTAATGTCGTATTTTGTTTTCTTCCCCTTCCTTTTTATGTCTTTTGCAGGTGGATTACCCATTTTTCTAGGGGGTCTATATGACAGATCCCTAAAGAAATGTATTCTTTCCCTTTGCATATTGTTGAATTTGTAAACCTTCTTTGTGACCTGCCATTCTGTTGGGAGGGGGGAGCTTTTGGGATTGCTTTTTTTTTTATAACAAGTTTTATTAATTTTTCATATTTTTTTTGAACAAAGTATTTAGGAAACAACGTGGGGATAGGGTAATCAATCATCTTAAATCAAAAACATACATTCACAAATCAGCAATTGTCTAAAATCAAAAACATACATTTACTAGTCAGGTTAACTCCTTGAAGGTTCCCTCTCTCTTTCCCTCCATTAATATAACATATTCAAGTTAATACATTTCTAGGTAAATGTCAATCCATCCATAACATTTTTTCAATCACATTTTACCTATAAAAATTCCAAGTCCTGTTTTTAAGTTTAACTACATTCCAATTAGCACATTCCAATTTAACATTAATTAAACATACTATTTATATTTCAGGCATCCCTAATTACATAACATAACCATTATCATGTCTACAATAATATTCCAACAATTACCTTCTCATTCTATTATTTCCATTCCATTAGAAAATAAATATCATATCTAACATAAACCTCTTATCTTCCAAAAAAGGAATAAAAAATAAAAATAAGGTAAAAAAGAAAATGTATATCTTTACACTATTTCAACCATATATAATCTTAATAGGTACGCATTTAAAACATTTTTCATTTCACATTTCCAAACTATATTCTAACCAATAATTTCATCTCAATTATAAATCTGAATCCTAAATATTAAATCAATCCCAACATCCATATACTGTCCTGTTATGATGCCCTTCCCCCAGGGGATGGAATGTCTCACCCTTATCTAAGAGATGGTTTGCGCTTGGAGCCAGAAGGAAATGAAAGTGAGAAAGACCTTGAATGAACGAGCCAAAGAACTCAGTTACCAAAACATTATGCCTCCTGTGGATTGGCTGGATTTCAAAGGAACACTGGGACACTGTGGGGAGGAGTATTGAATGCTGCTTTTATTATATTGCTTTCGCGGGTTTTTCCCCAGACCTCGCCTTGAATCCCTGCTGTCACTAGCCCCTAATAAAAGTTCCTTTTGAGACAATGCCTGTTTCAAGAGTTCTGCTTTCTTGGGTGGCTTAGCTGAGGTAGGTCCTTACAGCACCTTTGGGACAACCATGACCTGGATGACTGAGAATCTTCATAGCTGTGAGCACCAAGGTCTCTGCATCATAACCTGTTGAAAATGTAGCTGGTAGATCAAACAGCTAGATGAGATATGCAAAATGCAAGCAAAGAAACCTTTTAAAATATTTCTGGAAAGCCTGGGAGAAGCTTCTGCATACACACATAAATGTTACCTAAAAAAAAAAAAAAACTCCTTTGGGTATTGGAATGTATAGAGAAATTCTTAAAAGCAAAGCCAAGCAAAACATTGTTATGGCTTTATTTTGATTTGAAAAGCAAGAATACACATTGATTGCTTCACAAAGCACATTCAAAGTGGTGCTTCATTTGAATTTCATTTACATGAGTACCCCTTCAAAAACCTGCACAGTCCTATCACATAGTCTCTGTCTTCACAGGTTAGAATCCAATCCATCTTCTCTCAAGCAATTGTCTTAATATTGTATATCAGTTTGGGAATTATTTTTTTACTCCTTTGAATTTAAGTTGCTACCAAAGCACTGTGCTTCTAGCGTCAACCCATAACTCAATGAAAAAAGAAATACCTTTCAGGCAGAAGTTCTTAATTGCTGGCACATCAAGATTAAAATGGTAACGACATTTTAGACGTCTATTGACTCTATTATCTTTTTTCCAACCAATGGAATATCATAATGTCTATGGAGGCAGCCTAGGACTCAGCAATGGGGCCAACCATTTTCATGGGAATATTTTTGTTTTCCAGCCAGCTTGAGGAGGGATGGATAGCATTTCAACTCAGCAATTGTAAAAGTGTGTTATAATGCAGGTAAGTATAATGAGCTACTCTGGCCCTGGTAGGCATCCTTTGTTTGAATGGCACAATAGCACAGTTACTTTAGGATCTCATGATCTACAGAGCTTGAGGAACAGTGGGGCACATACAGAGAGCTAACAATTCTCCTTTTTGTCTACCTGTCTGCCTGATTTTTGTTTGTGAGATTGCTAATCTCAGACCACTTCCTTCCAGGGCTGGATTAAGGCCAACTGATGCCCTAAGCATAGCCAAACAATGGTGCCCTTTGATGGAAGCAAAACTCTCATGCTAGGAGATGGAAACAAATGTGGTATCTACCACACCCTCAAGCCAAACTTATAAAGATTAGTCATTCATCACACCAAAGAAAAGGTTTTTTTAAGAATGCAGGTTATAGTTGAGCATGACAGATAAAGACAATTAGAAAAAAAACTTGACTAAAATCAAGTGTACTAGAAAAGAATTAAAGGCAGGATAGGTGGGGGGGGGGAAACAACTCTGTGAAGCTGGGCTGCTTCCTTCTATCCCGTTTTCTCAGCCACACACAGAGAGACTAGATGTTCTTGGACTCTCTTCCTGATAATTTATAACTAGCTTGATTCTAGGCTTTGCCTATAGCTATAAATGTGTTTCCTATTAATAAATCTTCTTTCTGTTATAGTTACAGAACTTGCTTCATTAAACAATGTTTATATTAGAGCCCAATATCAGGAACATTCTCTGGAACGTTTAAATCTCCAAAAGGCTTAAACTCTGCTTATCCTAACTCTGCTTTTAGTCTACTAAAGTCCACTTCTTTTGGGTTTAGAAAATAAAGTTGGGATAGTTAATATCCAGCTAGCTTTTCCTACTATTACTCCACATTATTTCTCAGCAATAGGGCAATATTTCTGAATGTCTTCTTCCCAGCCTCTTCTGACCTTCATTTGCTTTGTGCAATGGTGAAAGTATTATGCCTCATGTGCAATTTCCAAGCCTTCAGGTAAATTGAGTCTCAGCCTTACTGCCATGTTAGTAGGATTATTGCTAACTCGGTCTTAAATTTTCCACAGCTTCTTAAAGAACTTCACCTGCATGTCTGTAAACCCTCTCTCTGCCTGCTTTGTTTCTTGCTGCTTGGGCTAAATAGCAGAACTGGTTTGGAAGGGGTGGTGACATGATGAGTCATTATAAACGAGTAACTGTATAGGCAACGCCAATATGATATGGACAAAAAGAGTTCTTCCTTGAAACCGATACACGGTATCACAAAAGATGCACAAATGTTGAAGATGAATATATGACTACATCACAGCAAAATAAAAAAAAATCCCTTACCACCTTAGGGTATTATATTGCTTATTTGAGCCTTGATTGTCCCAGTTTCAAATCGTCTCCAAATTCTATATTTCATGACTTCATCCCTGAACAGCTGAAGTCAGATTCTGTTGGTCAAAACAATTCACAGTTCCTCTAGATCAGACTTCCCAAAATGGACATAAGATATATTGGTAATCAATTTCTATCATCTCCGGCATTATGGAAGCTGGAGACTAACATTAGGGAGGAGATGTGGGGTCAGGTATCAGACTATGGAGAGGCATTCTTGATTTATTCTACAATAATACCAAATTTTGAAGTAATTAAGATGAATAGAAAAAAGTGAGTCTAAGCCAGGTCACCCTAGCATGCATTACTATCCAGTACTACCCACATTTTTGTAAATTATTGAAAAACAGTCACAAAAATATGCATTTGTTTTATATATAATTTTTACTGACTAGATTCTTGTTAGCATCTGTTTCTAATACATACTTTTTAATATGCCTTTTCACTAAACATATTCATTTTTTGCCTGTAACTCTCCCAATTATATGTTTTGCTTGCAACGTGCCCACATACACACATCTGTGTACCCAGTTTTTGAGCTGAGGGATATTTTGAAGAAACAGGAATGGAATCCATGATTTGCAACCTATTTGTAACAGACTGTTTCCTGACAGGGCAGATCTCATAATTTCACTTGATCTCTATATTGTTAATGTGAGCAAATGCTGCAAGGCCTTCTGTCAGTGTTGGGATTTTGTTCCACAGCTTTATCGTCTATATTGCTTGACAAATATCTGTTGCCTGCAAGGATTGTACTTTTGCGATTTTCTCTTTATTTGGCGTCTATTCTGAAGATGCCAGACACTCTGAAAAACTGTCATATCATTGTTATTATTGCTGGTTTTGTGAATCCCAGTAATCAGTCTTCAGCCAATTTACAGAGACAAGGAAAGATAAGGATAAGAAGAATATTACAGAGGGTAATGGACAGGATCTTTAAAACAATGCTAGATTGGATGCAAGAGGAGAAGGAACAAGCTGCCCTACCCAATGAAGCAGGAAGGAAAGGGCCTGAACATGGCCATGTCAAAGGCCTCCCACAGGCCACCTAACACTCAAGTTGGAGGGCCTACTGCATATGAGAGTTCCTCCTCATTGTCTTCCAAGCCAAGAGAAGTCTTTACAATGACACACATTGTGAGAGAAATCTTATGGTGAGATTCTAACAGGCAAAGTTCAGTTTTCCAGTAGGATGCAGGAGTTCTGATGCTTTTTCCCTTGGACCCCAGCCATGACATGAAACAAAAGTAGCTTAGTTCTTTGGGTGAGCTAACAAAGAAATATCTGCAGAACATCAGAGAGCGAGGACCAGGGTGCTAAGTTGAAATATGTTTTCAAAGAAGGCTTCAATCAAGTCAGCACCTCTGAGGAAAAGAACACTGTGGTCAAGGATGATTAACCTATATTGATGTATATGGTTGATTGTTTGAAAAGACTGGAACCAGTCATTGCCTTCTTTTACAAACTATGGGTTAATTGTTGTCCAGGACATTCATCTCAACAAGTCTTAATGAAACTGCAGGGCAGAGTAATACAGCAATGGGCTTTTTATGATAGTCATCTTTTCATAATGTCCTTGCTTACTTTTATTCACCAAGAATGGAATCCATAGTTTTAGCGAATGTGAATAATAATGTCTTCTGGGACTCTGCAACTTTAAGTATAACATATATGAAGCTTTCTTTCTCACTCAGAGATGGATATACTGATGGGTAGTGAGCATTTCAGAACAAACATCTGATTTTTTTTCTTGCTGATTCAAGTTTTTTAAGCAGGAGGCTTCAGACACAGATATTCTTAGCTAGTATTCTGAAATAATATAGATTCAGAAAGGGTTAGGGTTAGTTTTGTTTTTTAGGATTTTCTGTTTATTGAAGGTTTAATAGTATCTAGGATCTTTCTATTTTTACTAGATTTAATATAATCTATATGATCAATAACTACAACTAGCTTGTCATTCTCTTTTACTGGTTTTAATCCTATTCTTTAAAAAAAATCCAGATTTATCCATTTTAACTCTTGTATACAGCTTAAATTTTGTTCTTAGTTATCATGGGCTGAAAGATATTTAAATAGGAATAGTTATTTATCTGCCAGCACCAAATTACTTGATCTTGGAGTGTTGCCTGAGGAACATGAATAACCCCCATCCAGCTCTGTGTCAAGATTTAGAAATGCCAGTGCTATGCCTATGAATGCAAAGGTTAACATTATTAACATGATGTTGAATTCTGAGCTTTTGGGATAATGACAGGAATAGCTTGTGTGAGATATGCAATGACCCCAAATTTCTCTAATTGTGTCCACCCACAGTCTCCAACAGGCATTCTTCCGAACTTGGGTAACGGCATCATTACAGTGTACACTAAACTATCTTCTAGATGCAGAATGTATAAAGACATGGGTATTTAGCATCCAGATTTGGGAAACTGTTGGTCATCTGTCTGATATCCAACAAGATGGCAGCTTGCTGCCAATAGTAAATGTGCTATAATTTCCATTCATAGTTTCTGATTTAATCATACTGAATAGAAAAGTTATGTATAGATAGTAGAAATATATTTGAACCCAACCATTACTGTAGAATTTCATATGATGAATAAACAGACTTGAATTCATAAAAAAATGATTCTGAAGTACAAAATGCAATTTTAAAAAGTAGACTATGAGCAATAGTAACTATTTGTAAACCACTTAGAGAGTGCTGTAAAGTACTATGGAACAGTATATAAGTCTAAATGCTATTCCTATTGCTATGTCCCAAATGAATTAAATCATTCTAATTAAATTTTATCAGATCAAATAAAGGCTGTATTCTTCTTTAAATAATAGCAATTTCAAATACAGTTTGTCATTGTGGATGTGTTCTAAATCCACAGTCTCCAGTGGTCCTTTGCCAGTCCATTTATGGATCCACAAACAATTTAGGACAAGCATATATTAGGAAAAAAAATCTATTAAATGTTTTTGCAGTATCAATACACATTTAAAGATAATTCAAATGGGGGTTTGCGTAGCATCCATAATAGCCTTGTGAGAAATTCAGATTATTTTGTGCAAGCCAGGCCTCTGCAAAGCAGGGCACATATCTGGCTCTGAATAAAATCTAGAATCTGAAATCCACTTTTCTACTTGTAGAGTTGGCTGCAAAGCAATTAAAACTTATTATTAGCTCAAATGACTGTTACCATTTGGTGAAGAACAGAGTATTTGTATCAAATGTCTCACATGTGCCAAAAACACATTTGTTTTGCTTGGTTAATTGTTAGCAGAGAGAAAAAAGAAATAAAACAAAATGCTTGGCGCAAACAAGATAAAAAGCAAACATTAGTTTAAAGTTAATGCTTATTTGCTGCACATGTTTGGACATAATTTGATATAGAGGGATTTTTCTACACAATATGGATGCTATTACAAAAATAAGAGAAGAAATGGCTCTGCTGGATCTGCCCAAAAGCTCATCTAACCCATTATCTTGTGTTACTCAGTACTTAAACAGATGGCTCCAGTAAGATGACAATAAGACATGAGAGCATAGGAGGTCCCTTCCAAAGGTGTCACAGTGGCCATAAAAAAGAGCAGAGCTTCAATTGTATGGTTGTGGCTGCCATATGGATATATTTTTTTTAACCTCCTCCCCATGGACATTTCTTCTCTATCCCATTCTTGCTCTCTATCAGCCCATCTTTAATTCAGGAGGCTGCATACCAGCATGCATTCTAGTAGCTCTAATGGCTGTGAATCAAAATATTATCTCGGATAATTATTCCAAGGATATTTTAATAATTTCCAGTCTTTTTCAGCATCTGCTCCCAATCCAGAGGTGCAGACAATTATGTTGTTCTGATCCACATCTATAACTTAAGAGTATATTGATGTAAATGATCAAAGCAATCAACAACTTCTTTTTGTGAAAACATGAACTTTCCTATGGTATAGCCAAATGTATGGATGACAGTAATATTCAGTGAGGTAATGCAAGATTCTGGGATAACACCAACACATTTTAAATTTTAAACCAAAGTCGGCTTTGAAAACTCCAGAAGAACAATCATAATGCAAATGAAATTCAATATAAATAGAACACGAATCCACTATTCTTAAAAAAATTATTATCCATGGAAAAAATATAGGCTATCAAAATGAACTGTGAGATTTTTTTCAAGCTCAGAAAAAAGGCCAAGGGCAATATTTATAGAAATACCGAAAGATGAAGAGAAGAATTAGCATTTCCTGTTACAATAGAACCTATGCAATTGGTGCAAATAAATTCAGAACAAAGAAAATGGATTTCTTGATTGATAATATGCCATCAAGTGGTTTTTGACTTGTAACAACTACATGGATAGATTTTCTCCATCATGATCTGTCTCTAATCTGATCTTTCAATGGTTATCCAAGGCCACTATAACTGGGACCATCCACCTTGCTGCTGGTGGTCCTCTTAATAGGATAATTTGAGCCTGGTCATTTGTGTGAAGTGAGAATACTGAGCTGGCTCAGAGTGCTTTAAAGGTATGAGAAAAATTAATAGGGCAAGGTCATTATGGAAGCACCATATTTAGAAACAATGCTCTAGTTTTGATTTTGAAAAAGCATTTGATAAAATAAGACACAGCAAACTATTAGAAATCCTGAAACAAGGGGGACTAGGTGACAAAGACATCCAAATCATAAAGAATCTATATTGGCATCAGGTAGCAAATGTGAGACTAGGCCAAAAACACTCAGCTGATGCAGAAATACGAAGAGGAGTCAGACAGGGATGTATTCTGTCTCCACTGTTCAATATCTACTCTGAATCAATCTTCAACGAGGCACTGGAGAACATCGATGCTGGCATCAAAGTAAACGGTATTTGGATCAACAATTTAAAATATGCTGATGACACAGTTCTGCTTGCCAGTAAGCATGAAGACCTTCAGCTCCTCATCAACAGAGTCACAGAAATATCTGAAAAGTACGGCTTGAAGCTTAACACCTCAAAAACCAAGATCATGGTCATCAGCAAACAACCAGTTAATTTACCACCAATAAATTTGGAAGGAATACCATTAGAAAAAGTTGAAAGGATCATGCACCTTGGTTCTAATTTACATGAAAGCTGGGACATGACCACTGAAGTAAAGACAAGGATAGAGAAAGCTCGAACAGCATTCTTCAAAATGAAAAAGGTCTTCTGCAGTCATGACATAAGCCTAAGACTGAAAATTAGGCTTGTCAGATATTATATTTTTTCTATCCTGCTCTATGGAGTAGAGAGTTGGTCTCTGACAGAACGCCACCTGAAGAGATTAGAAGCATTTGAAATGTGGATTTACAGGCGGCTGTTACGTATAAGCTGGGTTGACAAGATCAGAAATGAGGAGGTGATAAACCGCCTGGGAAAGCAAGGGAAATCATCAAAACAATTAAAAAACGAAAGAATATTTCGGACATGTGATGCGACACCCAGAAAAATATGGCATACTCCATTTAATCCTCCAGGGAAAGATTGAAGGCAAACGAGGTCCAGGCAGAAGAAGAACATCATGGCTTCAAAATCTAAGGGACTGGTTTGGACAAAACTCAGCAGCACTTTTTCGTGCGGCTGCTGATAAAAACAGGATCGCCAACATGATCACCAGCGTCCGATAACGGATATGGCACAAGAAGAAAAAGAAGAAGAACAAGAAGCTCTAGTTCCTGAAATTTGTTTTCAAGAAAGAACAAAAGAAAGCATCACATTACATATAGAAACATCTGGAGCTCCTATTAAACCATTGCAGCCACCACTGAAGAAGGACTTTTTAAACTGTACTCCCAGGACACTCCTATGGACCACTAAGGGTTTTTTATCCCAAACATCAAACAAACCAGCAAATGCTGGCTCTTCAACCATTGGAAAGTTGCTGGGATACTGAACAAAAGAGGAAAGATTGATCTGGTCTGGTCTGGTCTGGTCTTAAATGAGCATAATTATCATCCGTGGTCAAGTCGATCTCAACCCACCATCACCTCTTTTGAGGCAGATGCAGAGTTTTAAAGGAGATCAAACCTAGAAACCTATTTTTATTTCTGATAGAAGTGGCTATGGTTTTAAGTCTAAAAAAAAAAACCAAATGGATTTTGAGTTTTACAATAAATGTTTACTTTGTTTAATGTACAGATAATTGGGGAACACTCTCGCAAAGAAAAATACAACAACCTAGCTAAAAGTTAGTAGGGAAAGGGCATACATATTGTTGTGCTGCCATAGGAATTGCAACAGTGACTAGGGTACTTCCAGATATATGAAAATTCCTAGTGGCATCACCATATAACACAAATAAGCAAACCAGCACTCATCAAATGAAGTAAAATTTGCATCCCTTACAGCCAGCACTTGGAAAGGAATTATATTGTTGTAATTACTCAGCTGTAAACCAAACCTATCCATGCTATAAAACATGTTCAGCAGAAAATACTGCAACATCATAGATAAAACACCAAATCATTTTTGGGTGAGAGTGATTAGTTGTTGAAGTTAAAATAACATTTTGCAATTTTTAAGATCATTCAACTCCATTGAAGATTTATTATGATGGACTTTCTGTTATGTATGTACTGTATGTATGTATGTATTCTTCATACTTCTTAACAATCCATCTCCCTCAGAGAGGGGCTCTGGGCAGTGTAAAATTAATCAATAAAATTAAACATTAAAATTGGAATAATTTAGGGTTAAAAAATTTAAAATTATAAAACAACATTATAAAATTTGAAAAGATGAAGTATTCCAAGATGGGAGATTAGCAGTTGTTAATACAGACAGGGGGATTCTCATGGAATCAACATGGTTGTGTGGGCCCTGTGTCCCCCATACAAGCCTACACAGCCAAGTTTCGACCCCTTTGTGAAAGGCCAAGAGATTGGAGGCTTTCCTCACCTCTGAGGCAAGATGTTCCACAATGCAGGGGTAGCAACAGAAAAGGCCCGCTTCCTAGACCCCATTTTCTTAGCTTTTCAACCATGAGCAGGAAAACAGAGAAAGAGCTTGTGAGTTCATGGGCACCATGACAACCACAGACTGTCCCAGGTGATCATGGACTCAACCCACAGAGAAGGCCACCCATAGACCTATTTTCTCTTTCAGAGCAATGACGTTAGATCTGAGGGTGGGGAATATTTCCATTAGTCCTTTGTTATGGTCAAATCATTCTCTGGTTTCCTTGGAGTTTTCTGATGGGAAAAAAGAAATGCTGTCAGGCTTTCAAGATTGAAGTCTGCCCTTGGAGGTAAGCCAGACGGACACCACAAGAAATATTAGAACTCTGCTTTATTGATACAGCCTATAATAACTGCCTCTTGAAAATCTGACAGGTTTTCGCCTTCCCTCCATATGCCAAAGAGAGTCAAGGAGTAGCAATTTTAAGTTTCTTTCTCATGAGTCCTTGTTTTCCTGGGGTAAACTCATTTTAGTAATGATCATTGCATCTCCAAGGTTATCTCTGTGTTCCTCTACAGTTGGGGACAGATCATCCTTTATGGCACATAATCAATCAATCAATCAATCAATCAATCAATGAAGAGGTAGTTAGGCATCCCTGATGGCTAATGGTCACAGTAAAAATATTGGAAAAGAAGATGATGTTGACAGAGATAGACATTAATGCCAGGTGGGATACACACAGTTTTATGTTTCCTGCTTCAAAGTACTAAAAAAACATGGACATAGAAAATTGCTGGGGCCGCACAGGGTCCTAGGACACTTTTCTAAGGCAACAAAGACCTTTTCCCACTGAGATCAGCAATCAGACATATTCTACGTTCCAATGCTATTTTTATTCCACCAGAAAGTTCTGCAAAATAAGCATTGAGCAGCACTATTCCCCAACTCTTTTCTGCCAATGCCTCTCAGCTATCTGATTTGTTAAACTTGAATTGCTACATTAAATCAGAAGTGGCATATACCCTTTTACTTTCTTGATTGCTTGATGTCAGGATAACCTCTTATTTATTTGAAGGGTGTATTTTCTAGGGCCAGCTCCAACTTTGCTTTAACTTTGGCCTCAAAGTTGAGCAGAGCCAGAAATAGTCAAAGGGTCGCAGCATGATCTCAGATCCTGCCTCTCCGGCCCTCTCTCAGTTTCATAATCAATCTTCCCTCCTTGCCTATTCTTTGATAATTTTCCCAGCAGTCTTGAATCATTCTGGGTGCAGGGACAAAATGGCCCTTTTTGTCCTTGCAATGCCCTTGGAAAAACTATTGAGAACTGAAGGAAAGGAGAAAGAAATGTGTGGCAATTTTCATTGCCCAGTGCTTCCCTGGAGCCAAAGAGACTATTGTAGAGTCGGTCTTTGCTTGTCTGGAGAATGCTACAGACATAACAAGAAACTCAGAGGGGGTCAGGGCAGAGATGATGCCATCTCAGGCACAGTCAGATGAAATGTCCTAAGGATATGAAACACATATTTTGTTGGCAAAGAGAATCTGCTCATACCAGCCTTCAGAATAAATGTATCAATGGGCAATGACTAGTGTAATCTTCCCCAATGTGGCAATGTGATCCATTGTGCTGCCCAGAAAGTCTGCAAGTTCCAATACAGTATATTTGGACTAATTTGGGGAAAGTTTTTTTATTCTGTGTTTGATGGACTTAGATGGAATATGTTACAAAGCTTGGTTTTACCTAGGACATTATGTTTCAAATACTCTACAAAGTTGTCTAGGAAAGATTGACCCATTTCCTTCTTCACTCTAATCCTCTCCCAGTAGCCCTCGGCTTCAGATACCCACAACTGTAACAGGGGCTACCCTGTGGCACTGAATCCTTTTCCATAGCAGAACGATTGAATGACAGCTGTTTTCTAAGATGTAATTGCTCCTCGGAAGCCCCTAGACAAATATACAGCATTGTAACTGTTGAGCTTACAACAAAAGCATGAGAGGTGCCAGTTCTGAATTATGGGGGTCCAAAACGCTATAATTGCAAGCTCTAGCCACCCGCATGCATGGTCTTTTTTAAACTTCCAGATTTATATCTCTGAGCAATTGGTTTGCATTTCCTGTTTTATGTATTTGGTAGAAGATTGTTTTTTTGTTTTGTTTTTTAGTAATTATAGCATTTCTTTCCAATTACAATTAGTCCTTTGGAGGAAGCAGAAGTGATAGGCTCTTCCCGGTCCTCTCCTTCTCTTCGTCCAGGAGGACACCACTTTCACCAGTTCAAGAGCCGCTCATCCCCTTTGAATGACATGTTGGAGGCTGCGGTCCAGAAGATCGTTGCTGGGGCCAGGACAGAAAATGAATCCGATTTCATTTAAAATGCTTTTGAATGCAAAGTAAAAAATAATTTGCAAGATTATTTTCTAGTTATGAATCGAATAATTTTCCCCTTTGGGGCCCATTAAAAATTACCATTTGGAAACCATTTGGGGGAGTTTCTAGAGGCTCCACCCAAGGATTTAATAGGTCTCAGGTTGGGCACCTCTGCCCTTGCTGGTCTTTAGACAATTTGACTACCCAGCCCCATACTTCTAAATCATGTTTACAACTGCTCAGCTTGATGTCTTATGTAAGCTGATGTCTTAAGTAAGTTGGGTGCCCTTTTGAAAGTACTGTTATTCTGGGGGGGAAAACATGGCATTTAACAATGCATGGAAGCTGTAAATGCAGGAAGAGCCCATTAGAGATGCACTGGGGATGGGAGAATTATTTCTGAGCAAAACTAGTGCCTGGAAGGCAGATTAGAATCACTTGGGCACTTTGAGAGAGGCAGCTGATACTCTGGAGAGATATAACTGCCTTGTGGATCTGCCACTTCCTCAACTATTCTCACCCACTCCAATAATAGTTGTCAGCAAGAGGACCCTTCTCCAACATATCTGTAACACTGCCCTTTAATCAGAGGAAGGGCAACTGTCAATTCAAGGCACTTCAACTGCAAAGCAGAACATCCTGCAAAATGCCTTTTATTCTTATTCTTGGGTGTTCCTTCCTGTCTGATTCACTTGACCAGCTAAGATCAATGTGTGCAATGCTATTGACTCATGAACTGAATAAGTGTAATTTGGCTACACTAGCTGTGTTTCTTACCCTGTTGATCTAGTTCAAATGAACATTTAGGATAGGATTCTTTTCTTTTATAATGATGGACCTCACTACTTTTTTTCACTCTCTTGTTTTTATCCTTTTACCAATACTGTGCTGATTACCAGAACAAACAGAAGAAGTGATGCATGTCTTAAGAGTTTTATACTGAATCCATGAGTCTCTGTTCCTCACCATAATAATGCCAAAATGACACATTTCACAAGCTTGGCCTTTCGTACTTGCATTGGGGGTTGAGTTGACATTTCAATGTTGTGACACACATTTCCTAATTTGCCCCACCCATTCTAATCCTCTTGTAGATGGGCCTGTGCCAGAGTTGACAACTGAATAGGGTTTATAACAGTAGACATCAAGTTCTAAAGTTTGTTAGTTGGATGTTTGTTAGTTAGTCTGGCTTGAATTACTCTTATGCCTATAATGCCAACTAAAGGTACCAAATTCAGAACATCAGTGCCTGTTTGGGATACATTTGGTTCAACATTAATTAAACAATTTTAAAAATGCCACAAAAGAAAGGAGATTGATTGGTCCACCGTCTCTCAGAGACTCATGGGTGAATGGGAATTTAATCTGACTCAACAGTTCTGGGCAGGCTTTTTATTTGAGCAATGTTGCCAAGTGGCAATCAGAACATCCTGCTCACTGCTCAGTCAGAAGAGTTTTTGATTACCCTATTCCCCAATTAGAAATTTGCAGCAGGTCCTGATTAGGGTCATGAATTAATCTGATGGCTTCCAGATGTGTTAAACCAACTCATTTAAACCAAATCCTGTGTTAAACCAACTCCTCCCAGCCAATGAAAGAGATTTTCATAGGAGGCAAAACCTAGTAAGTTATCTTGATAAGATAATATATGAAGTTAATAAGCAGATCATGACATTATTAGAGAGCTTAGTATTCAGTGGATCTCCCTGGACTGAACTTTTGTCACTTAACTGTAGCATAAACTAATTCACACACATTACATTCTTGGTCTAATGTAGGAGTGTAATGGCTAGATGTGAAATCTCCACTTCACCTTAAATAATCAATGACCCATGTCTTAACTCCTGCAATATGGAGTTTTCTTAGCAACCCATTTTGATAAAAACCACAAAACAAGCCTGGTGAGATGGAGAGCAAGTGCAGTAAATGCAGTCTAGTACAAAGGCTAACTATTTATATACCCTCTTTGCCATGTGTGTACAGTGGGGGTGGGATGTTTGGATGCATCTATGCAAGTTTACAATATGGAGTCCTTGGTGCTCTGAGCTTGGTTGTTTGCTTGCAGACATTTTATTACCAACCTAAGTAACATCATAAGTGCTTGTGAGTGTGAGGCGTGTTTCTTGTTTAAATCAGTAGTTTGCCTGCCAATGGGGTTATGGTTTTCTCCTTGAGAGTTCCTTGGTTAGGGTATTGTTTTTCTGCTTGATTGTTTGTCTGGTGTTAATCCCCATTTATCTGAGTGTAGACTGCTGGAGAGGATGTGTTCTGATATTTTTGTTTCCTTCTTAGCTTTTGAATGGTGTGTAAATGTGGTTCATTTCTATGTGTGTGTTGATGGCTGATTTGTCTGAATGTTCAGAAACTCTCTAGCATTTTTGGATAGCTCAGAAAGCTGCCAACTGCTCCATTCCAAGCCTCCTTCCCTCCTCCCTCCTAGTCACATGGGCCTGCCCTATGCTTCCCATTGCATACATACACAAAGGAGACATAGATACAACGTATTGTGAGAGTAGAAGCACATCAAAGATTAGATCCTTAGAGATTAGCCTTCTTTAGAAGACTTTACCAGAATTGTTTGAGGCAATGGATATGTCTACTTTCTCTTCTTCCTCTTCCTTTTCTTCCTCCTCATTTAATGACATTTTCTTCAACAGTAGTGATTTGTTTTAAAGAGCCTTTTAATATGCAAGCTTAATGTAAAAATATTGCATTCTTCCTGAAATGTAGGGAAAAGAGTGAATCCTACAAATCCACAGTTAATGAGGTGTTCTATCAACTGAGCTGGAATTAGTTCCTGTTTGGGAAACATCTCTTGTTGCCCATGTTCTGAAGGAGACCAAGCAAGGAAAGGTGTCTCAGGAGTTGGCAGGAATTTTCATGGGTTTGTCACAGCTTTTGGGTTGGAAGAAGGCTTCTCATGACCAAGTGCCCTCCCATTCTTTGAGATTCAGTGATAGGAGAATTGCCTTTCCCTCAGCTTTCTTTCTCCAAAGGATAATGATTCCAGCTGAGGATGATGTGGCCTCTTCTTGATTTCAGGCAGCCACAATAAAGTGGTTGTGCAAAAACAGGGTGAGGAAATGGGAAGTTAGTGATAAATTATTTTTCTGAGAAAGTCAGATTTTTTTTTTATTTGGATGCCTTTGGGAAATCTTCTGGCAGCATCCTAAAAGTCAACAGACAAAAGTTACTTCAAGAAGTTGGCAGTCTTAGCGCATTTAGGGCCCTGAGTTTCATCTAATGGAAGTTCTGGATCCCGACTCAACTGCTTGTTTACAGGGAATGAGACAGAAGGACTATTGAAGCTCTTGGGCATGGAGTGGCTACCTTTTTGGCATGGAGTGGCTTTCTTGTTCACAAATGGACTGTCAAACAACTGTCAACAGCAAAAAATATATATTTAAAAAGTATTAGTTAATCTCATGTAAGGCCCCCAGTAGGAAATGTCTGAGGTGAAAATAAATAGTAATTGTTCTAGTCAAAACCACTGGGGTCTATACCAAAATCTAATTGAAAGAGATAAGAGAGATGAAGTTGGCAACATGGACATGTGTGTGTGTGTGCGTGTGTGTGTGTGTATCAAATAGTACAAGATAGTAGTCACAGTCATGGAATCAAAGACCCAGTTCTGTACCATCAGCGTCACATGCACATAGAAAGGGCAAGGCTTCAATTATGCTGTTGTGATTACCATATTGACTTTTTTAACTGCTCCTCCTGCCCAGGTTATTTTTCTTTTCTACCTAGAACATTTATAGCAGAAATTATGGTCTCCAATAGCCATTGCTACTAGCAACTAGACAAGACCAGGATTTGCTGGCCTCTTGAAACCCTAACCGTGATCTTTAAACTCCTGGAGATTGTACTACTAAATTTCAGCATCAAAGTGGCCAAATTTCAGTCATGTATTTCTTAAGAACAACAATAAAGTTAAAGATGATTTCCTTCCCCAGCCTGGTATTGGTATTTTAATGAGATTTCAGCCCATTTTTGTTAGAGGTCTTTTGGAGAGCTTTCAGGGCAGGAATGAGAACTGGGAGGCATTCACTCTACTGCTATGCCATAATATTGCTTAATTTGAGGAAGAGCTCCAATGAATACAGAAAAAGCAGCAGTTGGTGAGACAGCGGCCAAGAGGTCAGTAAGTGTGCATCTTTTTCAAAAATAATGCATAGCAAAGGCACACGTGGCTGATCATGAATACATTTACAGATGCTTCTTTTATTATCCCACTTTATTTTTTAAAAATCTATAATTCTTTTCCGCCAGAAAATGGGACTGTATTTGTAATCCTATGGTCATGATGGTCGCATCAGCTTTGCAGTTTTAACTCTTGACCACCATTAAGTTTCCTTCCCACCATACTTACTCTTAAACTTGGATTAACAAGTTACAATAACTATGTTCTCATAATACCCTCAAAATAAGCAATGTTATGGCATAAAATGAGAGTTCAATTCACACAACCTGACAAGACTATTGAAAATTAATTTTAATTAGCCTGCAGCACAACACTATAGCTGAGCTTCCACAAACATGGGACTGTCAACAGCCCAACCCATTTAGCCTAATCTACTGTGTTGAACAAATTCAGCATTCATGTCTTGTGGTTGGCTAACTATGCATGTGTGGTTAGATAAATATCTTGGAGTGTCTAACTGGAAGTGAGCAGCCGTATTTAGAGCCATCAAACCTGGGTTTCAAAAACCAGGAGAAGTACTAGATGGCAGTTTTCTGCATATCTATCTCAGGGATGTAGAAGCCTAAAGGGTATTTGTCATCCACAACACTCACTTGCACCTCTATGATCAAAATAGTTGTATTCTATGCTTACTTGTTGTTGTTGTTGTTGTTTAAGGAGACAAAAAATAAGATTAGGAATGGCCATGCCTAGTAGTTTCTTAGTAGTCCTAATGGGAGGTAAACGTTCCTTCCCACCCTTAAAGTCTTATACACCCCAGGAACAGGCCAAAATACTTCAATGACAAAGTGACTTCATTTGGGGGGGCATTTTGGAGTAAAGAACAGGGCTATAAGGGAGGGAATAAAAGCATACAGTCTCTGGCAGTTGAATGTTCCTATTCCTATTCTTCAGCTTCCCCTTCCCTCAAATCTATTTTAAAAATAGGATGAACATTTTTCAGTCCTCTTCAAAAGACATCACAAAACATTACCTATTCCTGATTCCCCTTGGAATTTCCAGGTGGACACATTTCCATTAGGTAAACCTTACCTAGGCATAGAGTCATGTGGGCAAATTATCTGCAAAATAGGGAGTGGAGGAGTATCACATTCATGATACATCACAGAGAACCATTTCAGGAGGAAAGGTACCTAAACCACAGATTGACTGATTGATTGATTTGCTCTCAAGTCAGTGTTGACTCTTAGTCCCTGCAGTTTTCTTGGCAAAGCTTTTCAAAAGTGGCTTGCCATTGCCTTATTCATAGGGTTGAGAGAGAGTGACAAGGTCACCCAACTGGCGCTGTGCTTAAAGTGGGATTGGGACTCACCATCTCTTAATTTCTAGCTTTATATATCATAGCCTGTAGACAAGACACAGACAGGACTATGGGATCAGGGATAAAACTCGGGCTGCCAGATCATTCTGCTGATTCTACAAATAACAAGAAAGAAGAAATGCAGTTATTTGTTTACTGAGTAACAGCTAATTTTGTTTGTTGAAGCTCCGCCCAGAGCTTTTTCTTTACTAGGAAGTCTGGGCCAGCCAAGGGCTCTGACCTGATAAATATTTCTTAAGCAGAAACAAGGGTGGCAGAACTGCTGCATGCTGCTGAGGCAGGAAGACAAAGCCAAGGTAAGGCTCCCAGTCCTTCATCCAAACAACTCCTGGCTGGTGTTACACAACACAAGGTCCCCTTGGGTCTGTTCCATTCTCTGCTTGGAGGGCCCCTGTGGACAAATAGCTTTATTATTGTCCTAAGTGAGTTGCTTGAGACATTCCCAGGTCCCTTTTATTAGGGGAAAAACCCTTTTCTCCCCAGCAATTTGAATGCTCTGGGCATGGAGGGGTTATCAGAGCTGACTAATTGCTTCTATTCAAGCTTGCAATAGTGGGGTGGAGGTTTAGTTGGGAAACCCAGTTCCTGGGTAGCTGAACTGTGTGATAGGCTCATCTGTACATACTGCTCAACTCATGAAAGATAGGTGTGAGCAGAGCTACTTGGATTAATGTTGTTTAGCTGTGTGTAATTTTAAGATTTTTAGTAGCCATCCAGATGATAAGCCTATGGAATAGCTTATTTCGGAGATATTCTCTCTTCATGAGTGATTCTTAGATCTTTGCTGTACAAATATGAATTCTTGAGAGATAGTTTCATTTCCAGTTCTCCTGACTCTCATTTCTGTCTTTACATGCACCATCTCCATGAATACGCAGTTAAGAAGAGCGCCACTACTTGGTGGTTGCTGACTGACTGACGACTAGCCAATTGCATGTCTCCTAAGAGACCTTGTGCCTTCTCTGATCAAAGCTGAGCTGATGATGGGAGGATACCCCCACAACAAGGAGAATGTGCAATAAAGTTTACATACCATGGCTGTGCATTGGCTTAAGCAGTCAGCATGAAGCTGTTTAAAACATGGTCTGGGAGCAAGACCAGGTCAACATTAAGTGCTCAAGGAAGAACACTGGAGTCACCGGAGTGATATAATGGTAATGTAAACTGTAACAGAGGAAAGAACCTCAGTCTTGACACCGCTGTTCTATGATTCCTAAATTATTAAAATTGTAACCTCCGTTTTAATTTCAACCCAGTTTATTATTTCTGGTACCTAAAAGTGTAATATTTTAATTGTGTTCTTCTACCCAGAACCTCACAATGGATAGAAAGCTTTTCCTTTCCTACTGTATCCTCACAAAAATTTTCTACAATAGGCTAGGTAAACTGTGTCTTGTCTAAGGCAGGGGTCCCCAACCTTGTGTGCGAGCACACGCACATGTGAACAGGACCGCGCATGCACGAAGGGGGCTGTGATTGCGCACCCGATGCAAACGGGGTCACGAGTGCCCCTCGATGCTTGAGCGACGCTAGTGTCTGCGTAATGCTGCAATGCTAGTGCGAGTGGGGATGTTGCCCTTGCAGTGATGATAGAGCTGGCACACTGCCGCGGTGTGCTCATGGCAACGCTAGTGCCTGCCCGATGCTTACTAGCTGTGACACTAGCACGAGTGGGGAGGGTTGCAAGTGTGCACACATGCGTGCACTGGCCAGCCACTCACACGACCCAGTGGCCAACAGCCCACGGCCCGGTAGTGGGCCGCAGACCACAGGTTGGTGACCCCAAGACAGGTTGGTCTAAGGCAGCCACAAACTAGGAGGAAGAAGGTGGTGAATTGAATGTGGATCTTCTGCTCCTAGCATTCTAACAATGCCCAATTTGGACACAGTATTTAAGATATGTTTTTTTAATTTTACATTTTTTAAGTATGCAGCCTTGTCTCATTTGTCTGTCTTTTGCAAGTGAGATCAGACAACATCAATACTCATATGATGTTGCTACCTAGCTGCCAAGGCTAAGAAATAACATCAAGACTCAGGCAGAGTTTATGTGCAGGCAGAGAGCTAGTGGTTCAGACACTATAGTGCCCCCCCTTTTCCAGCCCACATTCAAGAGAAGTTCAGCCTTTCTTTGTTCTCCAAGATGTTTGTGTTTGTTAAATCAGAAAGTGAAGAGAAACAAAATACTGCCTTTTCTGCCCTTCCCTGCTCACACGGACACACAAAACCTTCCCTGCTTAGTTTTGTTTCCCTCCCACAGGCCAGCAGTAAATTCTCCTTGGCTCCCAGGGATAGATTTGATCACAGCTTGGCTCCAATGAATGCTGTGGCCTGTTTCCTGCTGGGGCAGGCACAAGAAAACAAGCACTGCTGTTCTGGCATCCTTTGTGGGCACTGTAGGGAGCAGTAGGCATGCTACCCTGAGGTCATGTCCCAGGGAGTCTTGAGATTCAGATGGCCGAGGTGGAGGGATCCCAAATAGATGGGCAAAGCTCCAAGTCATGTGCCCACTAATTTTCAAAATCTGAATTGATGTGTTTTTGCCTTTCTGTGCCTATCTATAATCACTTGCAGGCACAATGGTGCCAATATGTGCATACATTAGACATAAGCAATTGTCATCTCATTGATTAACACTGTCTAAAAGGTAGGCTCTTTTCCCATTAGTAATCTGTTCTATAGCATCTTCATGGCATCACCCAACCAGGGATGTCTACCCTGACAGTCACTTACTTCAAAGGGGTAGGCAGGTGTGACCAGACCTCTTTTTCTGAATACAGAGTGCATGTGATGCATCTTAAAAAGGGAGCATTTGAATCACCTGGTCACGCCCATCATTTTGAAACCCCAATCATTCCTGCATCCAACCATAATTGAAGCAGTACCAAGTTTCCTCCTTACAGTGATGTTGGCACAATGCCTGGGTTATTCTGGAAGATCCTCTAAATTGCTGGTAGAGAAATGCACTCAGAATGGAGCAAGAAGCAAAGCTGCTTTGCTGGTGGAACTACACTCCATGCAAATCTTCTTAGGTCTAAAGATAGGTAGGCAGCAGTGAGCCCCAAAAAGACAATTCCAGGGGTTGGAAGGAGCTTTAAATCACCTCGATTGAAAGCCTCGTTTTCTCAGTCCTAAGCTTCCAAGATTGTTGGTAGGTTTCCTTCTCAAGATGTCAAGAAGGAAATGAACATGGAAGAAAAACTGATGGAAGAAACTCTAGCTTGGAATGGCTCCTACAAAGCTCTGAAAGCCACGGCAATCTCTCCTTCTCCCCCAACTAAGATGAAAAGATAAGGGAAATGCTTCGCAAACGATTCTCCTCATCCATGACTATATATGAAGGCGTAATGATCGCAAGCCCTTGTATGCATAGAAGTGGGTCCTTATTGTCAGGCTAAGGCGGTGTGGCAAATACTCGCACAGCATAAGAGGGAAAGGTATCAGAGCTTCTTTGAAAACTTCTTTTCTATTTTCTTATGAGCTTCAACCGGGTTATCAATTCTAAAGTACCAGATTAGAAATTGAAGTTGGGAACTTATTAAACATGGTGCCTAAATTCCAATTTATGAACTTTTACTAACAGGATGAAAGGGTTTTCAAAAAGTGCATCAAACATTACAAAGAACAGCAAAAAAAAAAAAAAGCTGCCACCTTCTGGTCAGAAGCAGATAACATTTATTATTTATTAAAACACACACACACACACACACACACACATGCACACACACACACGCGCACACACGCACACACACAAGATACACATATATATGTATACCAAAAGAGGAAACAACATTTATAAGACAAACAACATATTAAAGCTACGAGTATTCAAACCAAACCAAAACAAAACCTGACAGCATAATTAAACTTTCACATGCAGCCCATAACAAGTTGATCTCATCAATCTCATCAATCTGGGGAAGAGCCAAGTCTTGAGTGCTTTTCAGAAGGTTACAAAGGTGGGGGAGGGGGGGCTGCCAAACTTCAGGGGGAAGGGGTTTTTTTGTGAGCTGCCATGGAAAGGGCCCACTTCGTAGGTCCCCTGAAACATTTAAGGGAAGGAAGGAACCAGGAGTGTGCCCACCCTATCTGATCCGGATAGGACAATTGCATCTCCTCGCTTCTTTTTATGAGCTTACTGAAAAATATTTTGAATATTTTGTATCATTGAATGCACTTTTACCTTTTCCTGTAATAATAGCCTCTGTTTTGATGAGATGCTAAATACCACTCAAAAGGGTTTTGGTCTGGTAAGGTTTCGGAGCTGCTGTTTTCAGACTGTCTTACAAGTGAGCCACACAGCTGTCCTGCTCCCATTACGAACTAATCCAATGTGATAATTTTTCATTTATTCTGTATTTGATGGTGTGTGAGAGCCAACCAGACTTGTGCATCTTTACTAAATTCATTATTATGCATTTGTCTATTAAGTGGGGGTGGGAGGAATCCATATTTTATACTTAAATCAGTGTCAGTGACAGAGGAGTAAAACACAATTCCTTTTCTAACTAATGCGATTGACGATGTTTTCTGCTCATACATTTTCACTACTAGTGAACTAGGGTGTAGTAACTAAGCAAGAATCTCTGCTCATTTATTCTTGGCAGTCATACGCGTCCTTGATCATGATCCAGCAATTCCATTTTTTTTTTTTAGTTTGTTTGAATTACTGGATGTTTAGTTCACATCACGACACTGTATTTTTCATTTGGCTTTAATTGTTTGTGTTTTGCAATGCAAGGCTTACTGGCTGCTTTAGCTGTTCCAGCGTTAAATCTTTTTTTCCTAACAGCATTGCTAAACAAGGAGTTCTGAACAAGACTATTCTGTTAGGCCTTTCTTTCTCAGCTCAAAGCAATGTGCTTTCTTTTCTGAAGCACCCAATTGCAAAGCAGAAGGGAGAGAGAGCAAGACTTAGGAGAAGGAGAGGGCAAAGATTGAGGAGGCCTCTTACTTGGATCTGTGAAACAGAACCGCTTGAAGTAGGCTGAGGGATTCTGGGAGTTGAAGTCCACACATCTTAACGCTGATAAGGTTGAGAAAAACTGGCTTGGAGAATTAGGGCACTTCCAGACAAGGATGCAGGTCATTGGCTGGAGTCAAATGTGCTAGGCCAATATGATGGGGGCGCAACCGAGATGACACTGAGAGATCCCTGATCAGATTTTCTTGCTTTTTTTCTTTAGGCTCTCTAGAAATGTAATAGCAAAGAAAGAGTATTCATTTTTCTCCTGGGATATTTCCAGTGTAAATAATCCAACTCATCCAACTGCTAATGTGTGTAGCTGCTGTAAATAGATGGTTTTTATTTAGGAAACAGAAGGGGAAAGGAGAAAATTCTCTTCACCCAAACACACAAGCACACCATAGGGAAAATATACTTTTAAAAGACTGAAAGGTGCAATCCTTCAAAAAGAACTAAGTAAGCTTAGTAACCACCAATTATAGACTGACAACTGGAAAAGACAAGGCAGGGAAGGCCTAGAAGGATAATCTATAAGTCATGAAAATATACTGCAAACTTTAGTTGCAAAATTTTCCAATATTTTTCTGCAAGATTTTTCCATTACCCATCTCTGCCTTATTTGTTCATTTTTTCCCCTAAACCTATGTTTCATTGGCATTGTATAATCCTGAATGAAAGGCTTTATCAAAGTTGAACATCCTCATTCAAGCAGAAAGAAGAGAGCAAAAGCCACTCTGAACTGTAATGAAGGGTTTAGGCATAAGAGGCTGACTTCTGCCAGAGGTCCTTTTATTGTGCCCGGGTTAAAGGGTTTAGGGAATCCCAGCATGTGAGGCAAGATAAAAGTACCTCAGAGGTTTCCATTAGGACACACCCAGTTTAAAAATAGCACCCCATTGGCAGGGTGGGACAGTCATGGGAGAGCTATTTTTAATACTTGGAAGCTGGTGACATTATGGCTCCCACCCAAGTAAGAGCTGAAAGGGAGGACAGAAGAGAAGCTCTTGTGATGCAGAGAAAGTCAAATTTCAGAGGTCGAGCTGGACTGTCTCACTACTGCAGAAACAATCAAGGGCTTTGATAATATGTAAGGTGTCAGAACGTGATACCTCTGCAAACTGCTTCAGCCAGTGACATGAAAGAGGCATAGATCAGGGGTCCCCAACCCCCGGTCCGTGGACCGGTACCGGGCCGCAGCAGGCCAGCAACTGGTCCGCATGAACAAGCAAAGCCCCATCCGTGGGATGCAGGCAGCACACAAAACCATGCACTCTCTGGTCCATGGAAAACCCTTTCTCCAGGGAACCAGTCCCTGGTGCCCAAAAGGTTGGGGACCTCTGGCATAGATAGCAGACTTATAAACCACTTCACAGTGCTTTACAGTCCTCTCTAAAGCAGTTTACAGAGTCAGCATATTGCCTCCAACCATTTGGGTCCTCATTTTACCAGCATCGGAAGATGGAAGGCTGAGTCAGTCTTGAGCTAGTGAGAATCGAACTGCTGGCAGTTGGCAGAATTTGCCTGCAATACATCATTCTAACCACCACGGCTGTTAATGATGAAAACAGATGAAAACAGAAAGTAGCATCATCATCATCACCATCACCAGCATAATAAAAGACTGAATTAGCAAGAACAGTCAGGCATTCTTTGGACTTTGCTAAATGAGCTGGGTCAGTTCTTGTGAAGGACCAGAATCTGCCCAATTTTCCTTGCGGGACCATTCTGTCCTTCGGAACATATTCTTATCAATGGCATGATGGAACATTTGGCCTTTGCTCTATACCTAAAGTCCACTCCAGGCACTGACCACCTGCTAAGTAGAAATTGGCTGTCCCCGAAGATCGTTGCAAGATTGCAGGACATGCCTCTATGAATAAGGGACTCTGAAATGTATTATTCTTAAATAATCTTGTCTCAGAGGAAAGCACAGGATGGTTTCTCAAAGAAAAAAGTCAGTAAATAAATATTCATATTCATATTTTATTAGATCTCAGTACAGCAAAATTTGAGAATCTCTTGGACCTGCTTTCCAGAAATATAACAATTCATTTTCATCCTGGCTCCCTTCCAAGGAACATCACTTAAGAATTGTTTGTGCCCAGCTCAGAAGTTCCTCAAAGATTTATTGCAGCTAATATTCTTGCTGTGCTTTAGAAAGAGCCTTTCTTTAACTAAAAAGGCATCTGTACGTTGCTCCAAGAAGAAATTAAGTTAATAATAACTTGATTGGTTTATTATAACACACATGGTGGTTTCAAACTTCTTTCGGGGGGGGGGGAAAGCATACCTCAAAACAAAACGTTCTGTGCTCATAAATATTATGTTTATGATTTGGCTCATATGTGAATGTACACACACACACACACACACACACATTTTAGGTCTGTCAAATCTCGTAGTCTGAGACAATAAGAGTTATTTTGTTGACCATGGCCATGCTGTCTAGCACTTCTGGAAACTGTAGCCCTAAAATATCTGAGGTGCACCAGCTGAGGTGAGAAGACATATTTCCATTGACTGCAGGCCAAGACACTGAAAAAATACAATTGCTGGACTAAAGAGATACCATATATCATGGCCCATTAGTCAACAAGGACATATATTCAGACAGTGAGGGAAGGCAGCAAAATTAATTGTAATTTAATGCAAACTTCTCAAAGCAGTTCTAAACAATGCACAGATGAAAACTAGGTCCTCTCCAAAATATGCAGTATTCCTAAATTCACAATACAGTTTTGTAATTTAAAAATCCATACAAAATTGTGCTTTCACATGCTGTAAGAATGATTAATAAAATACCCAGAAATTTGCCTGCAACATGAGTGTATTAGAAGAAGGTGACTACAAAATGCATCTGTTAGAGTTAGACAAAGATCCTAGACCTAGAGAAATTAATACAGTAAGAAGTTTCATATTAAGTCTTTTTTAAAAGTAAACCAAGATGAAAGTGAGATTAAATAAACTGACTGGGAAAAGGAGAATCTTAGCAAAATGGAAACGTTTATTTTCTTCCAACCCTCCCTACAGGCAGTAACAAATGAATGGAGGCAACCTTTGAGGTCATCCCTGAGTTGGGGGAAGGATAGCAAGTTGGATGAAAGGCGCCAGGCTGCTGCAGTCTTTCTGTGGCCATTCACAATCACAGCAGCGATAAAAGGATTTGGTCCTTTCATTGCGACAAGGATTAAACACTGTGAAACTAAACTCTTCCACTTTCCCACTTGATTTCGCCAACATATACTTCTTCATCTCCCATCAATGCTTTCAAACTAAATAGGGCTTCCTGACTGCACCCAGGCTGATGCTTGTTCCTCCTTCCCAGATAATCTACCCCCATCTCCAGCCCCCTATTCCTACATTAAGAGCCTCTGCACTCCTCATACTGGCAACAGGAGCAATCGAATAATAGGCTGATCTGCTTTTCCTGAAGGAGAAGGAGGAATTCTTTATATGTGAGGAGTTAACTGGCATGGCTTCCTCCCCCCTAATGAGATCCAGGCAATGTCTCTCTAGGGCAGAGCAGGAGAATGGTGTCATCCCTGATCACCTTAACCTCAAGATGGCCTCTTTTCAGCCCCAGGAACAGGATCTCATGTCCCAACCACATTCACAATTTTCAGTGCATTTGCCGGGGGAAGAGAGAAACCACAACCCGTGCTCTGCAAAGCCACAGCTGATTAAACTTTCTCCCAGAGCGAGTTATATAAAGCTCTTGGCCTTGAGGGTGCAGTTTTTCTTTTGAAAAATAAGTAAAGGTATCTGGAGAGGGGAGGACTGGGTTCAAAGCACAGATACAATCTGATTCTTTTCTATAATGTGTTTCTCTTACCCTCATTTTTCAGAACTGATTGTTCCACTGTGGCAATAAGCTGGCTCTGGTCAATTTTTCTTTTCTTCAGAAGTGGGAGTGCATAGTTCACAGTTGTGGTTAGTACACAGGAAAGTTGATTATGTCTATAACAATTCTACTTTCGGTATCACTTACCCTACAGCTGTATTCTTGCAGTAAGAGAGGTAAAGGGAAGGCAGAGGCTGGAGATCTTTCCAATCTGAGGCTGTGAAGTAAAAGTGATGGTATGAGCTACAGGTTCTCTCCATTTATTATTATTTATATTTTATTTTATTTAAATTTTCTTTTATTTTAATTTAATTTTTTTAGACTAGACTAGACTAGACTAGACTAGACTAGACTAGACTAGAATAGAATAGAATAGAATAGAATAGAATAGAATAGAATAGAATAGAATAGAATAGAATAGAAGCTGGAAAGGACCTTGGAGGTCTTCTAGTCCAGCCCCCTGCTCAAGCAGGAGAACCTATACCATTTCAGACAAGTGACTGTCTAGTAGTCTCTTCTTAAAAACTTCCAGTGATGGAGCGCCCGTGATTTCTGAAGGCAAGCTGTTCCACTGGTTAATTGTCCTCACTCTCAGGAAGTTTCTCCTTAATTCCAGGTTGCTTCACTCTTTGATCAGTTTCCAACCATTGTTTCTTGTCCTGCCCTCTGGTGCTTTGGAGAATAATTTGACCCCCTCTTCTTTGTGGCAGCCCCTCAAATACTGGATTACTGCTATCATGTCACCCCTATTCCTTCTTTTCTTTTCTTTCTTTTATTTTATTTTTATACCACATTTATTATTTTTATAAATAACATATAATAATAATAATAATAATAATAATAATAATAATAATAATAATAATAATAATAATAATAATAATAATAATAATAATAATAATAATAATAATAATAATAATAATAATAATAATAATAAGTTGAAGGGACCTTGGAGGTCATCGAGTCCAACCCCCTGCTCAGGCAGGAAACCCTATACCATTTCAGACAAATGGCTGTCCAGTCTCTTCTTAAAAACTTCCAGTGTTGGAGCATTCACCGCTTCTGGAGGCAGGTTGTTCCACTGGTTAATTGTTCTAACTGTCAGGAAGTTTCTCCTCAGTTCCAGGTTGCTTCTTTCCTTGACTAGTTTCCATCCATTACTTCTTGTCCTGCCCTCAGGCGCCTTGGAGAAGCTTGACTCCCTCTTCTTTGTGGCAAGCCCCTGAGATATTGGAATACTGCTATCATGTCACCCCTAGTCCTTCTTTTCATTAAACTAGACATACCCAATTCCAGCAAACGTTCTTGATATGCTTTAGCCTCCAGTCCCCTAATCATCTTTGTTGCCCTTCTCTGCACTCTTTCTAGAGTCTCAACATCTTTTTACATTGGTGACCAAAACTGGATGCAGTATTCCAAGTGTGGCCTTACCAAGGCATTGTAAAGTGGTATTAATACTTCACGTGATCTTGATTCTATCCCTCTGTTAATGCAGCCCAGCACTGTGTTGGCTTTTTTGGCAGCTGCAGCACACTGCTGGCTCATATTTAAGTGATTGTCCACTAGGACTCCGAGATCCCTCTCACAGTTACTACTATTGAGCAAGGTACCCCCTATACTATACCTGTACATTTGGTTTTTCTTGCCTAAATGTAGAACCTTACTTTTTCACCATTGAATTTCATTTTGTTAGATAGCGCCCAATGTTCAAGTCTGTCCAGGTCCTCCTGTATCTTAAGCCTGTCTTCTGGAGTGTTGGCTATTCCTGCCAGCTTGGTGTCATCCGCAAATTTGATGAGTTCCCCATCTATCCCCTCGTCCAAATCGTTGATGAAGATGTTGAAGAGCACTGGCCCCAGAACAGAGCCCTGGGGCACCCCACTGCACACTTCCCTCCATGTAGATGCGGTTCCATTGAGGACCACACGCTGAGTACGGCCGGTCAGCCAGCTACGAATCCATCTGGTGGTGATGCTGTCTAACCCACATTTTTCTATCTTATCAAGTAGTAGGTTGTGATCTACTTTATCAAATGCCTTACTGAAGTCCAAGTAAATTATATCCACAGCATTCCTCTGATCCACTAATTTTGTCACTTGGTCAAAGAATGCAATAAGGTTTGTCTGGCATGATCTGTTTTTGACAAACCCATGTTGGCTTTTAGTAGTGATTTTGTTTGCCTCTAGGTGTTCGCTGATTCGTTGTTTGATTATCTTTTCCAGAATCTTCCCAGGTATTGAGGTCAGGCTGATAGGTCTGTAATTTCCTGGGTCCATTTTTTTCCCTTTTTTGAAGATGGGAACTACATCAGCTCTTTTCCAGTCCTCCGGTAATTCCCCAGTGCTCCAGGATCTTTGAAAAATATAGTTCAATGGTTCTGAGATCACATCTGCCAGTTCCTTGAGAACCCTGGGGTGTAATCCATCTGGTCCTGGTGATTTGAACTCGTCTAGGCTGGACAGGTGCTCACTTACCGTTTTCTTGCCTATCTTAACTTGCATTTCTATTCTGTTTTTTATGGCACTATTTTTGGTAGGTTGGTCTGTTTTTTCCCTTTGTGTAAAGACAGATGCAAAAAATGAGTTAAATAGTTCTGCTTTCTCCCTGTTGCTTGTCACCTTTTTGCCACTTTCACCCACTAGTGGACCAATCATTTCCATATGACAATGAACATACATAAATAGTCCTTCTTCCTCTTATTTTCCCCACAACAACCCTGTGAGGTGGATTGGACTGAGAGAGGCTCAAGGTCACCCAACTGGCTTTCACGCCTAAGGTGGAACTAGAACTCACAGTCTCCTGGTTTATCTATATATATTCACTTAAAGTATCTGTATCCTGCTTTTCAGTCTAATGCAATATTTCTAAAACAACTATTTTTTTTAAAGAAAAGCACCTTGAAATGTAATCAAATCTTACATAAACAGTTTTTCAAATGTAAAAGCACTGCAGCTTCAGTCTAAAAGTTCATTTCTAATCCAGCAGCAGATTCCAAATGTAGCTAGTCAGATGGTTATTATTTTTAATTGTATATAATTCTTGCTCCTGAAAATTTTTAGAGTAGTTTAAGTTTGATTTTAAAAAATAAATAAAACTATTGTTCCGACAAGATGGTAAAACATTAGGAACACAACAATAGTAACAGTTCAGTTACAAAGCCAGTCATAAGAGAGTCCTGGGGCAGGTGTTGCTTTGCACATGCCAAAGTGAACAAGACAGGAGAGGGCCAGCAATTATTCCTGAGAAAGAATTGGGATGCCACCACTGAGGTCCTATGGATCAAGGATGCCTAGAGCTATAGTGTAAGAGTGCCTCTTCCATAAAACATAGGACATACTTTCCAATCTGTCTTCCCGAAGCACTTTATTCAAAATTCCATTTTTTCTTGAGTATTTTTATGATGGTTCTCTTGGGTAATGGTAGCCTCTGTATGTTACGGAATTTGATGTGTTTTAAGGTTTCAGTACTTTTAATTCCACTTGCAGGAAACTGCTCTGAAGGAGATCCCATTGTCTGCATGCTTTGTGACTGGGGGGGATTTGGGGAATTGAAATTCACACATCTTAAAGTCACCAAGGTTGAGAAATACTGAGCTAGAAAGTAAATAAAAATCCAGGGGAGAATAGGGAGAGGGATGTCCCACTGTTCTTTTCTTTAGAGCCTGGGGCTCAGAAATATATTAATTTCTCTTAAGGTATCTTACATCAAACATGCATGTTTATTTATGGAAGCTAAGTTAAAAACAACAGCAACAACCACTGAAGTTTGCAAAGGCACATGGTCTTTTTAACTCTTCCTATTTCTGTAGCAGTTACCATGGTAGATAGTAAGCTGTATTTTTTTATTTTGTATTGAACAACAATTATGTTCTGGAAACTTTTCATGTTCTGGTGCCTCACTCAAGGAAAGGGTTCTGGAGAAGAGCTTTGAAAGCATCCAAATGCAAGTAGATAAATAGATAAATAGGTATCACTTCGGTGGGAAGGTAACAGTGCTCCGTGTTTCACTGCATGCTCTGAACTATAGTATGATGTCATGCTGGCCACATCACCTTGGAAACATCTTCAGACAGTACTGTCTCAATGGCTTAAAGAAACAGAGATGAGCATCACCCCTTAAAGTCAAAGATACCATATACATGATGACATACTCCAAGAGAGAATTGCCTCATACAAGATATGTTGCATACATCAGGGACAGATAATTACTCAGAGCCCTTGAATTATGTTTCTCTTAGACCCTAATTAACTCCCTGGTGTGTGTTTACTTATTACTTGAAAATCCCTTTGCCCTATCAAGTATATTTTCTTTTTACAATAGCAATCTAGAATTCTCCAGAGCTTCATACCAGCACTGGGTGACAGGATTCCACCCTGTGGATGTGGTGTGTGCAGCAGAAGTTCCTGGTGGCCCAAAACAGGTTTCTTGAAAGCCTCAGGGAGTCTAAGCCTGCCTTCTCCAAAATGCCCCCCTCTCCAAATAAGAGCAACAAAACATGCAATAGCTTTACATGCAAAAGCAGCAGGATCAAAAACTAAGTTACAAATGTTCCCTCCTTATCCCTTCATTCCAAATGCATCTTCTCCCTGATCAGAATCAGAATGTACGTTGTTGCTTGCCAAATTGTGAAGTTTGAAGGAGGAAACTTATTAAGGAACTGATATTATAGGGATTGTACAAAAGGGTATTCTTGTTATTAGCCTAATGACCGCCATTTTTGCTTCTGTACACTGTGCTTGCATTAGGGACACCATTTTGTGAAGACAGGAAGATCATGTACACAGACCCAGAGACAGGGGAAAGAGCGGGAAAGTAATGAAAGATGATGGGTTAATATTCTGTGTGCCAACAAGTGTCACCTTGTGATTGATATATAAATAGAAGTGCCTAACTGACCACTGTGTGGCACTTCTGAACGCAGCTGCCAGTGTTTCAGACAGTGTTCCACCCAGCAACTTCACTTGGCCAAATAAAGTTCTGTTTGACTTGGAAGCCTCCACTTGAGTCTGCTGATTTGCCCTCTTGGAACCTCAAGTTCTTCGGGTAGCTACTGACCCTTACAATATCATGAATAGCCACTTAAATGAATTGATACAGATTTCATTGTTTAGAATTTTCTTTCCTTCTACAACTTACTGCAGTCTTTCAACAGTGCCTTCAGGATGTGCTGGACTTCGCCTCCATTATCTTCAATGAATGTGGCCAATTTGGAATTGCTCTGGAAATTCTAGTATCAGATAATTACAATTATGGCCCTTTTTATGAAGTCTCAACATACAGTATTCTAGTTCAGCTTACTTCTGCTCAATTACTGGTTCTCTTCCCTTAAGTCTTATTAATGGAATATTAACTACTTTTCATCAACTTATCAGGAGAATATCTTCCAAAAAATCTAGTCAGGATGCAGCTACCATGATTTGAAGATGCAGGAGAAAATAGGAAGGATTGTGGTAGAGGAGAAATTTCTTCAGAAAACTATAGAACCTCTCTAGATAAATCTTGTTATTTTGTGAATGACACAAGCTTGTTAGTGTTGCAAATGTGCTAGGTTTAGCCAAGGATTGTGGGGGAGGCAACACAGAGACCCAATTGGCAGGTAGGAACCAGGCATATGATATTTATGGAACCTTCATACATAATTAAATAAAGCAAATGCCTGCTATAAAGACTAATGATTTGCTAATACCTATCATCCTACCTTATTTAGTTACTCATAGAGTAAACAAGCAGACTCGAAAGGAATGTTGTAAAACTGTACGAGTTGTTTGCATACCATATTGAGATACAAGCAGTTGGAACTTCCTCCCAAGTCTGGCGCCTGGAACTGTATTTTATCTTCTTTTGGATTTTGCAAAATTGTCCTGCTCTTTCTGAGGCAGGACACGCCCACTGTCACAGAGGCTGCTGATTGCTTCCTGCATCCTGTACATGAGCTTGATGGCATGTGCTCTGCCAGTCTGTTCATACAATCAGGTTGTCTCAAAGAAATGATAAATAAGTAAAATAATTTTGTAAACTCTGGTTGCTGCAGAAAATGTTTATTAAATAAATTCCATCTGCTGTGTGGTTTCCACTTTTTCTTCCAGAACCCGAGTCAATATATATAACCAGAGATACCAACAGACCTTTGGTAATTTTTCCAATGGATTAGCAGGATATAAATCAGATAATGAGTCACAATTCATCATACTCTTTCTTACTGTCATTTCATAGCTAAACATCTTTGTATGAATATGTTGCTTTGGTTTAGCTTGCCTGTTTGCCCATAGTCTCTTTTTCTCCTCATTCCCATCTCAGCCTTTGGCACACAATCATCCCATTCCCCATGGCTTGACCTGCACTTAGCACAATATCTTAGATCAGTTGAGAACTAGTGAATAAAAGATTCAACTCTTTCTCTTCCCACAATCTCTTTGCCAGTATTCAGCCATGTTCCCTCTGTGCATTTTGCTAACCAATAGGCTGCGTTTAAAATGCCCCCCCCACCTGGAAAACCATAACCCACCTTGCAGATCTAGACAGCAACAACAAGGAATACTACTTTGTAATCAAACAAAGCAAAAATCAGCCCAGGAAATAATACAGTATTGTAATTGTCAGATATGGCATCATCTGTTCTTGACAGCTATTTGCTTGTTAAATGTTGACTGTTTTATACTGTTTTTAATTGTTATATATATGAGATGGATAGCTAACATTAATTAATAATACTTTGGACACATTGTAGAAAGACTTAGCTCCTTGGAGAAGGTGCTAACACTGCGAAAAGTAGAAGGAAAAAGAAATATAAGGCAACCAGCACTCAATTATAGCGGTGATGGGTGCACCATTGGAAGACATGAAAGATCGGATTAAGGACAGATTGTCATGGAGAAAATCTGTCTATATGGTAAGTAAGAGTTGACAATGACTTCATAGCACATAATCAATCAATCTGAGGATTGCATCTGTTACCATGTACACAGTCAGTTTCATTATCATCATCATCATTCTAGCCATTGTCTATCCACTGCAGGATGAAGATCTCTTCTGCATGTTTCCAATCAATATGGTCCCGAGCTTTCTTTTGCCAACTGGGTCCACAATATTTGTTGATGTCATCAATCCATCCTGTTTTTGGTCCCTTTTGTGGATGCTTTTTATCTAGTGGGATCTATCTATCACTGCCTTGGTCCACCTGCCATCAGTTCTTCTTGCTATGTGACCAGCCCATTTCTATTTCTTTTACTCTCTTGATGATATTGTATACTTTTGTTTTTTCTCTAATCCATGGGCAGGTCTTTCCATCTTGTCTTGTCATGCCGAGCATGTATCTTTCCATGGCTCTTTGCGCCACTTGTAACTTTTGTATCGATTGTGAGATTAGTGTCCAGGTTTCACCAGCATATGTTAGAGCAGGCAGCACACACTGATCAAAAACTTTTCTTTTCAGGCATAGGGGGAGGTTGTTCTTGAAAATTATGCTTACCTTGCCGAATGCCTGCCAACCACATTTAACACGCTGTTCAATTTCCTTTATTGTATCACCTACCATTGAGATTTGTTGGCCAAGGTATATGTAGTGGTCTACTATGTCTAGTTCTTCTCCAGATATATATAAAAAAATCTTTCTTTGGTGAATTTATTAAACATAACCTGGCTCTTTTTCACTTTTTTTTTAAGCCAAATGGTTCTCCTACTTTGTGCAGCTCTTGTATGTGTCTTTGTAACTCTTCTGTATCTTGTGTGAAGAGAATACCATCTGTAAATCCTAAGTGATCTAAATAGGTGCCGTTGATTTTTATTCCATCTTTTGCCCAGTTTAAGGGGTTTTATATAGGCATGAAATAAGGGTGAGGGTACACAGCACAGACACAAACTACTTTATTATTCATTCTCTCTCTAAACATGCTGCACATTTAAGGAAAACTATAGTTTAACAAGTTGTAGAAATAAACAATAAACGTATTTTTGTTGCATACAAATATTTCAGTCCTGAAATTCAAACTAATATTGTTAAATTTATGGTTGGCCTGAGGGTTTTGTTCAATGAAGCACTAGAAATGTATTAACAATTTACTAATAATTGGGAATATTATTTTCAAAACTAGAGAATTTAAAAAAAAAAACAATAGCTTTTTTTCTAAATGTCTCTAGAACTTTTTTTTACGAGCGGAGGTGGGAGGACAGATCTTACATGAAGCCATCAGTTTATTTTATGATTTTGTCGAATGTCTCAGGCCAAACTCTTTGGCTTTTGCCTTACATTCTCTGATGATGCAAGCATACTTGTTTCCTTTGGCACAAATCCATATCTCTTTCCATATCGTCATGACCGGGCAAGGAACTTTCATTAAAATCTATTATTGTACCGTGTCATTTGTAATTTGACTCTCTGAAAACACCCACAAATTTCTCATTGATGTTGTGGGTGGCAGGACAGCAGTACTAAGAAACAAAGTTTACTGCACATAAAGAATGTTATTCTTGACATTGCTGATGAACCTGAGTCAACTCAAACAATAACACTGGCAGCTCCTTTGGCCCCTCACAAAGGTCTGCTTGCTTCTCTGTCTCTAACATGTCATGCTGAAATTGCATATTCCCTGGAGAGAAACAGGGAAGATTTTTTCTTTTTTTTTTCTATATTCACTAGACATCTATAATCTTCCTTCATTTAACTCAGGCAGGGTGCAATTTTGGGGTCTCTGCATTATGCCCGAGGAGAAAAAAATAACTAACATCTTTCATTGACCATTACCTAGTATTTATAGTCAATCCACAACTATTTCATTAAGTTCTTTCGTGAGAAAAGAAAACTATATGATAAATACGATTTCCTTCCAGAGCCCATTCCCATGTGAGCATAGCAATTAGGATTTAGCTAATCTATAGGTTTCCCTATTCAGCCCCAAGCATCCCATCTTCAGAGTCCATTTCAATGCCCCTTTCATTTGCAATCTCCTGGACCTGTGGTTTTTTTAATAATAATAATAATAAAGTTGGAAGGGACCCTGGAGGTGATCTAGTCCAACCTCCTGCTCAGGCAGAAAACCCTATATCAGGAGTGTCAAACTGCCGGCCCACAGGCCAGATGCATCATGCCGAAACCGCGCCCACCCCATTGCCAGCAATGGGAAAAAAGTCGTGACACATCACAACATGTCACGTGACGTTGCGAGTTTGACACCCCTGCCTTATATCATTTCAGACAAATGTCTGTCCATTCTCTTCTTAAAAACGTCCAGCATTGGAGCATTCACAGCTTCTGGAGGCAGGTTGTTCCACTGGTTAATTGTTCTAACTGTCAGAAAATTTCTCCTTAGTTCTAGGTTGCTTCTCTCTTTGATTAGTTTCCATCCGTTGCTTCTTGTCCTGCCTTCAGATGCTTTGGAGAATAGCTTGACTCCCTCTTCTTTGTGGCAGCCCCTGAGATATTGGAACACAGCTATCATGTCACCCCTCGTCCTTCTCTTCATTAAACTAGACATATCCAATTCCAGCAACTGATCCTTATATGTTTTAGCCTCCAGTCCCCTAATCATCTTTGTTGCTCTTCTCTGTACTCTTTCTAGAGTCTCAACATCTTTTTTACATCGTGGTGACCAAAACTGGATACAGTATTCCAAGTGTGGCCTTACCAAGGCATTGTAAAGTGGTATTAACACTTCACGTGATCTTGATTCTATCCTTCTGTTAATGCAGCCTAGCACTATGTTGGCTTTTTTGGCAGCTGCAGCACACTGCTGGCTTATATTTAAGTGATTGTCAATTAGGACTCCAAGATACCACTCACAGTTACTACTATTGAGCAAGGAACCACCTATACTATATCTGTGCATTTGGTTTTTCTTGCCTAAATGTAGAACCTTACTTTTTTCACCATTGAATTTCATTTTGTTAGATAGCGCCTAATGTTCAAATCTGTCAAGATCCTTCTGTATCTTAAGCCTATCTTCTGGAGTGTTGGCTATTCCTGCCAGCTTGGTGTTGTCTGCAAATCTGATGAGTTCCCCATCTATCACCTCATCCAAATCATTGATGAAGATGTTGAAGAGCACTGGGCCTAGAACAGAGCCCTGGGGCTCTGTCTGTAATTGCTGTCTGTAATTCTGTCTGTAATTGCTATCATGTCAGTTATTTTTCAGGGTGGGGAAACTCAACAGACTTGATTGGGATCATTTCCACAGAAACCTTGTGAGAAATGGTCTGAAATACTGAACATTAAATATGTTCTGTGTGAGTTGAGACTCTAGAAAGAGTGCAGAGAAGGGCAACAAAGATGATTAGGGGACTGGAGGCTAAAGCATATCAAGAACGTTTGCTGGAATTGGGTATGTCTAGTTTAATGAAAAGAAGGACTAGGGGTGACATGATAGCAGTATTCCAATATCTCAGGGGCTGCCACAAAGAAGAGGGAGTCAAGCTATTCTCCAAGGCGCCTGAGGGCAGGACAAGAAGTAATGGATGGAAACTAGTCAAGGAAAGAAGCAACCTGGAACTGAGGAGAAACTTCCTGACAGTTAGAACAATTAACCAGTGGAACAACCTGCCTCCAGAAGTGGTGAATGCTCCAACACTGGAAGTTTTAAAGAAGAGACTGGACAGCCATTTGTCTGAAATGGTATAGGGTTTCCTGCCTGAGCAGGGGGTTGGACTCGATGACCTCCAAGGTCCCTTCCAACTTTATTATTATTATTATTATAAGACTATTCCAATCAGGCTTTAACTGAAAGGGGCTTGCAATCATACACAAATGCAAACTCATTTTCTACTTTGTTGTAACTGGTTATGGTATCAAGTGACAATCATCAACATATCATCATTTCTGAATGAAATATGCAATATAAGTGGTCATGTATGCGGAAAATAGAAAAGGAGAATAAAAGTGATTTGATATTCAAAACCTTCTTTATAATGGGTACATTGCAATGAGTGATGGGGAAATATTGGCTGAATTTACCTATTGTTCTAATCCTTTACATAATCAGTTTGATTTATGGTGTGAACCAACTATGGATGTCAACTTGTGGCTTATTCAAGAAATTATGGTTAAGCAAAAGCCAACAATCATTATGTTAGAATTTGTTTTCATTTGGTGAGGAAAATCTTTCCCCCATAATATTTTTGAGCCTGAGTCAATGGCTCAGAAATCACTAGGGAATAGAAGACCATCTCCCTCAAATCTGTCAATAAGTATATGGAATCGATGTCAATGAAAAAAACTTCTAACTCTTGCCACTGATTTAGAACTGTAGTGAAAAAGAAATAAAATAGTATCCACCTGTCCTGTTCCAAAGGTGCTTTTTCTAAAAGGCAACTGGACTTTCTTGGTTTTTTTCTTTGAAAATGTTTCGCCTTTCATCCAAGAAGCTTCTTCAGTTCTAACTCTTGAAGCTTCTTGGATGAGAAGTGAAATGTTTTCAAAGGAAAAAACCAAGAAAGTCCAGTTGCCTTTTGGAAAAGCACCTTTGGGACCACCCTGACCTGGATGATTGAGAATCTCCATAGACATTCATTTGTCCTCTTGAATATTATTTTGCTCATAGAAGGCAACATGGAAAAAAACTATTCTGAAAAATCAGTGTTGAGAGGGAGTTCACACAAATCTACTACGTAAGTCAGGTTTTTGCTAGGCTGAGGACTATGCAGGACTGTTCATGTCATTTGAGTATTCTATAACTTCATTAAAAATTGTGACTGCCTCAATAGTCATTCTTATCTCCAGAGCTGAAAATAATAATGATTCCTTCTTTTTAAAGTTCCCTGAGTTTTAGATTCAGAGAAGAGTGTCATTGCTTATATAGCTAAAGTGGCAATATCATACATTACAGAGCAGTATCAAAAAGCTTCAGAATTTTCAGACCAGATCGAATTGAAGACAACTATACTAGAGCAAATATGGGGATCTGGGCCACCAGGGCGACAATTTAATGATTATAAATGGGCCAGTTCTTCCAGAAAATTGACAACTAGATGGTCTCCTTTAATTCAAGTAACATGCACAAGAATGAAGGGAGATCTATCCGATGATTTAAAAGCATTGTATGGAAGCCTGGTTGGCATAAAAAGAAAGCTAGAGTTAGGTTGAAAAACTGGAGTCTTTTGATTTACTAAAGAGGATCCTAAATTGCCAACTAACAGGCTAAAGAGAGATTTTGAGATAAGGGGAAATTTGATTATTAGATTTAAAATAGTTGGAAAATAGTAAAAAATAAGGGATTAATCTGTTTAATACTGAGGATTTAGACTTACAAGGGAAATGAAAACTAACTATTAGGAAATAGGTTTGAACTATTGTTTAGCCCAGATAATATAGATGATGGACTTGAGATAACAAAGGATACTCTATTATTAAGGTGGTGATGTACTAGGGCGAGAAATAGAAAATGTTTGTGAAATAAAATAAGAATATATTTAAGTAAGTAATATGTGCATTTTAGACATTATAATTTCTGTGTAGTGAGACAAAGGAAATTTGGGTTACCCGAAACTTAAATACTATGGATATTAAAGGTTAAATTGGAGTACTGCAATTAAAAACTAAAAATTAGGTAAAACTTAAAAACAGGATATGGATATGTATAAGCAAAAAATGTATTGAAGTTTTAACTGAGTTTGATACAATTAGAAATTTACTAGCTTAAATATGATATAGCAAATGTCAAGGGAAACAGAGAAGAAATATTTGATGATGTAACCTGAGATATGTACTAAAGATTTTGTTATTGAACTATTGACTAACCCAATCACCATGTTGCCTTCCAAATACTCAAATGTAAAACTGGAAAACCAATAAAATATATATAAAAGCTTCAGAATTTTCTAGGGCTTGTAGAAGGGTTTGTGTGTTCAGGTACACACACACATACTGATATATTTTAGAAGGAAAATTCTAAGAGAAGTTCCCTCAACAATGTTGTGAGGACTGGGCATGATGTAAGAACAATGACTGACTATTAAAGGGGGTTAAGTTAAAATCAAGTGAGACGAGTAAATGAATGAATGGAGCACCTTGGACATCACTAGCAGACTTAAATAGGGCTATTCATGGCCAACATGCATCCTCTCATCCCCATTGTTGCTTTGCACCACCAAGTTTACTCCCTGGAATTCAGCAGCAAATTTTCCATCTTTGATGACAAGGTGTGTGTGTCTGTTTTTAAGAAAATAAATGGTAAATTAAAAGGGTTAAATCGGTGCTGTTTTTCTTTAAAACAATAATAAACTCCTATCATCTTTCTGAGGAGGAGGAGGAGGAGGAGGAGGAGGAGGAGGAGGAGGAGGAGGAGGAGGAAAATTGTTTTCAGAAGATAGTTATCTACTAATAATCTAAAACTACATGTTGTTGCAGACATCATTTGCCAAGTTATATAGAGTAGCAAAAGACATCAGGGGAAACTATTCTGACTAAGCATAAAAATAGGAACAACCGTTAATTAAACAGATTGTATAGCTTAAGTAGTATAAGAAGAAACAGAAAAAGAGTTACCACCAAATCTAACTCAAAAAAATAAAGTATTACTGTTACATGCCAAAGCAAAACCTGCACTTTTATTTTCTTTTGTAGAGGATTTTCCTAACATCCTCATTCATCCCATAAATGTCTCTGTTTAAAATAAGAATATCTGTTTTAGTTTTTGTTATTTTCCTGATGACCCCAAGCTAGTTGCTCAACTAAAACAAAAGTCCCTTTCTTCTTCCTGATATTGCAGTAGCTCAATTTTGCTAATGAACAAAGCCCCTCATTTGAATGGCAAGGTTACAAATAATTAACAACCTTTTCCTAGCTTGAGTCTGGAAAAAGACCAGAGGCATGTTGTGAATGCAGAGGACAGGAAAGTCAGAAAAAAGTATGTCTGCTTACTCTGGCAGAGAATAAGAGTAGAAATAATCAATGTACTTAATACAAAGATTCCAAAGGACTTGTACATTAAGATAAGTCTTTTGTTGGACAGAGGAACATTTATTGACATTTTCACACAATAATGCTTTCCTATTAATCCACAGAATATATTCTGACAGGCATATGAAAATAAGCAACTAAGAACTGTTTTAAAAGGATGAGTCAAGACAATTTAGGGTCAAGATCATCTGATGACTTTGCTACGTGGATAATAAAGGGTTTTTTTCTTACTAGGAAAAGAGATTCTATTCCATACTATGTGTCAAGGACAGACATCTATTTTTCTACATGTGCCCCATTCTTCATTGATTAATATTACTTGTTACTACATTTTATACTCTGCAGGTATGCATTGCACAAGAGAAGGAGAAGATTGTAAAGATAATGAAGATTTCTCTGTTGCCTTCCATAGAAATTCATCTATAAACAAAAGCTCTGCCATTTTTAGGATAATGCACATATTATAACTTGTGTTCTCATGGATGCATTTAATTGGTAATTAACTGGCAAAGATATGTTTTCAGGATGAATGAGGTGAATCTGCAACACTTTCAGGAAAAAAAGAAATTCTTCTGTTACATCAATAATTGCCCACAAAAACCTGACAGGGAATTCTAAAATGAGACTTCAAATTCTTTTTTAAAAAGAATACAGAATAACAGAATTGGAAGGGACCTTGGAAGTCTTCTAGTCCATGGGTCCCCAACCCCTAGGCCATGGACAGTGGTGGGATTCAAATATGTGAACAACCGGTTCTCTGTGTGGATGCCGCTTCCAGAAGTCCATTCTGGGCCTGGGCAACAAAAAATTAGCTACCGGTTCTGCCGAACTAGTGCGAACTGGCTGAATCCCATCACTGGCCACGGCCCACTACTGTTCCCCTCTCTCCCCCCACCAGGCCACCAAGCCGTAAAGGTTGGGGACTGCTGTTCTAGTCCAACCCCCTGCTCAGGCAGGAGACCCTATGCCATGCTGAACAAATGGCTGTCCAATCTCTTCTTAAAAACCTCCAATGAAGGAGCACCCACAACTTCTAAACGAAACCTTTTCACTGATTAATTGTTCTTGTTGTCAGGAAATTTCTCCGTAGAACTAGATTGGATTATCCCTTGATAAGTTTCCATCTGTTACTTCTTGTCTCACCCTTAGGTGCTTTGGAGAATAAGTTGACTCCCACTTCTGTGTGACATCTCCTCAAATATTAGAGGACTGCTATCATGTCATCCCTACTTCTTCTCTAGATGAATATCTGTTGTTGTGGGGAATCCTGCTTTTTTTTCTATACATTTAAAATTGAATGAAATATAACATTGCATGTTATGGCCACTTGATCCCACTGATCATTCTACCTGCCCAGTCTGTCCAGAGTTTCTAACTATTTTTTCTTGCAGTTGAGTTCTAGTCAGTGATGGGATTCAGCCAGTTCGCACCACTTTGGCAGAACTGGTAGCTAATTTTTTGTTGCCCAGGGCCAGAATGGACTTCCGGAAGTGGCATCCACACAGAGAACCAGTTGTTCACATATTTGAATCCCACCACTGGTTCTAGTCCATGAAAATTTATAGAAGTCGTGATAGTGAATTTGTTGTTCTTTGTACAGAGCACTTATGATCACTAAATATAAGATTTGCCATAAAGCAGATATTTGGTCCTCCAGATGCCGTTGAACTTATCTCTCTCTTCTTTAGGTTGATGATTGTCTACATGCAGTTAGGTGTCTACCATTCAGTATCTTAAAAAGTATATTATTGCCCAGTATGGCTTGTAGCTTATTAATAACCTGTTAAAGCTTGAGCTGTAGCTATGAGTGCCAACTAGTGATGTTCCACTATTCTGTTTTTATTATCTATTTTTTAATAGGGATCATCCATCCCTGGAACTGACCTGGTTCCATTGATTTTGTTATTGACCTCACTGGATGGGTGTTACAGTCTCTTGAATGCCTGGTTTAATTCCATCAGTTCAGCATTTCTGTCAAATGGGTCAGAACAAATGAAGTCCTGTGATTTGCAGATGGTTCTGCAAGGAAGCTGGAAGCATGATGATCGGCAGGTGTCCTGTATACAAGAATCCGTAGTGTTTCTTGCAATCTTCATATACAGGATTAGACATTCCAACACATGAGATATATGCAGTGGTGGGATTCAGCCGGTTCACACTACTTTGGCAGAACCGGTAGCTAATTTTTTGTTGCCCAGGTCCAGAATGGACTTCCGGAAGCAGCATCCACACAGAGAACCGGTTGTTCACATATTTGAATCCCACCACTGGATATATGCCACCATCTGCCAGCAATGCCTTTCTGGACTCTATGTAGGACAAACAAGACAGACTTTACACAAAAGAATTAATGGACACAAGTTTGACAGCAGGACTTCAGACTCTCTCAGAAAAAGATAAAGGGAAATGGAAAGGTGTCCCTGCTAGTTGTGACTGACTATAGTGGGCAGTGCTCATTTCCATTTCTTAAGCCAAGAGCCAACATTGCCCAGAGATGTTTCCTTAGTTATGTGGCTGGCATGATATTATGCCGCAACACAAAGCATACAGCAAAACACAGAACACTGTTACCTTCCCTCATGCTTAAATGTGGTACCTATTCACCTACTTGCATTTGCATGCCTTCGAACTGCTAAGTTGGCAGGAGCTGGAACAAGTGTTGGGAGCTCACTCCATCTCGAGGCATTTGGGTCTCGAACTGCCAAGCTGTAAACCTTTAATGGTCTAAGATTCAGCGTCCTAACTGACTACTCTCTCAGAAGGCCTTTATAAAATCCCACAACAGGATTTTAACACAGTACAACTGTTTATTGATAAGATACTAGTAATCTGTCTCATGTGTAATCTGAATTTATAAAACTACCCTGTCTTCTTCTCCTTCTGACCCTCCCATCCCAGTTTAAATCCTACATCATTTTACTCACTCTGTGTATCTGACGAAGTGAGCGATGTTTCCCAAAAGTCATGCTCTTTCATAAATTTGTTAGTAAAAGGTGCTATCTTCCAATTTTAGGCTACCATGACCATAAAGAATCTGTTCATTGATGAACCCTGAGAAATGCCATTTTCTAATTTCTTCAACCAGCCTCCCCCTTTTCAGGCCTGTGTTTTAAAACCAGATGGCTCTCTGCAGTTGTGCATCACAGTTTTCACTGAAAATTTGAGGCTCCTTTTTTATTTGCCTTAATCCTTTTGGCAGCAACTAAACATAATGTTTAAGAAAGAAAAGCTCTGTTAAATTCTCTCTAATCTCCCATCCTTGATTCAAGCATTTGTTCTGAAAATCTTTTAGCCAAGGACCATGGCACATTCCCATGAGATAGACCCTGTTTTGTGGGGACCCCTGGATTCAGACCCCTGGACAGGTGTCAACATGCCCTTCTTTCTGGCATCACAGTAAGATCTTTTTGAGGATAGTTTGCGCTGTTTTTTTTTAAGAAAAAAGTTTTGTTGTGTTTGATATCTATATCTATATCTGCATCTATGTATGATATTTTTTAAAAGAATCACACTTGTACATAGTGCTTATAATGAATAAAATTGGATTAAATAAAAGATTAACAAATCTATATGCCTGAATTGGCAAGGCTTCCACTGGTTTAAAATTTAGCTGCTGACGTCTCTTGACTCTTTAAAATTGCTTTATTGGCTGCTGGTTCACTTGAGAGCACATATAAATACTATTTTTCTTCCAGTCAAATGGCTTAGAGCCTGATTATTATCTGATTTCTCCTGCAAGAATCTGGCCACATATTAAATTTGTCATTTAAGGTCTTTGAATTCTTCAAGTCTTTTGCAATTAGAACAGTGATGCCTGGCACCATCTGAAATTATTTTGGCACGACATTTAATACCTTTCTTTTTATTTGTACATTTATCCTGGCAATGCATTTCACTATTTCTGAATTGGTTTTAACTGTTGGGTTCTTTTTAAAATGGCTCTGAATTGTTTTTAGAGATCTACTGTTTGATTCTTTCTTGCTGCTGTTTTATAATTTTCTGAGGGCTGAGGGATTGAAAAACATGGAACAAATATCACTCTTAATGAATGCTATAAACCAATAACTAAATTTTTTCTCCTCTGTCATCATGAGAATTCAGTCAGAAAGCACCTGTGACTACATCAGTTGTAGGGGGAAGACCAACAGCTGGTTTTATGAATAAAGAAGACAATTTTTCCTTCTGATTCTACAAGCACATTCTGCATTTTAAGTGTGTATTTTAATATGAAACTCTTAACAGATGCACATACTATGATAATTTTGAAAATTTGCTATGCTAACTCATTTCTTAGCCAAATGCTCCTGCTCAGATCTGAGTTATTCTGAGTTATTCAGTAATCTACCCATTTTAATGGACAAAAGCATACTTTAGGGTCAACAGCTGGAGACTCCTGGGTTAAATCTGAATGGGCCATTTCCATTATCAGCTTGCAATCAAAGCTGGAGGGAGGCATCTGTTTTAGCAGGATAGAGAAAAAGGGTATTAGGCCTTTATTGGATGACTGCTTCTCCACTTCCTTGCAGGGGTCCTCTTCAAAATCAGTTGTTGCTGACCAGGAATATACATTTCCTCTAGTGGCATAATGATGGTGCCTTTTCAAAAACCTAAAAATATTACAAGGCATTCCACAAAACATTCCAAGAAATGCAGCTGCTACAGTTAATCTAAACCAGTGGTGGGATTCAAATATGTGAACAACCGGTTCTCTGTGTGGATGCCGCTTCCGGAAGTCCATTCTGGGCCTGGGCAACAAAAAATTAGCTACCGGTTGTGCCGAAGTTGTGCGAACCGGCTGAATCCCACCACTGATCTAAACTGTAAATCAGGGGTGTCAAACCGGCAGCCCCCAGGCCACAACCACCCCAGCTCCGCAAAGGCAAAAATGTCACAATATGTCATGTGACGCGTTCAAGTTTGACACCCATGCTGTAAGTGGTATGAAATTCAAGATACCAACAGAGCTTTCATCTGATTAAAGAAAGCTGGCTAATTGGACTGATTTTAATTAGATTTATGTTTTCATTGGAATAAACGACGACTTTTTTGGGGGGGGAAATCATCCTTACACTCAGAAAGAAAAATGGCTTTTTGAAGGGGATCTCTTACCATGATAGGTTTTTTTTTAAAGAACTCGTATAAAAATACCCATTTGAAGTACTGTATGATTCATCAAGGATGCTTTCTTACTGAACAAAAATCAAGCAAAATTTAATTAATTAAACATTGCAGTCCAAGATATGAAATAACATTTTTATTAGATAATTGTTTTTCAGTTGTTTCAGCAGCATGAAACAATTTTGTTATAATTCTGTAATACTGTAATTTGAGAAAAACTGTTAGATCTGGTTTTAATTTCTTCAAGAAATAGATGAAAAACCAGATGTTGAGAACAATTATTACTCAGGCTAGGCCCGAAGTCTAGAACTTTAGAACATTAGAAATGACTGAGTGATAATGGATCATACTGTATGACAGAAATGAGCAAGGCCCTCTACCACAAAAGCCTAGAACCTGCTGCTTGTCTAAAAGTGCTCAGTGTAAATCAATATAAATCAATATAAATGCTTTGTACTGCAATCCTGTTCATCCTTCACTTATGAAAATAATGGTTCTGACCTGAAGAACATTAAACAACTGGCACATTGGAATTTGTACACAGTGATATTTTCTTAGATCTATGGTAATGGTGCAGCTTAAAATGGAACCCTTGACTTGATGCTCTGGTTATTGAATATATAATCTGAAGACAGTCAACAAGAAGTTTGCAGGTGATGTTTAAGTTATACTGAACTCAGTTTCTCCATCTAACAGTATTTCAACATGTCACTCTGACTGGAAAATTAACCAGAGGCAAGAATTGCCATGTTTCCATTTGAAAATAATATCGCTTTTCTGTGCCAGAATCTGGCAGGTGGCAATATTTTTAAGTATGTCCTCTTCCTTTTTCCCTTATATACTCCACACTCTTTTCTTTGTTTCTTTATTGTCTGTGTGGAAATTAGTTACATCTTTTTGTAACCTTATTATCTGCCTAACGACATGCTATCTTCCCCTTAAAGATAACAACCTCTCAAGCATGTGGATTGCTTTACTTTTTATTTTTCTTTCTTCTTTCACTCTGCTACATTTCTGCCTGCTTCCTTTTGTCAGATAAGTTTTTAACTTGTTGACTGTCAGAAAGATAGGGACTTGATACTTCCACATACAGATTATGGTTTAAAGGAACTTTTTCTGCTGACTATTTAGGATTTTTTAATATTGTGATGCTCTGAATATCATTTAATGCATTACTGTCATTTCTCTGGAAAAATGGGTTTGCCATTCTGTATGAAATGCAGTTTATTTTATCGTGAATCCATATGACTGAAATAATTATTTCAGACATGATGATAAGTGCAAACTAGCCTTTAAATACTTTGGAACAGAGCCTATCAATCAAAATAATGCCTTAAGTGGCTCCAAGGGGAAACGCCTTTAAGTGGCTAGATAACTTCTCTTCCAGTTTTGGCTGGTTCCCTATTTGACTTCTTGTTGTTGTGTTTCTTCATAGAAGAATCACAGATTCCTGGAATCCAATAGTTTTGTAGCCACTAACCCTGCCCTTTGCTAACAAATGGAGATAAAATGAAGGTGAAGACCAGATACTGTACAAACAGGCAAAGATCATTTATGAAATGACCCATCTATTATTTTCTCTTCCTGCTTAAAAGGAAGAGACAAACGATCTTGAAGCTGAATGGCAAAAATATCCTTTTTTCCCCTATTAATCCTACTAGCAGTTCTTTTTCAGAAGTCAGCTGTACAATCCCAAGAAAGATAATCCCTGTTTGACTAGCTAGTTAGCAGCACCTAGTGCCATTTCAGTGGGAGGGTAACAGCATTTGGTGCACCTTGGTGTATAGTCATGCTGGCCACATGACCGCCGATACATCTTCAGATAATGCTGGCTCCCTTGGCTAGGAAACAGAGATGAGCACTGCTCCCTAGTCAGACTCGATTGGACAGGGGAAGCATTTACCTTTACCTTTCTTTTAGATAACATCAGCTGATCTTCAAAAGCTAAGGCAGGTCAAACTTTGTTAGATAGGAGACTATCTTACAAGAAATCTCAAGGCTGTAGCCTAAACTGGGGTTTGGAAGAAAGTGATATCTAACAAGCCCCTTCCATGCTTCTGCCAATTGAACTGCCTGGATCTGTCTACCAAGGAGGTGACCATGACTCCAAGGTCTCCCAAATTGCTGACTGTAGCATGAAAATGTGCTCTGTGGTGTTCCTTTGCTACTCTGACAAAGAAACCCTTAACCCTTAAATAAAAGCAAGCTCATCCTCCACAGGTATATTTATAGGGTAGATTCCCTCTTCATGAAATATCAAGAGAGCACATAAAGTAAATCAGACCTTTCGGTTTAATAGTCAGCAACAACAGGGACAAAGAGAACGTGCAGTCAAAACTTTTTCCCAAAAGCTATTAATAATCAAGATGAGCCAATGGCAATTGGAAGCTGTGCGCCCTGAGTGCTGTGCTGTTGAACATGTCCTGAGTGATATTGTGTTCATTCTTATTAAGATGGCAACAAACTAGGATTGGTTGAGGGCATCTCAAACTGTAGATCATGGCTCCTGTATTGAAACACTGTTCCCCAAAGCATTCTCAGCATTTTAAAAATTGCACTGTCAAGAGGGGGCCGGGTTAGAGCCTTTCTTCCTGATATCTAATTTTATATAGTGGAGCTTTCAATCATTGAGCCTTTGATCCTGAGATAAAATTGACTGGGTGAAGGCAGGCTTTTTTATAAAGTTGAGTTTGCTTTGAAATTAAATATCCACAGGAATTGGAGAAAACTGCTCCCCTGGAATAATTTATTAGGACAGTTCCGAATCCAGATTTGAAAGGCAGAATGTAATTTAGAGCTGTGTAGCCATGCATGGACCATCTCTCAGAGATTTAAGGCTTAAACCAAATGTATCTTTTCCAGGGAATGTGCATCAGCTGCAGAGGTCAGCAACCTGAAATAAGGAAAATACAGAGCAGGTGTAAAGTATTCCAGACGAGTACTATGTGTCTGTCTGGATGTGGCCAATGGTGTTTCCAGCACACCAGGGTCAAGTAAGCCAGAGGGGAAAATATATGCTAATTATGGTTCTGCAGTAGAATTGATGATCCATCATGGAATCTAGATAAATGTTTTTCAAACTTGGCAAACCTGGCAACTTTAAGATGAGTGGATTCAAAACCTCTTCCCTCTTCCCCGTGATATCCCTTCATGTATCAGAAGACTGCTGTCATGTCTCTCCTTAGCCTTCTCTTCTTTAAGCTAAAGATACCAAGTCCCTTTAACAACTCTTCGTACAGTTTAGTCTCCAAGCCCCTTAGCATCTTTGGGGCTCTTTTCTGCACTCCTTTCAGTATTTAGCAGCCTTTTTGTATTGTGGCAAGCTGAACTTGTCATGGTATTCCAGATGTGAACTGACCAATGCAGCATGAAGCAATACTATCAATTTTCACAGGCAAAAAAATATGTTAATTTCAACATTCTTCTTTGTTCAGACAGACCCTGTGCTCAGGGTACTTTTCATTTCAGTATTCTTCCGTGTCAGCCCATTATACTTTTGCACACTATTTCCCATTACAGTCACATTGTTACACTATTTCATCATGATGACATTATTATGTGATTTCAAGCTAAAGGGTAAAATAGTTCTAGGGATAAGATGTTTGTAATATCATAGGGACGTGATGGAAAAACCATTGTTCCATGATTAAGAACAGGTGGAGAAAGTAATAAGCTTCATGTAAGTCCAGAAGCTCTTTGGAATAAAGCTCAGAAAAACAACAGCCACAAATTGATTTATTATTTGAAGCAGAAAAAGTTATCCAGATGATCTGTGCAAACTCACTCAACTTCACTTTACATCCCAACTTCAACCCACCAACCTGTCAGCCACACTGTTTTTCTAGCTTACTGTTCTTCCAGAAGACTCTTAGACCCATATTCAGAAATTTCTGAGAGGCATAAAACAGCCCCATACTGTGAAATCTCTCAAGCAATTTGAAAAGAGGCTAGAGGCTCCATCCCAGGCACCTTCCCCACATGCTTGTCCAAGAGTGCTCTCTTGCATGTTAAGAAGAGAAATTGATGGGTGTTTTTTCCTCATCTTATAGTCTAGACAAATGAAGAAATAAAGGTAACAGGATTTAACAGCTATTTACCTTAAATTGTCCTGCAGTTTGGTATAGTGATTAAGACACCAGACTAGAAACCCTGGGATAGTGAGTTCTACTCCTGCTTTAGTTACAGAGCCATTTGGGTGACCCTAGACCAGTCACACCTTCTCAACCCTAGGGAGCAGGCAATGACAAACAACTTCTAAAAAGCTTTGCCAAGAAAACTGTAGGGATTTGTCCAGATAGTTGCCAGGAGTCAACACTGACTTGGAGGCACACACACACAAGCTCTATGAATGAACAGGACTACTTTCAAGTGTAATTTTGACTTTCAGGGAAGCACAGTATATGCCAGCATACTGTTCTGCTGACTCAAGAACTGGAAGAACACACACATTAACAGGGCCATAAGAAGGAGCTCTGAGTCTCGAGCTTTAATCCCCCTTGCTTTCTATTTGGAAATACGTGACATACACACACTAAATACATGCAAGCAAGCCAAACTCATATGGAACCAATTACTTTTTAAAAGGCATGAATAAGGCTGAGTTCACTCTCAACGCTGGGTGAATCCATCCATGTGGCTTGCAAACGATTCTTACTTTAGTGTGTTGTGTAATGCTCGTCATACCATGACTCCTAGTGAAACTGGATTTAGTCCTTACAATGCAATCTCTGAGGATTAAGAAATAGGATGGATGGATGGATGGATGGATAGATAGATGATTGATAGATAGATAGATAGATAGATAGATAGATAGATAGATAGATAGATAGATAGATAGATAGATAGATAGATAGATAGATAGATATTATTATGATAGAGAGATTATGAAAGAGAGAGTTTATTATGATAGAGAGAGAGAAAAATTGATTATTATGAGAGAGAGAGAGAGAGAGAGAGAGAGAGAGAGAGAGAGAGAGATCCTATGCAAACAGAGTCAGAATAGATATCCTACAAATAAAAGACTATGCCATCAATCAAGTAAGCAAGGATGGCAGCTTTTGCCTTGAGACAGTGATGTCAGACTATGCAGTCTGAACTAACTGTGAAGTCACAACTGCAACAGATCAGCAGTGAAGTTCCCATTCTGGCCATCCCAAATGAAACATCAAACTGGGAAGAAATAAAACTCACACACAGTAGTCTCTTTTACATCCCCACTCTGGCAAGGGCTCTTCCAGAAGGCTGAGATTTCACTCAAGCGGAATAATTTTCATTCTTCAATCTGTACGGCTTTAATGTTGTGACTTGTGGCACCGCAGGGCTTCACTGCATAGCTGGTTTGCAGAATTTGCTATTTCACCAATCAATTTAAGAAGAGGATTAGATGAGTTCTTGGAGGATAAGACTACCTAGGACTAGTAATGTCAGAAAGTCCCTGGGGAACAGTTTATTATGTGCTTAGCATGCCATAAAGAGGAAGAAAGAGGATTCTGTGTCACAGGTACATGACTGGAGAAATATACAGGAGGTTATTTTCCTGCTGTCACCACGTTCGTATTAATGAAAACTGCAACTGTTGAATTTTCACTTTGTTCAGCTACTAAGAGAATTGTTGTTCCAAAGATGCTGCTGCTGCTGCTGAACAGAGATTGTTTTTCAGAATGAGCCAAGTGCAATAGGTGGACCAAATCCTGCAAAAACAGAAATACGGCACTTAAATCATAATATGGCAGAGTTTACACACTGCAGTAAAGCCATGCTCTATTGTGTCTGGTTTCACTTAAGATATTTCTATATCACTGTACATGACCATAAAGAAATAAAGAAGAATCTGCTTGGAAGAATCACCCTGTGTGTCCTTTTTGAAATTTTTTTGGGCCTGACATCATTTCAATGTAGGATTACTGCAGTGAGATTATTATTTGCACGGAGATGGGAAGATTCGAGATTATCCACTGTTTTTTATTTATTATTTACTATGAAATGTATTTGCCACCCATCTCGTATCCAACTCTTGGCCGCTGTGGAGGAATGGCTGGTGAAATTGATAGATTTTGCTCAGATGGATAAATTAACTTCTTTAATTAGAGAAAAGAAAAGAGAAACTTATGGATGTCAAAATGGAAACATGGACTTGTCATTTATGGCTTTGATGATTAGGATTATAGAAACAAGAGTATCATGCTGTAACTTTAGAGAAAGAGATTGTACTTATAACTGCTGTGAAGAATATCAGAAGTCACTTTTTCTATCTTTTTCTTTTTTTTTGTTTAATTTTTTTCCTTGCACTTTTTTCTTTCTCTTTTCCCTTTCTTATTTTTATCTATTTGTTATTTGTTTTATTTACATCCAAGTGTGCTCTGCTACATGTCAAGAAGAAAAATTGATGGTGTTTTCTTCTCACCTTATGGTGTTGCTAGACAAATGGGGAAATAAAGGTAGGATGATTTACCTTAAATTGTCCTGCAGTTTGGTGCAGTGATTAACATTAAGCACCAGGCTAGAAACCCTGAGACAGTGAGTTATGATCCTGCCTTAGGTACAAAGCCAGTTGGGTGACTCTAGACCAGCCACACCTTCTCAGCCCTAGGGAGTAAGCAATGACAATTTCTAAAAAGCCTTGCCAAGAAATCTGGCTTTCAGGCTTAAGGCTGGACCTGAACTTGTAGTATCTAGCTTTCTAGTCTAATGCCTTAACCACTAGACCAAACTGGCTCTCCTTACTTTAAATTCCTTATTTTATATTAGTTTGCATTAGATTTTATCTTTCTCTTAAAAAGTTTTAATAAACTTTATATATATAAAAAAAGAATATAAATATGATATTGCCAATGGAGAAACAGCTACGTGCATTGCAGCATGAGGCAAGGTTTGCAACACATCACAAAATATATTTCCTCCTTTTGGTCAACCCTTAGATTCAGTGGATTACTCTCAGTGATATAAACCATGAGTTATAAACCACAATGGCTGGCTCAAATACAATGCTAAGCTCAAGCCAAACGAATGCCTTATAGTGTAGCATGATATGTGAACTCAGAATGTTTCTGCTCCTTGTGGATGGTGCTTACAGTCAGCTCTCATATATGGGCATGCAGAGGACAGAGTTTTCAGAAAAGTAAACTCTTTCCTTATAAAATACATCCTCGGGATGCCTTACTTAATAAGGTCAGGTGCACAATTAACAGGGAAGGTTCCAAAAGGAGCTAACGTTAATGTATAAACCAGGATTTTTCAGGCAAGGCTGGAACAGGCCAGAGCTTGTAGGAGAGCCAACTTGCATTCCTAGGCAACAAGCAAGAAATTAAATCAACAGAAATCTAGGCTTGTTGGCACAGAATCGCCCTCCTTTGCATTCCTCTCTCCTTAACTCCCCTCTGGCTCAGTATTCTAATCATTGTCCTCCATCCACCTTGCTACCTTTTTTTTTTTATTTAGGTCACCTCCAATACTCCATTTAGCAATAGCAATAGCATTTAGACTTATATACCGCTTCACAGTGTTTTACAGCCCTCCCTAAGCGGTTTACAGAGTCAGCATATTGCACCCAACAATTTGGGTCCTTATTATACCGACCTCGGAAGGATGGAAGGCTGAGTCAGCCTCAAGCCCAGTCAGGATCGAACTCCTGGCTATGGGCAATGTTTGCCTGCAATACTGCATTCTAACCACTGCACCACCACGACTCCTCCATTTTTCCTTCTTCCACCTATGAAATCAAAATGTGTTGAATAATCCTGATTAAAAAAACCCCAAAGCTGGGTAGCTTAAAGAGCCCATTTTCAGCAAGTTGCATCCTGCCTTGCTCAGTGCCAAGAGAAAAGTGATGGAAGGTGACTTTAAATCTCTGGATTAAATTTGTTTTTCCCTTTGCTAGGCCATGGTACATGTACGTGGAACTCCATCTGTGTACGTCACCACTAACCATTCCCTGTACATTCTTTGTAAGGATCAGTACGTGCCATGAATGCTGCTAATGCATCATCCTACTTGGAATCTACAAAGCTGATGAAAGCCAAGCAGGAAAAGAAGCAATAAAATCTGTAGCTCAGAGTTTAGAAAATTAAGAATGTTTCCACATATGAAGCTAAAACAGCTAGGAAGTCTTGACCATTCACTCACTGTGTGTAGCTGTCTGTATGGCTAAAAATCTATAGAAAGTGGATTCATGTGAAATTAAGTGGTTTAATCTCCTTCAGATGTGATCAGTGTTACACAGTAGTTATTTATTGGAGAGACTTCCCCATATGTGGCATGCACAAGATAGGGGAAGGCAGTGCTAGCCAAAAATCTTGGGCTTTGGATTCTTATCCCAGCTGTGAATACAGTCTAATAGCAAAAGCAGGACAGTCTAGAGTAAGGAATCCTTGATTCTGTGCTAGATGGCAAACAGGCTCTTACGTTTTTTACATTGTCCTGTATTGGCTTTAAATTGATTCCATTTCTTCATCTGTTAGGTACATTCTCCCATATCTTTAAGGCAACCTTGCCTGTTATAAAGCAGCCAAACCAGATTTGCCACAGAGTGATGATCAGACCTGGGATTTGGAAGGTACCTTTCCAGTGCAAGTGTTTTTACAATCTGGTGTTTATGACATCAACGCAGTGCTCTCAGGGTTGTTATTTACATTTTGCACAGGCTAATGAATGAAAGGTTGAGCTTGGATAAGTACTTATCTGAAAGAATGCTTCCTTGAGGAAGAATTTCTTAGTTATTTATAACATTTTGGAGCAGGGTGGTAGCCAAGTGGTGAAGACATTTGCCTCCCACTCGGAAAGTTGAGAGTTCAATCCTAGGTAGTGGCAGATGTTTCTCTCTCCGTGCGCAAAGAGAACATATCTGCTGCAAGCTCCACATTGGCGTCAGGAAGGGCATCCAGCCACTAAATGCTCAGCTCCATTCAGTCGCCCCGGCTCTTCCCCGAATTAAGGGATTACAGGGTCGTAAAAAAGAAAAAAATATTTATAACTTTTATTCACTTATAACATTTATGTAGCCACCCATCTTCTAACTAACTCTGAGCAACTACCAATCAAAAATTGGAAAACATATAAGATCATTTTAAAAACTGTAAAATTCAACCAGTTAAAATATAAAACATTAAAATAACAAAAATCTGGTACAAATCCATGCTAGCGTGCCATTATCTAATCTTTTTCCATTCAGCCGTCTTGAGACAGGCAGGGTTCTAATATGAACCTTCATGAGCCAATTCTGGTTAATAAGTATCAGTGTAAATTTCTACTCCATGTTATTGCTCAGCTGTCCACAGTGTTATTCTTTCCTGCCATAGTCTTCGAGATTCCAAAGGGCAGGAATGTACTAGAAAATGAATGATGGCCTAATGGGTTCCAGGCTACTTCTGGAAAATTTCAACTTATCCTCCCTCTTTGTCTCCCCCCCCCCACACACCTTAATTCCAGAGTCTGTAATATATCCAAGAAGGTAGGCCAGAGAAAGATTGTCCAATGAACAGTCTCAAAAGCTGCAGATTCTCTAGAATGTAGGTGCCAGAGCTAATCCCTAATTTTGGGGGACTGCACTGGTTGTTGTATGCTTCCAAGCCTAATTCAAGGAATTGATGGATACCTGTAAAGCTATTTATGGCTTTGACCCTTGTTATTAGTCTACCTTGCGCCTAGCTGGGAGAAGATCCTGCTGCAGAGTCTTGCTTCCTGAGAGGTCAGATTTGCTTCTTTAGGGGGGGGAAAGGTAAAAACAGTTCTCTCACACAAAGTTTTTGCATAGGAAGAATTTTAATTGAGAGGTGGTGATCTATATATTTTAACAATATAGTGTTGTTTCAATATTTTAATATTGTAAAACCATGTGGAATCCAACGAGTAGATGACATACAAATTGACTGACTATGCACCATAAAGTCATTTTGGACTCCTAGTGACCACATAGATTTTTTTCCATGAGGCATACAAATTAATGTAATATGTCAATAAAACTACAAGCCTTCACTTCTCCAATTTAATGTATACAATTTTGAATTGCTCAGGAACTGTGGCTACATTATTTTACACTTCATGCTTTATGCTTATTTTCCATTTTTGACCATGTCTTTGGTTCCAGTCTAAGACTTGGAAACTAACAGCATATATTTGAATTGCTTCTGTTAGGCTACAACTAACAAAGTTATTCAGAAGAAAGTCCCACTGAATTTGGTCATATCTGAACAGACTTCTATAGAGGAAATAAGATAATTTCCCGGGTTATTTCATCCCTCAGGTTTCTCCTATATCTACACTAAGCAACACAGGGAGTCTTGGCTGAACGAAAAACATCAAATGTAATTTTTAATCCCACAGGCAACATCCTGTGGGATTAAATGTCACACCAGGATTCTCATAGTTTATTATCAGAGGATTAACATCAATTGTACATGAAACTTCAAAGCAGCTCCACCTGTATTATCTTTGTATGTTTTATTTCCATCTATCTCTACATGACTCTGAGAACGTTGGTTTCCACAGCAAAACTTTCCAGATGATTGTATAAATGTGGTTTGCTGATGTACATACATTGGTATTTTTCAACTCACTGGGCAGAAGAGGAGACTAAAGCTATCTCTTTTTTGTTGCTGCAACACCACAGAAATAATAATAATAATAATAATAATAATAATAATAATAATAATAATAATAATAATAATAATAATAATAATAATAATAATAATAATAATAATAATAATAATAATAATAATAATAAGAAGAAGAAGAAAGAAGAAAGAAGAAGAAGAAGAAGAAGAAGAAGAGAAGAAGAAGAAGAAGAAGAAAGAAGAAGAAGAAGAAGAAGAAGAAGAAGAAGAAGAAGACAGAAGAAAGAAGAAGAAGAAGAAGAAGAAGAAGAAGAAGAAGAAGAAGAAGAGAAAGAAGAATAAGAAGAAAAGAAGAAGAAGAAGAAGAAGAAGAAGAAGAAGAAGAAGAAGAAGAAGAAGAAGAAGAAGAGAAGAATAGAAGAGAGTTGGAAGGGACCTTGGAGGTCTTCTAGTCCAGGCAGTTGGAAGGGACCTGCTCAGGCAGGAAACCCTATACCATTACAGACAAATGGCTGTCCAGTCTCTTCTTAAAAACTTCCAGTGTTGGAGCATTCACGCTTCTGGAGGCAGGTTGTTCCACTAGTTAATTGTCTAACTGTCAGAAGTTTCCCTTAGTTCTAGGTTGCTTCTCTCCTTGATTAGTTTCCATCCGTTGCTTCTTGTCCTGCCTTCAGGCACTTTGGAGAATAGCTTGACTCCCTCTTCTTTGTGGCAAACCCCTGAGATATTGGAATACTGCTATCATGTCACCCTCGTCCTTCTTTCATTAAACTAGACATACCCAATTCCAGCAGCCGTTCCTTATATGTTTAGCCTCCAGTCCCCTAATCATCTTTGTTGCTCTTCTCTGTACTCTTTCTAGAGTCTCAACATGTTTTTTACATTGTGGTGACCAAAAGGATGCAGTATTCAAGTGTGGCCTTACCAAGGCATTGTAAAGTGGTATTAATACTTCATGTGATCTTGATTTATCCTCTGTTAATGCAGCCTAGCACTGTGTTGGATTTTTTGCCAGCTGCAGCACACTGCTGGCTCATATTTAAGTGATTGTCCACTAGGACCCCAAGATCCCTCTCACAGTTACTACTATGAGCAAGGAACCCCTATACTATACCTGTACATTTGGTTTTCTTGCCTAAATGTAGAACCTTACTTTTTTCACCATTGAATTTCATTTTGTTAGATAGCGCCCAATGTTCAAGTCTGTCCAGATCCTCCTGTATCTTAAGCCTATCTTCTGGAGTGTTGGCTATTCCTGCCAGCTTGGTGTCGTCTGCAAATTTGATGAGTTCCCCATCTATCCCCTTGTCCAAATCGTTGATGAAGATGTTGAAGAGCACTGGGCCTAGAGCAGAGCCCTGGGGCACCCCACTACACACTTCCTTCCATGTAGATGCAGTTCCATTGAGGACCACATGCTGAGTACAGCCGGTCAGCCAGCTAGGAATCCATCTGGTGGTGATGCTTTATAACCCACATTTTTCTATCTTATCAAGTAGTAGGTTGTGATCTACTTTATCAAATGCCTTACTGAAGTCCAAATAAATTATATCCACAGCATTCCTCTGCTCCACTAATTTTGTCACTTGGTCAAAGAATGCGATTAGATTTGTCTGGCATGATCTGTTTTTGACAAACCCACGTTGGCTTTTAGTAATGACTTTGTTTGCCTCTAGGTGTTCGCTGATTCATTGTTTATCTTTTCCAGAATCTTCCCAGGTATTGAGGTCAGGCTGTAGTTTCCTGGATCTACTTTTTTCCCTTTTTTGAAGATGGGAACTACATCAGCTCTTTTCCAGTCCTCTGGTAGTTCCCCAGTGCTCCAGGATCTTTGAAAAATATAGTTCAGTGGTTTTGAGACCATATCTGCCAGTTCCTTGAGAACCTTGGGGTGTAATCCATCTGCTCCTGGTGATTTGAACTCGTCTAGGCTGGACAGGTGCTCATTTACCATTTTCTTGCCTATCTTAACTTGTGTGTCTAATCTGTTTTTTATGGTACTGTTTTTGATAGGTTGGACTGTTTTTTCCCTTTGTGTAAAGACAGATGCAAAAAACAAGTTGCTTGTCATCTTCTTGCCACTTTCCCCCACTAATGGACCAATCATTTCCTTAACTTTTTTCTTGTTTTTTACATGTTGAAAGAAGCTTTTTTTGTTATTTTTGACTTTGGTTCATTTTGAGCCTTAGCTTTCCTCACATAAATATGAGTGGGGAAGCACAATGTGATCTATGTGACAAGATTTAATTGTACTGTGTAAATAGCAATAGCACTTAGACTTCTATACCACTTCCCAGTGCTTTACAGCCCTTTCTAAGTGGTTTTCAGAGTCAGCATATGGCCCCCAACTCTCTTTCTGAGAGTTATTGGGGCCACTTGGAGGTTTATCTGTGCCCTCAGGGTCACCTGAATAGTGCAAATGGATGTGGAACCTTCTTGGAACTCCTTTCAGTGAAACATCTTCAAGAAAAAACAAAGTCCAGTTGCCTTTTGAAAAAGCACCTTTGGGGCAACCATGACCTGGATGACTGAGAATCTCCATAAACATTTATTCATCTAGTCCATATCCTGTTCTCCAGAACCTTATACTCAGGGACCATATCAGTTAAGGGAGTAAACATCTACCTTTTCTGAAGTGGGCAGAAATAGAGAGACTCTGACTGTGGAAAGGTTTTGCATGCTTACTACAGTCATGATGCAATAACAATATTTTGGTTCATTACAGATAATTATTACCATGCAAATAAACTTCATGGCAATTAAGATGTCAGTACTGGATCTTTTTCCTGGAGAAATGTAACAAAATATAGTATCTACCAATTTGACTTCTGACTTCTGACTTTTCTTAAGGAATGTGTTTGGGGGAAAAAAGGGTGGGGAGAGAGATTCACAGTTCAGCAGAAATGTATCCAAGAAGTTCAACAGGGTGCCTTTAGCCAAGTCTTTTTCCATTTTCAAGCCACTCTGTTCAATCGCTTATTTTTTGTGCAAAAGAACAAAACACAGCTGACACTAAAAACATTCAGAAACAAATGGTGCATGTCAGACTCCCACAGAATTCTATTGCGGGTCTCAAAAGTTGTCATTTCTTAACAAAAAGATTTCAAAGGAGATCTTATAGATTGCTTGAGTAGAATATTATCAGCAAGTTTGAATCAATTCAAATTAAATTAGGGGCAATTTTATCACAGAAACTAAATTAGCATGGGAAAACGTAGAGGTACTACACATCTTAGTTCCTTAAGTGCAATCTATGAGAATGAAGTAGTAGTAGTAATTATTCAGTATTATTTAAAACCAAGTGTAGTTTCTTCTACATTCTTGTCATTTAAAAAGAAAGGTTGATTTTGGGTACTGAATGGGTACTGAATGGAGGAACATTGGGCTTACCATGTAAAAAATGGTTGTCACAGAGTCAAAATATAAAAAGTTTACTTAATAAAGTTAGGGTTCTGAATTCAAAACTTCTCTTTTTTTCTTCGTTTCTATCTCTGGCTTTTTCAGGGTTACTATTAATACAAAAGTAATACTATTAACTTTGTCTTTATACTGCTATTAAAAATTTACTTACAGTATTCATACATTGTGATAAGCCCTTGTTTGTTTTTGTGATAAGCCTTTGTAATAAACCTTTGATTTTTTGAAGCCTGAAGCAAAATAAGTATTCAGGTGAAGTTGTTAAGTATACAAAGGGATTTGCCATTTCATGGTTTGTGAGTGTGATTTCTTTATACTATCCTGGCATTGTGCCTTTTTAGTTGCTCTTGATTTGTGCTCAATGGATTGGTTGAAAACTTCAGCAGGGGCAGCTTCCCAAAAGCGAGGATATTCTAAAGGAATCATGTTTCACTGGGCATACATCATACTAAGTTACAATTACAATCAAGATATTAACAAGAGATCACAGTTGCATGCAAACTGTCCTGTGCAGCTTGATCTGTTCACTGGTCTTGCCTGCACTCTGTAGCTGAGTGTGATTTATGAATTCATTGCGCCACATAAATGAGCCCAAGATACTCTACCTGCCTCACAGTGTTGGTGAAAGGAGGTGCTGTCCCTCAAAAGGCGTTTTCTCTGTCCTACGAACATGCCTAAACAGTCTTATAGACCAAGCACAATATGCTTTGTGGAAACTATCTCTCCCTTTAAGGATCTCGGACACAGAATTCATTTGGACTTGGGGTTTTCACGTGGTGGTAAGTACAGTAAGGGCTGGTAAAGTTCTTGAAGAATCTGTTCTCTAAGCCTTGGTCAATACCACAGAGTTATCTCTTGTCATAAAGTATCAAAAATAGGCAACACCATGTATTGTCCTTTCAACACTCAGAGGACTGAACTCATTTTACAGGGAGGCATTATCACGGCATTCCCATGGTGATATATCTCTCATTTGCTCACTCTGTCTCCATCCCTCCAGCCAGTCTTAGTGGTTCCATACATGCAGAAGAAAACCCAGGAGACCTCCTCAGATGGGGCTGTTTAATCTAAACAATTCTCCAAAGCCCAAACCACCAAATGGCCAGGGGCTGGGAAGTCTTGGCACTTCTCTCTTCTGGAGTGGATAAAATCACTGAGTCCTCTACATAAGAATGATAAAGTGACTGCTCTAGTTGTTGCTTGTCCTCTGCAGATGAAACGTGCTAGTGCAGAAGGTACCAGAAAAGTGTTTGAAGCTCATAGATACACAGGATTGAAATGCTTCATCCATGGTGAAGCATTTCACCATGGATGAAGATCAACCAGGAAAAAGATCAACAGATTCATGGACAATCAAAAACTCTTTTGCCTTCAGACCACAGTTCTCTCAAGCCTACCCACATTCATCGGTTTCTATGAGTCACCACATAGCTTCCATATCTCATACTGATTCCTCTTTTCCCCTTCCAAAGAGTTTATTGGAAAAACTTTAGAAATAGGTCCAATATGCTGTTGCAAGAGATGGAACATTTATTATCTTACAAAAATAAATTCACCCAATTTTTCTGAACCCTCCCTAGCTGTTATTAAAACTTACTTCCTAGGCAAGTTGTCAAAATGAACACCAGGGATAGCTGCTTCCCTTCAGTTTAGATGCTGCAGTAAACTATACTTAAGATTGGCTTGGTTCTGAATTCTTTTGATGTGTAGAACCCCACTGTTATGTTTTGCAAAATATGGCTTATGGCTTATGAACTCAACCAGTTTGATTTATTCAAGAAATAATGGTTAAGCAAACAATAATTTAACTTGAGTGAGCCCAGTCATAATGGTTAGAAGGGATTTTAGTCTAGCCTCCTGCTGGTGCAAGGATGTAGTATTGGAGAGAAGCTGCCAGCTGGATTCTCTATTTTATACTTCCAAATCAGTAATGTACTTAAATTTAGTTAACATATATGACCCTCACCTTGCTCCACTTTTAAAAGCTGCACCATCTTCTCATTTCAGCACACTCTGCTTTGGGTACAGCTTTAAGGTGAGAAGCATAGTTTAAAACAGGGGTCTTCAAATTTGGCCCTTTTATGACTTGTGGACTTCAACTCCCACAATTCCTCAGCCAGGCATGCTGGCTGAGGAATTCTGGGAGTTGAAGTCCACAAGTCATAAAAGGGCCAAGTTTGAAGACCCCTGGTTTAAAACAAGCCAATGCATATCTTGCCCTTCCTGTCTTTTAGAGTCAGAATCGGTACCAAGCCTGAGAAAGGCCAGTCTGCTGTGGTAATTACTATATAGGATTAGGACTGGAGAGAGCCAAGTTCAAATTCATGTTTAGCCATAGAGACTCATGGGTGACTTTATGCCGGTCCGTCTCTCTCTCTCAGCCCAACTTATCTCTCAGGGCTGCTATTATGGCAGTAAAAAGAAAATGCTGTACACTGAACCCTCAGAGAAAAGGTGGGATAGAAAACTAACAAATAAATCCAGAAAAGGGTCATTTTTTCCTATCTGGGGAAACATTAAGAGGCAGCATGTGAAGGTCACCCCCACAGGTCTTTTTCTCAATCCCATTTTATCTTAAAACTGATTGCTGAAATGGGACTTCAGCTCTCAAGGACTTGCAGCGCTCACTGTTCTGTGAGGCCTGATGCCAATGGAATGTCAAGTTATTCCTATTTATGTTTATTTATAGAGCGAAAGTCATCTCTCCCTTCACTCCTTCGTGTCCCCATCTCTTCCCTGCCAAGGTCACAAAAATGTCTGAATTACAGCATATCAATATTACGAGAGGCTTCCCTGCACTGGAGCTCTCCAGATGGGTTGGGCTCAGCTCAGCTTATACCAAACCAGGACAGGCACTGGCCACATAAAAGCTCACATGTCACTGCAGAGCAAATGATGACAAGAGTAAAATAGTGCAGAGGTCAGTCTGTGAGTTGGCATCCTGTAGGTAGGTGCTGCTGATAAGAGGTAGAAAGATGGAAAAAAGCAAAGCAACAATTTGCCGTGAAGTTGGACAACACTTGCTATTTTTGGACACAGGACTGGAAAATAGGAAGCTTCAAAGATTTTTTGTTTTCAATTCTTTGGAGGGCAGCCAGGCATCTGGGATACAGATGACCAGTATAAGGGAGGGGGGAGGGGAAATGAGCAGCTCTCTCTCCACCAATCAGCCAGGTATTGCAACATCTTAAGGAACATTTCTATATTGCTTTGTGTGAGGCTTCAAATCACATTTGTCATCTTCTGCATCTTAAAAACTCACATTCTTGCATGAATTGCTTTCTCTACTTGCACCTTGCATGCCTTCCCATCTCCATCTGCATTTATGATGTACCTTTGACATATATGATGTACCTTTGACTCATATTCAAGGAACTAAGAGAAATATACACATTCTTCCTTTATTATGGACAACCGGTAAGGAAGGTTAATGCTCACAGAATGACATACTCTACTAGCTAAGACTAGTAGAACAATGTAATTCCATAAAGGAGAAACCCATTTATGCCACTAATCTGTTAGCATTTAAGGTGCCATGATATTCTCTATTGTACTCACTACTTCCTAAAATTTGAATACAAACTTTTCTAAAGTTGGCAATTCCAGAAAAGCCGTGTTGAAACTCTATTTTCTCAGAGAAACTTGTGCACTGTTAGCATAATTCAAAACATGCCTGTTTATTTAATTTTGCTTGCTTTCTTATTATGTCCAGCCACTTCTAATGTGCAATTGAATTTACATACCATGCTGAAGCATATCTTCCAAGTTTATTTATTCTACTTAGGAGCATACCAGTGGTCAATTCCTAAAACAAAGTGAAATAAAATATGTAAATCTAAAAATGCTGACCACTGAATTAAGTACACTTAAGCCTATTGTCTTCAAGACTCTTAATGCCACTTAATTCTATGCTGGATTGTGTGCAATGCTAGCTACTACGAAGGTATGCATAGCAGGATATTTTACAGGTCTCAAATTGCAATCACATGGTATTTTAATTAGAAAGCAGGCTTTAAATAAATGGCATTTACCTTTGGGTAAGTATTCACAGGATTTGGCTATAAATCATAAATTTAGATACAACATTTTACAATGTAAAATAATACATATGCCTAACCTGCTATTCCAGAAAGTTCTTGAAAGCATGTACTACTACGTTCTAAGAAGTAGCTTTCTTTCTGCTATAGTACAATAACTGCTACTTAACACAAAATGCTTTTAACTTAATTTGCCAGATGCCATGGGTTATATAGATGTGAAATTATTTCACAGCTCTGCTGGTGCTGGCTGTTTTCTGTTAAACAGATTGGTAACCAGGGCATTTTCTAAGCAACAGCTATTCTGATTTCATGAAGAGACTCCTTTTTTTTTTTAACCAGCATTGCCTTGTATAACAATGACTTTTGACTCCTGAAAAGTTCCCAATCGATAACATTTGGTTGCTTGGATTCATACAAAATGAAATACTTAATTACATACTGCACAGCTAGTTTTGGAATTTACCAACTTGGTGCATGTTGATGGGTATTAATTTACTTAACTTTAAAAGGCTTAAACAAAGTGAGTGAGGATAAGCTTATAAGTGCTACCCAGTCATGACAACTGCATGCTGAAGAACTTACTATTCTCAAACAGCCTGGACTGATTAGCAGACTAGGGATGTGTGTGTTTGTTTGTGTGTGTGTTTTAGGCAATTTTTCCCCACATGAAAGATGCTATGATGTAACCCACTTAAGCCATCACAGGATTTTGTTTTAACATTTTGAATGATCCAGCCATTGTTTCAGCAAACATGCTTAGTATGGTATGAAAACCCAGCAAATGATGATTGTTTCAGTTAATGAGGGCTGGATGATGGCTTAGTCTGATTTGTGAATTCAGTCACTACTTCAGTTCTGGGTTATTAGTCTGATTTTTTGAACCAAGTTCTGCAATGTGTACACACACAGAGCCAATGATATTCCTGATGTATCTGTATCTGTATCTACATGCAAACATACTCATTTTCAGAAATATTTGCATATTAATTAAATAGAAACAATATTGCAGAGCCATCATGTTCCATGCAACCTAGAACTAAGGAGAAACTTCCTGACAGTTAGAACAATTAACCAGTGGAACAACCTGCCTCCAGAAGCGGTGAATGCTCCAACACTGGAAGTTTTTAAGAAGAGACTGGACAGCCATTTGTCCGAAATGGTATAGGGTTTCCTGCCTGAGCAGGGGGTTGGACTAGATGACCTCCAAGGTCCCTTCCAACTTTATTATTATTATTATATGACTGGAAGAAGAGGAGTACCTGAGGAAGAGGAGGAGGAGGAGAAGGGATGGCCACGTAAGATCTAGGAAAGCTCACTGAAGAAACTCCTTTTGTAGGCATCATTACAATTGCTTTAAAGGGCCCTCTTCCAGCCCCTGCTTGCACACTTTGTGCTGCCTCTCACTGCTGAGTAACGAGGCCAGAGACCAGTGCCACCTTTATAGCTTGGAGGTTGATTTGTGGCTTCCCTTAGCTTTATTTTCCCTTCCACCAAACTTCATCAGCTGAAAGGAAATATACCCACCAACCGCTCTCCTGAATATAGGATGGGCTGAGGCTGGGGGAGGGGTTGGAAAGTGGCAAGGTTTTGGGGAGTGCTAGAGTAGCAGCTCAGCCGCCTGTCAACCTTGCCCCTGTTTTGGACGTATACTTCAAAAGGAACCCGGCTGCAAGTAGTCCCTGACTTACAACCATTCATTTAGTGACTGTTCAAAGTTACAACAGGGTTGAAAGAAAGGGACTTATGACCTGTCCTTGCACTTAAGACCATTGCAGCATCCCCACAGTCGCATTATCCAAAATCAGGGCAACAGGGATGTATTTATTACAGTTTCCTGGATCATTTGATTGACATTTGTGACCTTCCCAGCTGGCTTCCAACCAGCAAGATCAGTGAGGGAAACAGAATTCACTAAATGACCATGTAATTCACTTAACAACTGCCATGTTTTGCTTAACAGTGGCAAAAAGGTTGTAAAACCAGGTGCAACCCATTTAACAACCACCTTGCTCAGCAATGGAAAATCTGGTCCGGATTGAGATGGTGAGTTAAGAGCAACCCATACCGGCCTCTACCATATCCATTCTCCTGCAACAGCACCAAACCCAGGTCCGGGAAGAACTCACGCAGCACATACTAATCTGAATCTTGACTTTCTGTATGTTGTGTTTATGGGTAGAGAGAGTTGGATTTTCCCCTCCCCTTCCCAGATTCTATAACAAACACTTGAAGGAAACCTCACTGAAATCCATAGAGGATGGACATGAGCAATAGAAACATGCTCCGTGCTGCAGGACCACACAAGAGCAAGAACACTTTTTGAACAGTGCCATCCACAATGACTGCTTGCTTGGGAGAGAGCAATTTGCATCCCATAGATAGAAGACAGGCGCCAGAGTTCAATCCTGTCTCTGGCTGCAGGGTGGCAATCTGGCCAGGCACAATGTCCTAGTCAGAATAGAGCTGGAAGGAACCTTGGAGGTCTTCAGGGTAGGCAACCTTGGCTCTTTTATGACTCGTGGACTTCAACTCCCAGAATTCCTGAACCAGCATGGCTGGCTCAGGAATTCTGGGAGTTGAAGTCCACGAGTCATAAAAGAGCCAAGGTTGCCTACCCCTGTAATCTAGTCCAATCCCCTGCTCAAGCAGGAGAACCTGTTGCATTTCAGACAAGTGGTTGTCCAGTCTCTCCTTAAAAACCTCCAGTGATGAAGCACCCACAACCTCTGGAGGCAAGCTGCTCCACTAGTTAATTGTTCTCATTTTTAGAAAGTTTCTTCTTAATTCCTTCTCTCCTTGATTAGTTTCCATTCATTGTTTCCTTACCCCATGAGCCCTGAATGCAATCCTACATTTGCTCATTTGGGAGTAAACTGAGCTTAGTGGGCTTCCTAACCGATTTCCAAAGAAACCCTTCTGCTTCTTCCCTTCTGCTTCCATGGAAACCAGGTGTCTCATCTACCTGCACCCGGCTCAAAATGTTCACAGGTGGCAGGGCTGAGAGACCAGAGGGAAGGAAGCTGGCCCGTGGAAGCCAAAAGGGGTGAACTTTGACTTGAACAATGTCATGTCATTCGTAGAGCAAGACTTGCCTCAGGAGGAAAGGGAAAAGGCAGCATCTGAACTGGAACTGCTGAAGTTGAATGTATGCCACCACTTCGGCAGGCTGGGAACAAAATAAAAATGCTATCATGAGATTTTAGGGGTCGCAATAAGGCTTGATATGGATCAAAGACGGTGGCAATATTGACTTGTTCTTTTGAATCTTAGCAGGGCCTCCCATGAGCAAGATTAACATATGCACACACACACACACACACATAATTGCACAACTGATTTGCTTTCCAAGTCTCACGTTTAAGGCCTGATATTGCCAGATCTGCAATTGCTTCAAGATTCCAGTAACAATAGAGAGAATGGATAAAACTTTAAGGAAATGACCAAACCAGTAATCCTAATAGGGCCAATCTCAAAGTAGTTTGTACCACTCAACTGAGAAAGTGACATTTAAAAATGCAGGACACATTGTTATCTTCTAATTAGGATTGTTTATTCATCTCCCCTTCCTCAAAAAACCTCAGAGCAGCATATATTCTTCTATTCTTCTCACCACGAGAACCTTGTGACGTAGACCTAGCAGGTGACAGCTGAAGCATGACTTAAAAACACAAATATTCTCAGTCTTGTTTCAGCACTAATCACTATATTATTCCAGCTCTCTAAAATTAGGATGTATTTTAAGCCGAAGGCAGCAGCAGAGAGGCTACACAGAGATGGAGAAAACCATATTTGGTTTAAACCAAAGAACACGTTCTTAAAAGACAGAAATTTACTGTTGCAAAAGATTCTTTGTTAGTTTTGCTGTGACAAATTAATAAAGCTACCGCAGTAGAAGATGTTATTAGATGAACTGATAGTAAAGAACTGAAACTGATTTGAAAGAATACAATTTAACTCCTTCACCTCTAGTCTGACAAGTTTTTCAGCCTAGACTTTTTAAGAAGGGTGTGAAAGCAGGTTGCAAACATCTCTTTTTCAATCCACATTCAACTTTGAGAACAGGGTAGGGGTTTTGCCTTCCCCCCCCCAGAAAGACTATGAAAAAAGAGAACAATGCATATATACAGATGTGTTAGGAATATTCTTTCAGAACTCTCTCTCTTCTCCCATGATAAACACAGGAGCCCATATGGCCCATTGATTTCCCAGCAGTCAGAAAAGCCTTGTCTTGTAAAGCACAATAAATTAGGCAATTGTATTCTGATAACTAAGCAAAGGAAAGTTACAAGCCCTGCAGGGGAGCACCAGCCAGTAACCTGTTCTGCAGGATGCTGGCGTGGGGTGCGGGTGGGGGAAGAAAGACCCCGCTCGTGGGAGAGTGGGAGGAAGAGAGAATGCCTTACAGTAAGCAGCCATGAACTTTCTCAGCACCCTATGCCAAAGACTGTGCCTCTGTTAGCTGAATGCAAGGTCAGAAGGGCCCCAGCATTTGTTCCACCCCCACTGCACTCACAAAGGAGTCCCAAGAATGGACAATGGAAATCGCAAATACTGGGGTCGTAGAGCTCTGAGCAAAAGGAGGCCCTTCTGCGAGTCATATTGCTTGGGTGGGTGCATCATCTTCTTGGCCAGCTGCCAGCCATGGGGAGGAGGGCCACAAATATAAGAGAGGGAGAGGGCTGCATTTACAGGGAATGTCATGTAAAAAATAGGTGGGCATCTATCTAAGTTATCGGTCTGAGCCACATCGCAGGTGGAGCTTAAGTACGATGCCAGGCATGGCAGAGAACATCATTTCACTGCTAACAACTCTCCTTCCTTCTTCAAAAAAGTTGGGTATTTGAGGCTTATGCATTACTGTGATTTCCCAAAGAACAGAAGAATGTCAGAGTAAGAATCTGCATGCACAAGTAAGCCCATGCCCTCTTCCAAGGCCAACTTACAGAATCCATTTAATCTAAATGGCCTGTCCTCTCCAGTCGTCAAGCCCTTAAGGCAGAGGTCCCCAACCTTTTGGGCAGCAGGGACTGGTTCTGTGGAGAGAGGTTTTTCTACGGACCGGAGGGTATGTAGTTTTGTGTGCTGCCTGCATCTCGCGGATGGGGCTTTGCTTGTTTGTGCAGACCAGTTGCTGGCATGCCGCGGCCCAGTACTGGTCCACGGACCGGGGGTTGGGGACCCCTGCCTTAAGGTAAACCAGACTAGAAATCCAAAGTGATGAACACTAATACTACTTTTATAATATGGTTATAGTGACAGAATCTCACAAGTCAGAATGTTCCCCTACCTTCCCTCTCTTTATCTTCATGAGAACTAGGGAAAGTCAAGCCTGAGATGCTTTCTCAAATTACATTTCCGCTTTGGACTCAAGTTGCTGATCATTGTCTTGGTTGCGGCTGTCCCTCCCTCACCTTCCTTTCTTCAAGCTAACTTTTAGAGCTCATTACATCAGTATTCCTGGTGGGAAGAGGACCAGGACATATTGCAACATCACCTGTGACTTGGCTGGAGGAACTTCAAAGTAGCCATTCAGCAGCTACACTCAGCCAGTCTTCCCTGCCAGGTATTCACCAGCCGACTTATTCTTTCCATACCCAGCTAGCACAAGCTCCGCTAACCTGGATTGATGAGAGAATTGGGGATCCACATATCTGGAGGATACGCCTTTGAGAACAGCGCTGTCCTGAAAAGATCAAGGCTGAGGTGACAAGTAGGTTTAATCTTTAGACGGTTTCCATCTTAAAATTGTGGAGGTTGAGAAACGCTGCTCTAGGAGCTCAATGAACTTAGCTTAGGTCCGCGCGTTTCTCAAACTTGGAAACTTTTAAGATGCGTGGATCTCAGTTCCCAGCTGGGAATTCTGGGAGTTGACCCCACAAACCGTAAGGTTGCCAAGTGTGAGAAACCTTGAACCAGATGCTCCGCAGCATCACTTCACCTACTTCGAAACCATTCCTGCTGCCAAAGAACAACCGTGCTATATAGGCTCTTCTAACCGCAAATCAAAAGGCAGCCCATGTGAGGAGAATCGCGGGGAGATGGGGGGGGGGGAAGCTTGGTGTGTCGGTACTTCTGCTTTGCCTTGAAGCCCTTAAGATAAATCAGACTAAAAAAAACCAACGCGATGAATGCTGATGCTACTACCTTTATAGTATGGGTAAAATAACAGAATCTCATAAGTTGGAATATTCTTCTTCCCCCACCCCCACCCCCACCCTCCCTCTCTTTATCTTCGTCACTTTACCTACCAGATAGAAAATCAAAGTGATGAAAATAAAGAAAAGGAGGGATGGAGGGGGGGGATGTATTTGGTCGCTGGGTAACCAACAAGCGGGAAGCACTTTTCCCCTCTCTTCCTCGCTCTCCAGATGCCCGGAAAAACACAGAGAGAGAGAGAGAGAGATCTTAAAGGCTTGGCCAGTGCAGAGGACGGGTCCTTCGGCTGAGTCTGAAAGGTGGTGGCCTCGGAAGAGTTGATGGGCTCCGCTCTCGACCGAGGGCCCCGCGCTCCGCTCCTGCCCGACGCCTCTGCTGGCTCCCTCCAGGCGCTGAACGGAGCCCCACCCAGCCGGGGACTCTTCGGCGCTTGACGTGCGCTGCAGCTAACTTCGGACCCGCCGCTTAAGCCAGTTCCTCCCCTTTCGCTTTTGCCGGCGCTCCGGGTTGGGAGAGAGGCAGGCTGAGGCAAGCGGGAGGCAGAAGGGAGGGAAGGTGGCCAGCCCTTCGCGCTTCAGCCCCGCAGCCGGCCAGCCCGCCAGCCCGCCCGCCCGGCTGAGGAAAGACAAAACACCAGGAGTTTTTGGTGGGATCTTTCTCCGCTGACCGGCTCCCCTTCGGATTCGGAAGTGGCGCTGAGCGGCCGGCAGGGCTGCGGGATCAGGTGGGTTCCACTTCCTTGTCTCTTCGGCCCCTTTTGAAAACGGGACGGTGTTGTTGCCAAACCAGCGAACCGCGCCGACCTCTGAGCCGGGAGCGCAGCGCTGGCCGGCTTCAAGCTGTTTCTTGCCTGAAAGGAGGAGAGAGCCTCTCTCTCCCGGGCCGGACGCAACTGGGGTTTGCCGGAGATCTGGAGAGCGAAGGAGAGAGGGGGGGAAAGTGCTTCCCACTTGGGTTAGTTGCCCAGCGACAAAATATCCCCTCACCAAACCTTAATCGCGGGGACCTGTCTGGAAAACTCTAGGTATGTTTGAACGGTAACTCCCAGAATTCCCGAGTAACCTTTATTCCGGGTGGGCACCGCTTTGCCCATCAAAATATTCGCTCGCGTTATTCCACGTCTGAAGGCTGAAAGCAGGGGACACGGTGGCACTATTTCCCCAGGGTAGGGTTTAGAGCGGTATTCCCTTTGCCTCTGGCAAACCTGAGGGAGAAACAAGGTGCTGGGAAGAGACTTGGACCGTGGAATATTAACGGGAAAAGAATTTTAAGGTCACGTGGTTCTTCACCATCTCTCCTCCCTCCCTTTCCCCATTTCAGAGCCAGGGGGAAATCTCCCCGTCATAGTTATGGGGGAGTGAAGGTCCCGGATCAGGACCTATTGATTAGAGTTCTTAGATCCTGAAGGTCCTACGAAAAGGGTATAAAATCTTGCATGTTGAGGGTGAAGTTGGAAGGCATATTCCCAGGATAACATATTCTAAATATTGTCAAAAATCCTGGAGGAGCCAATGCTTGGGTTGAATGGCCTGTCCACTTTGAGATGAGGAGATGTGTCTCTGTAGACCCAGAAATGGTGGTCCAGGTCACAGGAGTAAGAGAGCTGAAGTGGAGCAGATCCCTTCTTACAAGTGATGCTTTGTCAACTGCTGGCTCCAGTGGTTCTGAGGAAGAGATGGGGATAGCAGGGATTTACTCTGCATTCACTGCTTAGGAATCTTGTTTTTGGAAACCAGATGAATATTCCCAGCATCAGCATTTCTCTCTTGCAAAGCCAGCCTGAGTGGAAGGAAGCCAGGCCTTTGTGGGACAGGGCATATTATTTTGGGATGGGGTGGGGGGTGGGAGGAACATAGTCCTATTTGTTGCTTTCTTTTCCTTTGCCTTTGCCTTCTGCATTTAATTTTGTATCTTATGACAGAGAGTAAGGATCTGAGATTTAAAATTTATGTGGGCTGATATGCCTGAGTCAATACCAGCCTCTCTAGTAGCTCTCCTGTTTTATTGCTCTCGGGTGTGATTGGTGTCTAGAATTATGGGAGGAAAGATAGAATCATAGAATTGGGGGGATCTTAAAGGTCATCTAGTTCAACTCACTGTTTGGTGCAAAACGTTCAGAACAAAAGCATCTCCAACAAATGACTGGATAGTCACTACTTGAAGGCCTGCTGAGAAAGAACAGAAGAAGAAAAAAGCCAGTATTTCTTTTTTATGATTAGACTATGCTCATCCTGCCTCTGGTTCACATATATCCAGGTCTTTTAACTTTTGCTCATGGGACATGTTTCCAATAAATCTGACAGCCTTCACTTTCCTCTCTAATTGTATTCCTATTTCTTTGCATCTGTCTAAAAATAGAGTACCGCAAACTAACCACAAGACTCCAGTTGAGATTTGTCTTCTGCATTGGAGACAGATGCAAGTACTCTTTAGAGAGTTAAAAGGCATTTGAAAGAATAAAGATAGGCTTTGGACTCTTCAAACAACCAGGTCTGACTATCTAGAAACATATTTATTTATTTATTTATTTATTTACTTACTTACTTACTTACTTACTTACTTACTTACTTACTTACTTACTTACTTACTTATTTACAAAACACCAGGTTTGGATTATTCAAACAACCAGTTTCCTCAAGAGCATTCTCACCATCAAATAAGATATATGTATATATTGCAGCTAGGGCAGGCTAAATTGTTCTGATAATGTGAATTGAGGTTTTAGCTTCCTGGCATCTGAATATATTAATCCAATTAAGGCTAATTGGTGTGGTGTGATTTCTTTTTTCTTTTGCATTGCAGGTTAAGATTTACATTAGGAGATAGTGAATTCTCTTATTTGGCTTATTATCATAGTGAAGTTGAGTCTGCATAAAGGTTTCTTCTTGCATTACTCATATAGGACACCACCCATTTGAGCCCAGTTCCTGATGAGTGCATCCACACAGTTTTCTTGGCAATAGAAAGCAGTATTATCTCCATTTTTAATTCTTGCTTTATTATATTTTTTTATCCCACCTTTATTACTTTCTAAGTAACCCATGGTGGCAAACATACCAAATACTCCTTCTATGCCTTAAGGCAGGGGTGTCAAACTGCCAGCCCGCGGGCCGGATGCATCATAGCGAAACCGCGCCCACCCCATTGCCGGCAATGGCAAAAAAGTCGCGATACGTCGCAACACGTCAGGTGACGTTGCTAGTTTGACACCCCTGCCTTAAGGGAAACCTAGAACTCACAGTCTCTGTTTTAGGACAATACTGTAATAAACATTATTTATGTGTTTGAGGAAGCTTTTTCAACTGTGCAATCCAGCCTACAGCCCTGAGACTCCAAGGATGGCCCCATCCATGTACTATCCAAGGCTGACCTTGCCCAGCTTCCAAAATTGGCCGAGGTCAGTTAGATGCTGCCACCTGCTGAGAGCTCACATTGTGTACCTCCACTTAAGCCCTCATTGGAGCCACAACCTTTCCCCTGTAAAGCAGAGCATTGCCTAATAGAACATTATGCTTCTCCTTTCCCCATCTGTTTGATCTCCTTCTCCTCTGCAGAGAGGAAGGAGGCCCAGCACGCAGGAGTACACCTTACGTCTGTTCAGTTTGTCACCCAGTCCATGTACAGTAATAAACAGGCTTCCAGCCGTTTTTCTGGCATTGCTTTTTTCTCTGGCAGCCACCATGACTATGAAGCTTTCTTTTAAAGGAACAGAGCATGTAACTTTCAAACTGAGCTGGAGAACTTTCTCAGTAGTAGCAATCATTTCAAGGATTCTGTTATCAGCAGACTCTCTCAGCTGGTAAGAAAACACAGAATTTGTTGGGCTTTTATCCAGAGTGACATCAGAGCTATCGTTTTGCTTTTAAAGAACCTCAGAAACTGCAGAAGAAACCTCAGGGGAGGCAGAGTAGAGTGCCATATGCGCTGAAGGGTGAAGTTGTCCCTGGAGAAAAATTGGCCATTAGATTCAGTAGTCAGATTTTTTTTTTTAATGCAAATAGAGCCTTTCTAGATAAATGACCCTTCCCTTAAGCTTCCACTTTCTTCAAAAGTCAGTGCTTTTTTTTTTCTTTGTTGGGAAAGTGTGATGAAGTCCCAAAGAGTTATTTTAATTTAAAAAGTTATACACTACCCTTAAAGCTGAGTGTTTTTTTCCCTAGGGTTGTCAAATACACTGAAACCATTATCTATACAATATATGAACTGTGAATCCACCAAAGCTGGTATTTTGGTTTGAAGGGTTCCAGGCAACTCATACATTAAATATATTTTTACTTATATATTTAAAAGCAAAGCCTGAGCCTGGCATCTCAGAGGCCGCAGGGAAGGCTTTTCAAGGGGAAGGACAACCTCTGAGGGTCCAGCTCTAAGGTTGCCACTTCCATCCTGGAAGAAATCCCTGGGATAATTATGGTGACGATGATTTTACCTGATTAATGTTGCTGCCTTGAAGTTTAAAATATTGATCCAGCTGATTCTTTCAAATGTTAAAGGCTGCATCTCTCAAAATCAGTCCTGCCTAGGGAGGTTTCAGGCTCCCTGGGGTCCAGAAAATAAATTGCTTGCAAGAACAATCAGAAACTCTTTTTCTCCCCAAACATCTCCCAGCCAAAACCTGATAAAGATGGGGGAAAAAACCCAAACCCTCTGGAAATATTGGAACCTGTTTGGACCATGGATTCAATTTTCCTAAAATACCTACCGGAAACAGTGTGTTGCAGTCTTCCCCAAGCAGGCTTCCCCTCCAGAGAAGTTCGGTCTGCAAAGCCAACCAGCATGATCAAAGGCTACAATTGAAAGTGATTTTGCTAGACTTTCTGGTGAATGGAGTCCTAACGCGGCTGACCAGTGCCTGTCTAGGGAAGAATATTATCAATCATATGCCCATTGTCTCCCTTGAGAGTGGAGCTTTAATTTAGAACTCCGCTCTCAAGGGGGACAATGGCCATAAGGTAATATTCTCCTCGTGACCTCTAGAGGGCAGTGATGGATATTAGAAATATGAGTGAGCTGCAGTAATTTGGGGCACTGATTATTATAGAAATATACGTCAAGAGAAATGGATTGCCATCCTTAGGTGAACTATAGCAGTTGAAAAATAAAATTAAAATTGTCCAAAATTAAAGAACACGTTCCCCCCCAGGAGATGGCATCATTAAAAAGTTTTCAACAAATTGTATATCACACCTGACAGTCAGAATTTCTGTATTTGTTCTTTGGGATGAAGAATGGCAAATAGTTTGGGAGACGATTTGTATGCTGACATTCCCTGGAGCGCTTCCTCACTAGCCCCTGTTTGCTCCCCAGGTCCATTCCAAACAGTTTGAATGAACTGCAATTGTCTTTGCTGCTCCTAACATCAAATGACATGCTGAGATCACAAAGAGAGCTCTCAGACGGTCAATTGCCCCCTCCCCTGACTGCCAAAGGTTTTGGAGAAACAGAATATCCTCCCCCTCACAGGATGCAAAAAAAAAAAGGAAATAAAACCACTGCTCTACTTCATAAATGCACACCCATGTTGTTATGATGAAAAGCTAGGAGAAGGATGGTGATTTGCAAAGTAAGAAAAAAAAGGGGGGGGGGAATGTCCAAGTTTCCATCACTTTATTGCATTTGAAAGTGAACTTTATTGCCTTCTATTGGAAAAGTGTGCTTTGCCAAATACTTCTAAGCATGTTTGCATGCTGCAATAATAGACCGAGCAAGAAAAAGAAGTGTTAAATAATGTAGACAGGATCCAGGAATTTCATTTCAGAAAACAGGTCAGGTTGGTTTAATTGCAGAATCCTACAGCTATTTCTCCCTACATAATAAACCAGACAGAGAGTCAGCAGTTGGAGTTTTGCCTGATTCTCCTTCTCTGCTGAGGGGGGACAGAGTGCAAAGCAACAGGTTGCTTAGGGGATTTTCTTTTGGGAGGGGGCTTGGGCTTAGGAAGCAAGGAGATAAGAATGCCCACACATTTGAGCAGTGCAAAATTTAATTTAATTTCGATTTCAAATAAACTGGCATAGGGTCAAAAACACCACCACGCCCAGTTTGATAGAGATGTTCAAAAAGAAGAAGAAATTAAGAAGAAATAGGGCAATTTGATCCACGCATTTATGAAAATAGATTGTATAGATCAGGAAGTGCAACATGGTACTCAAAAACGTTACTGTTTTAAAAAAAACAGGTCCTAGGTCTCTTTCTACTGTCATGTAAAGATACCAACCACGCCATCCTCTCAGTGGAGTCTGAATGTCTAGGGCCATGCAAAGCAATGAAAAGGGAGAGTTTGCAAACACATAAGCCCAAAGGAAGCCACTTTCTGCAAAGCATATAAACCGGCTGCGTTCATTGCAAGGCTTTTAAAGGTGCTTAAGGAAGTCTTCCCATCTGGCACGATTACCAGCAAAGCAGCTCTGGGTGCACATAGTCCCATCTGTGAAGGCAACCAGGGGCAATTTTCAAACTAGCCCCCGAGCCTGGCAAAGGACGGGGCAACATTGAAATGGAGGAACCAAAGATAATCCTGATCTAAGAAAAAATATCCCCCCCCCAAACTACAATCAATAGTTCTTAATACTTGTTCTTCCTTCCTATTTTTTTTCTGAGCAGCAAGCACATCAAGCTTTAATATAGTAGTAAATATCATTTTCTCCTCCTATGGATTCTTCTGCAGATAACATTTTGTACCAAAGAAAAAATTGGTACAAATGTTTGTATTTTGCAACCCTTACAATCCCAGCAATTGTTAATGGATTTCTCGTGGTTTTGCTATTAGTAGGTTACGGGAAGCAACTATGCAGAACAACAGAACTCTTCCCCTTAAGTGCTAATGGAGACTTATTTAGAACTTAGTTTGTTCTGGGTAAATGTGTGCTAAATCAGAATTTAGCCACTTGTCTGAATACTGAGATTTCACCCCCTGCTACTGGCCCATCTCCTTCAAGCCTTTCTGAATAGCCATTCAGTTCTTCGTGCCTAAGAAAGGATGGCCGTGACGTTCCTGTTTCATATTTCATAACAACTTAGAAATTGGCGTTTGCTTACTACACTGAAAAGCTGGTCACTAACTTTGGCACCCAGTAGCAATTCTTGCATTTGCATTGTACCCCTAGTTTTCTCATAGCATGGTTTGCTTCTCAGCTACAAATTGGTGCATCCAACTGTCAAAGGAAAAGCGACTGCAATTAAGTCTGCTTAAGCAGTGATTTTGAGCACTATAATACATTGGAGGGGAGTGTAGCTGTAGAGGAAGCTGCCTGCTTCCTTTCCATCTGCAGGGCTTTTCTGAGCTACCCTTAGATTGAAAAGGCAAAGTACTATTATCTTGGCTCTGGTAGAGGATAATCCTGATGCAATAGTCACATCAGTCTTACTTTCTGCTGAAAGAAAGAAAGAAAGAAAGAAAGAGAGAGAGAGAGAGAGAAAGAAAGAAAGAAAGAAAGAGAAAGAAAGAAAGAAAGAAAAGAAAGAAAGAAAGAAAGAAAGAAAGAAAGAAAGAAAGAAAGAAAGAAAGAAAGAAAGAAAGAAAGAAAGAAAGAAAGAAAGAAAGAAAGAAAGAAAGAAAGAAAGAAAGAAAGAAAGAAAGAAAGAAGAGTTCCTCCTCCCAGGATCAGTTCTAATAGGAGAACATATTGTCACTGAAACCTTGTTTTCTTGCCCGTTTTTATGGAGCCCAAAGTGGGAAGGCAGAGGTTTGTAGAATGCTAGACAGAGGTTTTGAGCACTGACATCCTCCGGTAATTTCTCTGGGATCTGAAGTCACTGAAAAGTACTGCTAAGGCACAGCTGGACTCACATGGCACTCATATGTTCTGCTTTGAGATTTTATATGCTGTGTGGTTCAGAAGGTCTGGAAAAATCCATTTACAAAATTGGCATATAAATTTATCTGTAAAATTCTTCCCAGACTGCTGCTTACCTCTGAATACAACTGTCCCTTCCAGGCACTGCCATGGTGTATACATTTCTGGATGAGTAATAAGAGAAGAGGTCAAAGAAGCAAAGGCATCCTTGTTAAAGGAAGACAACAAAGAGTGAAATCGTTAGTGGGCTGCTTCAGTGTGATCAGTTTACATGCTGCAATAAGGCATATTATTATTTTTCTTTTTCCATTCAATTGTATCTGGTTGTCGGAGGCTGCCTGGACAAGTCCCTACAGTTGGCAAGGCTTTTCAGAAGTGATTTGTCGTTGCCTCTTTCCTAGAGCTGAGAGAAAATGACTAGCCCAGAGTTACCCAGCTGGCTCTGTGCCCAAGGCAGGACTAGAACTCAGGTTTCTAGCCTGATGTCTTAACCATTACACCAAACTGTCTCTTGATCATATCCTGAATCACGGACTATTGAATAAATCACATTTTGGAGGGTTCATATTGTGCTATGGCAGCAGACACTGTTTATGAACTGTCATGGCTAGATTAATTCTCTAAAGCAGGGGTCTCCAACCTCGGCAATTTTAAGACTTGTGGACTTCAACTCTCAGAATTCTCTTCCCTCCCCCAGCATGGCTGGCTGGGGAATTCTGGGAATTGAAGTCCACAAGTCTTAAAATTGCCAAGGTTGGAGACCCCCGCCTAAAGCAAACTCAAAGAAACTATGTAGCACAGCCTAATGTAGGAACCAGTCTATGTCTTGAAAAGATTGTGAACAGCTCAGACCCAAACTGGGATAATGAGAAAGGGTACAGTTATTTCCTCAGTAGAAAGTTAGCCAATCAAACAGTAAGCATGGTGGTGGAAGGGTTGGCCCTGTAGGATGGGTGCTGACACAACTACTAACTGTCCACAGATGGGATGCAGTGTCATCGAAAAACACTAGTAAATCTAATGTGAAAAAAAGGTTTCATGAATCTTATTTATAATTCACTGACTAGATCAATACTTTGTTCTAAGCCCATTGTGCAGTTTGTTTGATTCTGGCATCTTGGGTAATGTGAACCCAGTCGTGATATGTGATCCTATCAATGATGGTTAATTGGACAAAAGTTATTAAACAAGCATGGCTCATCTTCTGTTCCCTGAGCTAAGGATATCACAGATAAGAAATGTCCCTTTCCACTCCTTCAATATGTTTTATGTTTATCAAAAGAGATAGAAAGTTGTAAGAGTTTTTGTCTGGAAAGGCATAACTAATCTTGTCTTCATCTCTTTCTGTGCTGCTCTCTGTGCTACTGCTGTCCTTTGCCCTTTCATAGAGTAGAGGTCCCTTGCTAGATGAAAGGCAAATCCATTCAGTCTTTTTAAAATATCCCAGCTGGTAGTTTTTTTAAAAAAAATACTTGTGATCTTCTGCTCACAATGTCTATAAAGAGCAGTGTGGGCTGTCTTTTATACTGTTGGCTTGAACCTATCACAATGAATTATCAATAATCTCATACATCTTTCAAGTTCAAGTGCTCCTGCCTTTTGCAGCCCAAAGTGTAAGTGTTCTAAATCCATGATAGACTGTGCTTGCTCTGTAATCCTGCACGGTCACATAGCTCACACTTGCTCAACAAAGGGAGTGTTTCACCACCACCATTTTAATAAGTTGTAATAAGGCCTTTATTTGGAGGAGGAGGACTCTTGTCTCCAGTGATCACGTCATACAGCCCGTATGGGCTGCAACTCACATGTTTTGACTTTGATTAGGAGAATTCATGAGCCCAGAAAAGGCAATTTGCACAAGACAGTTGTCAGATTCTGTCTGAACGTCTACTCATCTTTATGTGTGGGTGTGGAGGCACACTTTTGAGTGAGTGTTGAGTCCTGGCAACTGTCTGGAGAAGCCCCTGTTTTCTGGGCAGGATTTTTGGAAGTGGTTTGCCATTGCATTTTTCCTATAGCTGAGAGAAAATGATTGGTACCCAGTTGGCTTCATGCCAAATTCAGAACTAGAACTCACATCTCCCAGTTTCTAGCTTGGTGCCTGGCTCTCCTATCGCATCTATTATCCCAGAATTCCTGTACTTCTTACATTGCCAATATGAAAAGGGGAATCAACTATTTTAAGGGGGAAAAACATATTGGGGAGGGTATATAAAAAAAGGAGAAATAAGAGCAGCTTAATAAGGATTGAACATGCTTTGTGTGCATGGAATGTTGACTACAGATAAGATGAGAAATGAACCATCTAGGGAAGGAGAATAGCGTGGAACAAAATGAAATTCTGACAGATACCTTCCACATTGCAACATTTATTTACAGGTGTTAACTGTAAGATCAAAGAACACCTTGCATGTTGTCCAAAAAGATATCGGCAAAAATCTACAGGGCCTGCAATCAATTTGCAGGTGCGCATATCCCTTTCACAGTTGTAAAGTTAATCAAGCCACTTAGTGAGGGGAGTGTTAGTCCTTTTTTATTTCTTCGTTCTACATGGCTTAACAAGCTCCCAGAAAAGGAACTGTGTGTTCACCTGATCTTTTGGCAAGTTTCATTAGTTGACATTTCAACCATTGAAGAGTTACAAGAAAATCCTCCTACATTACAGCTGGGCTTACCCGGCACCTCTATAATTGCTAGAGAAAGCTGGCATCACTTAATGGCCAGAGAGGCAAGGAAATATAACTGCAGCTCAAAGGTGGCCTTCTCAGCATGAAAAGAACTGGTTGGCTGAAGATTCATTCAGGAACAATGCAAAATAGGGTTGAAGTAAATAAAGATGTAGGAGGAAAGGAGCTGAATTCACTGTCTTTCTTGGGAGCTTGGATGGCAGCATTTCCTTTGGCACATGGAAAGAAAATTCTGTAGTTGTGCTTTTGGCATCTACACCGAGGCATGCATTTATACGAGGCATCTACACCGAGGCATGCATTTATACGGATTAAGTGATGGATGATAGGCATTCTGCAACCCCAGATACTGGGATTACCTAAGAAAAGGGTCAAGCCAGACCTTGGCTATAGATTGCATCCAGATGAGTCATAAAGGCAAGCCAAAGTACCAACAATACTGATGTGCTATAACTGACTTTTCAATTGGCACATCGGTTGCTTTTAGAATATGAAGGGGATGGTTGGTTAAGAAATATGCAATATGAATATGATTAATTTAGAGGCAATAAAGCAAGACAGCAGAAAGGAATTGGCATTGCATTTGGGGCAAGGCAGACATAATTAGACTTCATAGATGGAAGCCCTACAATTAACACTTTCTGTTCCCATGCTAGTCTATCTTTTGTTCCTCATTGACCTCACATTTAGCACCTGATAATTTCCTTCCCAGGTCAGGCAAAAGGGCCAGTTTCATTTTTCACCTAATTTACATGCATACTCATACAGTATATGCCTTAAGGCAAGATTTAAAGGTGGAAGTGAAACTTCTTTGCCTGCCTGGACCTCTCATCAGCCTTAATAGATACCGCTAGTGACCACCACAATACACTTTTGAACCTTCTCCAAAGGTTGATTACAGTTGGATGTATCAACTGTACAGTACCTTCAACTCTAATATGGTGGTTCCGCTCCTTCCTAAAATAAGGCAATAGTTTGTGTTTACTGGGGAGGAGAGACTGGACGCTTGAGTACTCCATTATGGAATGAGTTTGGATCTTTCATCTGTCCGATGTAATATCTATATCAAGCTCTTGGAGGGATTATTTATTGGTCAGGGAGAGGTATCATCAATATGCAGATGACCCCCCCCCCAGTTTTGTATTTCCGCTCTGATCCTTCTTGGATATACAGCAGAAGTTCAGATCAAGTGTCTTGAGAATGTCAGGTTGGATAGTGAGAAACAAATCTCAATCCAACCAAAACAAGCTTTCTGTTAATTCTAGAACAATTCTTGATAGGGCTATGCTCAACTATGGGAAATTTTACCCCAACCAACCAACCAATCCTGAAACTATCATAGCAAGACTCTGAGAATCCTACAGCAGATTTCTGAAGACAGAGGGGATTATCACCCCTCAACATTGCTGCAGATATAACAATATAGATCTTCTAATGGGCTTTATGTTGAGCCTTAGCAAAGTTGGGTGGTTTTAAACTTCACGTCCTGCTGCTTATCCAGGTCCTATGGGTATCAAGTCCTCTGGCAAGTTCCATATTCTTCCTAACAGGGCATTGGGAGAAACACTGGTAAAACCAGGCACAAACCCTTCTTAGGCTTCTTGGAATTCAGCAGGATGCAATACTTTTTTCTGATGGACTTCCTAATAAGTCCACTTCCTCAATGTTGATGAGATTTTTAGCTACAAATCCAACTTAATCAAAGGAAATGATAATAGTACAGGACTAGATTGGTTACAGGTCTGACTCTGTACAGGGTAAATATATTCTATTGTGTAAATTGCTTATCATAATACAGGTAGTCCTTGACCTATAACCACAACTGAGCCCAACATTTCTGTTGCTAAGTGAGACACTTGTTAAGTGAATTTTGTCCCATTTTACAACCTTTCTTGCCACAGCTGTTAAGTTAATCACTGCAGTTGTTAAGTTAGTGACAAAGTTGTTTAAATCTGGTGTTGCTTGTCAGGAGTTCTCATAAATTGATTACATGACCCTGGGACACTGCGAGCATCATAAATATGAACCAGTTGCCAAGTGTCTGAATTTTTATCATATGACCATGGGGATACTGCAATGGTCATAAGTGTGAAAAACAGTCATGAGTCACTTTTTTCAGTGTCATTGTAACTTTGAACGGTCACTAAATGAACTGTTGTAAGTCGAGGATTATTTGTAGGTATATATCTATAATTTTCTTTCCTGTATGGGTGACTATAGGATTTCTTTAGAAGCTTGAGGAAAATACGTAGTTCAGTTGCTTAGCACCTGTTTTACATTCAGAAGGCTGAAGGACTGAGAAAAAGTTCTACCTCAAGAAGAGTTACTCCTAGTTAGGATCAGTTAATCATAGTTATTTGAAAATCAGCTTTGTGGTAAGTGGTGATTTGGTCTAACTTTGATTTGTAGGAAAAAATGATTGTGAAAAATCATGCTAAGTCAGAAATCAGAGATTACAAAGCCCTACGCGCAGAGATTCTTTTAAACAAAACACAGACTCCATTGTCGTTTAGTATAATACACGAAACATAAGATAGGCTTTCATAATGTTTCTGAAGAGATGGCACTTGATCCCAAACCTGATGTTTAATTGGTAAAAGGGGCTTTTCCCCAACTATATAGCTCAGTGGTTCTCAAACGTAATGGTACCACAACCCCCCTAAAATCCTACATGAAATTGTGCAAACCCATAAATAAATCTAATCATTTCACTGCAGTGAAGATCAGGCAGGAAACAAATACCCTTGTTTTTAATAATTCTGTGCATTGGAGAGGTCTCAGCTTTTGTTGCAAGATGTCGAGAAGAGAATAGAATAGAATAGAATAGAATAGAATAGAATAGAATAGAATAGAATAGAATAGAATAGAATAGAATAGAATAGAATAGAATAGAATAGAATAGAAGCTGGAAGGGACCTTGGAGGTCTGCTAGTCCAGCCCCCTGTTTGAGCAGGAGAACCTATACTATTTCAGACAAGTGACTGTCTAGTCTCTTCTTAAAAACCTCCAGTGATGGAGTGCCCACGATTTCTGAAGGCAAGCTGTTCCACTGGTTAATTGTCCTGACTGTTAGGAAGTTTTTCCTTAATTCCAGGTTACTACTCTCTTTGATTAGTTTCCAACCATTGTTTCTTGTCCTGCCCTCTGGTGCTTTGGAAAATAGTTTGACGCCCTCTTCTTTGTGGCAGCCCCTCAAATACTGGAATAGTGCTACCATGTTGTCCCGTTTCTTCTTTTCTTTAGACTAGCCAAACCCAAGTCCTGCAGCCGTTCTTCATATGTTTTAGTCTCCAAGCCTGTGATCATTTTAGTTGCTCTTCTCTGAACTTTTTCCAAGGGTACAGGGTATAGTTAAAAAAAGGCAGGATATCTATGACAGTGTGATTGAAGCTCCACCTGTTCTTTAATGTTTCATGGAGCTTTGAGTCCATCATCGTGGCTGCCATCTTTTATCTTTTTTTCTTCAATAGCCCTGTTTTGTGGAAGCCCCACCACAGGAATGCCCAGGCAAAGTGAGGAGCAAAGCATAGCAGGAGTTGACAGCGTCCTCAGCATGTGGGTGCAGGCAAAGCAGGAGGGGTGTCAAAATTGCTTGGCCAAGGCCACAGCTGGTTCACCAAGCAGGGAACCAAGCCTAGAGGGAATGTGGATGGTGCTTCAACTTTGCCTGGGCAAATCAGGTTTGAAAAGAATGGGCAACCCCCTCTAAATTCTTCCTGACATCTCATGGGGAGGGTCACACTCTACAATTGACAGCCGTTCCCATGAGTCTTGACTTTTTACACAATTCTTCTTCCCCCCCTCCTTTTCTCCTCCTTTTCTTGATTATTTTTCTCCCTTCCCTTCTCTAAACATCTCTCTACTTTGTTTATGGATCTAGACATAATTTCCTTTGCCATCGTAACTATAATGTCTGACTTGAAAATTGCAGCACTGCTTGTGGATTTAGGTTACTCTGCAAGTTCCTCCTGACCTGACAATATGTACAAAGTGAAAATGACCTCTGCTTTTCTAAACAGATCACGAAAACAAGGCATAATGACACTGGTTGTTTTAGCAATTGACTAGAATTTTATTTTAAACTGCAATTCACGATTTTCCTCTAATATAGATCAGGAATTTTCTAAAGTGAAGTGAAAGGCCTTTGAGGGCCTTTGGAATAGACTATTTTTTACTATTTTTTTAATGGTACAGTAGTTTTGCTTTTTAGTGGTCTTTTGATTTTACTATGTTTTATGTAAACTGCTAGTGTAATATTTTTTTCCAGTAAATAAATGCATGAAATAAATAAATAAATTGTAAGCCACTCAGAGTCACTTTTCAGAGTGAGATAGGCAGCATATAAATTTAATTTAAAAATGAATAAATTCGATAGATACATTCTAGTTGTGTCCCCCCTCCATTTTCTTACTAATCCTTTTCCGCCCTTACATCAAACTAAAAATGTACCCCTGCATGCGAACCCTTCCATTATCCATGCGCTTGCTCTTTTTCTCTTATTGTTCCTTTTGCAATCTCAATTTAACAACAGCCACAGCTAATTTTTGTGGGATTCCTATGGAGGCTTTTTAGAGTCTTGAGAGTGAATTCTGAACAGTCTTTCAAGTATTATTAGTTTGTGTCTGTAATGTATTGATGTGAATTACTTGGAACTATTGAAAAAACGGTCATAAGACTGTGTCAGTTAAGTGCCAGACTTTCTGTCTACATGCTCGTTAACTTGTGTTTAAAGCGGGAAGTAATACTTGAATCCTATTGGCCGCCGCCTTTTTTGCTGAGCGGCAGTTATCCAGGCTTCTGTTTAATCTTAATAAAGAGTTGTTGTTGCACCTGCTGCCTCGTCAATGCCTCACCGATCACCAAACACAACAGTGTCTGATTTACATGAGTAGAAAATACCTGTATTCATAAGCTTTTGTTTCACTTTCACTGCTCGGTTTTCTGATAAAGTGACTTGGAGCAATGTGAAAAGAGAATCCAGCTCTCCTGTTTGTAAATACTAAACAACACTCTAGTTGATCTCATCCAAGAATAATTAATTAGATTGTCTGGGAATGCTATAGGTCAGCAACATCTGTCTGGCAACAGATTTGCCATTCCTATCATACCTGGATAACTTTTTAATATCCTTAGCAATACATACTGCAGTCGTGTTAGCCTACAGCTATGACACATTCCATATACTGTATTTAATTCCAGCTCAGTCATTCCATGTATTTGAATAAAAACATTCCTAAGAGCAGCCCACACATCACATAGTTAGATTTAAAAATGTTGCTCTACTTTCTAGAGAATACATCTACATGGTTGCAGATTTGCATAACACAGATACCGCAGAAGGATTTTCTGGAAAACTGATAGTGCAAAATAAGGGCTTTTTAATTGCCTTGGCAGTATGTATTTTTCCTGGTCTGCTAGGCAAAGCAAATAAGTCTGCCAAGTTTTAGCCTGATCTGTTTAAAGTTGAAATATTAATTATGCATTATTTTGTAACCCTTTGTGCATAGCCACAATAGATTATGCATTTATTGATAACTTTCTGGTATCTGATAGAGAAGGAAATGAAAGACTTCAGGAGGCTCGGAGGAAGCTGCATTTAGTGTTGGATCTGAAGATAGCAAGAGATGCTGGCATTCTGAAACAGGTTGTCCCAACAGGATATCTACTATAATTTCAGGCTCTGAGGGACTTTCTTGGAGGACGGAGAACGCTCCACATCGCCTTTTGAAAATGGGAAGAAAATAGCCAGATCTAACCTTTGTTATCATTTGCATTGTGATTTATTCAAGCTTTCTGAAGTAGGATGAAAATTACATACAAAATGGAGGAGTTGACCTCTATGTGTAGCAGATAGAGTAGTGAGCATAGTCTCATTCTTGTTTTTCCATCTTTCAGCCACCCAAAGTTCAGAGTCTAGAGAAGAAGAGGCAGCAGCTGCTATGATCCAGACACTGGGCTTCCTTCTGTTGCTGGCGGGGAAAGCGACTACAACTACCGCTACCAATCCCCGTGTGAAGCTCTCCTTCCATGGTAAGGATGGGACGAGAGGTGGGAAGGCAAGAGAGTTTCTCTTGAATGGAAATCAAGTTTGGTTCTGTTGAATCTCTTGTATTCTGATAGAACAATACTCTTGTCACCAGGATGGGGTGAATGGCGTTAAGGGGAAGGTCTTCTTGAGATGAGCCATGAAACATTAAGTGGAGATAGAGCTGATCTTTGTACAAAATAAGATCTGGGACTAAATGTGACAGCTACTAATCTACAGTATATATGGACGTTTTGCCTCTTGGGAGGACTCATTTGCCCCCTTTCCTCTGCTGTACACCTGGGACACACAAATTGTGTCCCAATTCTTTAGGCTGTAATTAGGATAAAAAAAATGCCTGACCTGTGCTTGGACAAGAAAAATCTGTTGATCAGAATCTGGAATAACCTCATTCTTTTATTAGTAAAGTGAAACTGGGCTGTATTCCTACCTCCAAGTCCTGTGAAGCATACAGCAACTTTCCTTAATTGCATGGCATGATCTCTCAAGGGAATTGAGGTCTGTACTGAGTTCAAATCAACTATTGTGAATTTATGGGAAAGATGGATATGCCTAAGAATTTGAGGTTTATGCCATTCTGAATACTCTGGGGAAATCCAAAATAGAAAATTGATTTGCTTCTAACATTAGTGTTTAAGTGGTGATGCTAATAATACTCCAGAGGTTTAAAATGTATGAAAGGATTTGGCAAAGATCTGATCACAGAGAGCAGTACAATGATTATTTTTAAGTAAAACAGATTAATAGACAATAAATTGATACCTATTAATGAAAATGTTCAGAACATGTTACTGACTTAAATGTAATCAACTATGTCCTATTCATTGGATTGCTGGAAATGATTAATAGTAAGAATTACAAATCCTTGAAAATGGCCTTAAAATTAAGATAGAGTCTCTTTTGAGTCAAGCTCAACTCCTGACATCTTTACAGATATATCCTTATAGCTTTCTGGCCTTAACAATAATGTAGTTTGCCATTGCCTTCTTCTAGGATGTTATTTTTGACTTCCCAGTCTAGTTTACAAGGTTAGAATTTCCTAGTGGTCTCTCATCCAAACAAGTGTTAACTAGATCAGCCCTGCTGAAATTTTCAAACTTAGCTAAGGTTTAAAATAAAAGGAAGTATTTCACGGAGATCAGAAAGTTCATTAATAAGGCTTGAAAAGGATATTTTTTATATAAGAAACAAGATAGAAAGATATTTGGCTACATGAGAATGTGAAATAAGAAATTAACTGTCATATACCATCCTAGTAATTATTTCCTATAATGTATTCAGTAATCTATTCTCGTTTTGGGCTTGATTTAGGGAAAATCCCATTCACTTAAAACATTGTTGATATATTTCTAACACTTATTTTTTTAAAAAAATATTAATATAAGAGGCTTATAATTGTTATTCCTTTCTAAATCTAGTCTACTAAGAACTCAGTTATCCTTTATTTCTGCATATATATAGTTAAAAATAAATTAAGATGCACCATATCTGTCCATGGACCTTTATCTAGTGATAAATAAATTTAGCCGTACCCAAACTGCAATAAGTGCGTTTGGAATTAGTTTAAAATAAGTACCATATTTTGGTAGATTTTGATTTGTGTCATGCTAGGTCTCTAGTTAGATTGGCCAGTGAAGATGTAATCACAGTTGCTGTTGAACTTCATTCTTTCTCCCAAACACCAGTCCTATCAACTGGCCAAATCTGGTGACATGCTGGAATAGTTTATCTTAAACTTTAATTCCCTGAAATTGTTGGCCAGAGAAAGTTGTTCAATTTTCAAATTCTTAACCTAGTCTTTCAGCTGTAAGGACTATGAATTGCGGGATGGGAAGAAATGTTGTCCATGAGGTGGAGGAAGACACCATACATGGGAAGAAGTGAGAGCAGATGGGCTTTTTGAAGGTGAAGCACTCATTCTAAGCAGGAAAGTTTGGAGGATATTCATCATTTTTCTTTTATTCCAAAAACTTGGTTTTAAATTGACCCAAAGTCAGGTTAGATTGTCCAATATGGCATTGCACTTCTCAAAGGGGAGCAGTTGTTTATTCTGGTCATTTACTGCAGTTGGAAATCAGAGAAATCAGAATTGCTGGATGGCATTGGGGTCCAGTTTAATCTACCTCAGTTTAAACTGAAGTAGGTTAACCGGGAATAAACTGGAGGCCAAAGCCCAAATAAGCTAAACTGGAGTAAACTGGACTAATTTCAGTTTAACCTACTTTGTGGGGTTATTGGCAGGAAAAACAGATGCTGGGAGTGTAGCGTATGCAGCCTTTTGCTCCTAGAAAAAAAAAAGGCAGGATACAAATTTAATGAAATAAATAAGTTGGTGCAGCTGATCCGGCTGTGACTTCTCTGTCAGCCCTTGCAGTTGACATCGGCAACAGCTCATTAGCGGGTGGACGACTCCCCTGCCAGTCACTTTCTTTCACTTTCTCACAATGGCTTATTTGTTCCTGCTGCTGAAGGCAGATTAGGCTCCGGGTGTAAAGAAAGAGGCCTTTCTCTGAGCAGAGGCCTGTTGTGCTGGGAGATTAATGTCACGCTGGTTGAGACTGGTAACCTATTAAAATTGGTGGGACCAATCAAAGAGCGGGCTGAAAAGAGGGGTGTTAAGGGTGGGATTTGATACAGGCAGAAATTGGATTTGGGATGGGGGGCAATCAGATTATAATAGCAGTTTCCTCCACAGCCAGCTCTCTGTCAATGGCTTGTTGAATGGCTCTAGGTTGGAGCAGGTTAATCACAGACTGCTGAGGTGAATTTTGGATTCAGGAATGCCATTACTTGCATTTTTCAGCACGCACACACATACACACACGCACACAGAGATACCCCTTGAGTCCAAGGCAATGCTTGGTGCAAAAAGGGGGGATTTTCTGCCGTCCAACAGGAGACAATATTTGCTGGGTGAAAAAAATAAGCTGGTGTGCTTGCTTGTTTCACACGGAAGACATAGTTTCCAGGCTAGTAAGCAACAGGCCATTTAAAATGTGTAGAAATCCCTATAAATGGGTGAAATGGGTAAGTAATTTGTGTTTGTCAGAAAGAAGACAGATTTAAAGGTTATCTTCCTAATATCTTTACAGCCCAAAGGCTTTTACCAGTTCAGGCTATAGGACTTTTCCATTTACTTGTTTATGATTGCTGGGTTGAATGCAGCAAAGTGACAGGAATGTTCAAGGATTTAATGATAATTTAAGACATGAGTAGTGTGAATTAAAAAATGGAGGAGTGAATAGGGCTCAGAGGCCAAAGGATGGCTTTGGGCACCTAATATTTATCTGTAGAGGTTTAGATGCAGAAAAGCCTTTTGATAAAATATATTGGCAAATAGTTAAAATGCATTATTTGTTTCAAAAAATATTAGTGAGAACTAATGGGAATTTTAGCAGAGAGTGATGTACAGCAGGCTGTCCTCTCTCAGCTTTACAGTTTGGTTTGCATTTGGAAACTTAAGCTTGTGCAAATTGGCAGCAGGGAGATTCAGTTTGTCCTTTTCAGGGAAGGAGAACATAAAGTGCAGTACTTTGTACAGTACAGTAGAGTACTCAAAGGGATAGAGTTCAGATTAAGGTTATATCATCACTGACAAACCTCAATCTTCCATATCAATTGATGGTTTTTCAGATTTTTTTGATACATTATTAACTGATTTGAAACAGGATTGAAGTTTTGAAGGACCTCTCTGGACAGTTTTGAGATGGTCAAAGATCGAATTCGACTAAAATCTCTGTGTGTGTGTGTGTGTGTGTGTGTGTCTATCATCTCTCTCTCTTTCTCTCATGAGCAAGTGTGCATCAATATATTAACACTTCTTATATATTGGAGATTGATATTCAGAAAATAGGGATTCATCCTTACGTTAGCTTCCAGCATACCGAGTCTGATTCGATCCCCGTGATCCTGCTAAATTAACCTTATGGGAAGAATCCAAAAGAGAAATTAGCAAGCCAATCCTTTTATAGAAAATCTTGGGTGATTGTATACTACAGATTAATTAATGGGGATCAGATGATAGGTTTTTTTTATATGTTTAAAGAGTTGCAGCAGAAATACAATGTGCCATTTTTAATTATAACATCCTAGAAATGAGCCATAAGTCATGGGTTGGAATTCTTTCTAATATTAGAGAATTTAATTGTACTTTACAAAAAATAAAATTATAATTAGTAATAATAAACAGCCATTATAATATATTAAATTAGTTATATTAATTATATGTTATTAAGGCATAGAACTACAAACTTGAGCATCTAGTACATGAATGTCAGTAGAGAACCATTTGGGAACATCTTTGTCACAGTTCCATAAATTTAAAATTATAGTTAATTCAATAAAACTCATGTCTGTTAGACACCAGTGCATATTTTTAGAAGAAATGATTGGAGATGTGGTTCTCAAAATACATAACTGGTTAATATGATGTAGTTTTGTGTCATAATTATAAATTATATTCCAATGGTTTAAAAGATAATAGGAAATGGATACTGCAGGTGTTGATGATTTCAAAAAACAAACAAACCAATAAATGATAAAATTTGTTACAAGGAATTCCATTCTCAGTTATTACAGCAGTCAGAAGAACTTATGTATCTTTCTACATTTGAACAAACATTTCACCACAAAAAGTCCTGATTGGAGGATTGTTTTGAAATGTGAACTGCATTCACTACTTTATATGTTCAACTTTGCATTTTTCCTATTTCTGTATTAACTGACTTAATTTTAATAATTTGATTCTGTAATAAGGTACATGTGTACCTCTCTGTGTGTAAAAATGTCTTGCTTAAGGCACAAGAGATGTAAAACTGCAATTGTTTTCTCTCTTCGGTATACAGTAAAACATAATTTTAAAGTTTCATCCTTACAGCTTTGTCTGGAAAAAAAAATCACTTAGTTCTGTTCAGTCACTGTATTTGTATGCATAGTTTCATTCTGATATGGACACATCACAGTATAGCATTCAGTCATTTTCTTAAGTCTGTTTTTATCTTTGAACAAATAATTTCTTATTATTCCACATGGACCCAATGGGCAAGTAGCAGAATGGCACTCCTACATTTTTCATAGGTCATGAACATGATTACCAGAACCATTTATACAAAATTATTCACCAGATGGACTCTTGGAATGCACAAATGGAGTTAATCACCTACCACAGTCTGCAGCAAGTATGATTCTTTGTTCCCTGCATAGAAGGTATACAAGTACTCATAATGAAATAGCATTAAACCATCAATATTTTGTTTTTTTCACTTATTTAGCTTGCCTTACACTTGGTTGGCTTCATCTGTTTCTCTTCGTTCTGGCCTGCAGAATATAAATAGAATTGTATATTTTTGTAGTTGTATAACAGTCCATCTTCTATTTTCTCTCCAGACCTGAAGATACGACATGGGCTGCGCACCTATCAGTTGGAACGCTCTTGTTGCTACGACGCACTGCTCCTGGATGAAGAAAGGGGCCGGCTTTTTGTAGGGGGGAAAAACTACATGGCATCATTGAGCCTGGACAACATTAGCAAGCATGACAGGAAGGTAACAAGCCTATGTACTGCAGCAGGCCTGTACCTCAACCTGGCTCCTCCAGGGTTGTTGGATTACATCCATCCCTGTCAGCACAACCAATGGCTTGTGTTGCCTTGGAAAGACACAACGTAGTGGCTACCCTACCCAAATATTCCTTCTTCTCCCTTTTGTTATGGAGGAGGGAATGATTATCCCACAAAAGTTTGTGGGAGGAGATTTGGCCCAGTTTATATAGGTCCCACTATCCATGAGATGGGCAGCAAATAAATATGACAAATAAAATCTATTTGGAGATTACCCAAGATCGACTAAATGCTGTAAACTGCTTGGGTCTGAGAATTCGGTGGGATACAACTGTTTTATTAAGAATAAAGAACATTATTCAGACGTTTTGAAATGTTTCTTCTCCAATGGCCTGTTCTGGTTTGGAATATATTGCAGCTTCTCTTCCCTGAGGAAAGAGACATTCTCCTCATCGTGAGAATGAGCCTCACAAAATGTCTTGGGAAAGGTTCCCTGCTTAATGACATGGGATGGAGGGTGGGGGTAGTGTGCTGATACTCTCTATCGTGGACTATCGATGCAAACTGCATTCCGGCCCAGCAGGAGAAAGGATTTGAGGACACAATACAGCCAAACCACCTTTGACCCCTTTCTCCTGAAACACCAGTTTTCTGTGGCAGCACCTCAGTTTGTGGAATCTCTGCTTCAAGAGATTAGTTCATTCACTGCTCAGTTTCTGCACATTAGCTGTTTAATTTTTAAAAATAAGAACCAAGGCTCTTATTGCTTTTTGTCAGATTTTTTTTTTTTGCAATACCTATTGTCAAGCACTTTGTTGTTTTCACAAAAAGAGTTAATGTCTGAAGGGCAGCCAATGGATTGCTTGATTGCTTGTTTGTTTACTGAACAAATGTGCATAACTGCCCAACTAATACACATATAAAACTCAATAAAATTAATTTGGGTGAGCTGCACTATACAAAGCATTTATGGTGATCTCAGCCTTGCAGCCCATTAGCCCACCATTACTTTTACAGCATTCTGATAGCACTAGGACATAAAGAGCAGGGAAATTGTAGATCAGGACTAAGGGAAGCCTTCAGCATCCCAATGAATGGCTTTAGTACCAGGGCTTTAATAGCATTTGACAATGCTGTAATGAATGGCTGGACTAGAAGATCACCCTCTTGGAGTGGCATTGGTTGGTTTTTGCCATTAATTTCCGCCATCTTTACTCTCACAGATTTATTGGCCCGCACCTGTGGAATGGAGGGAGGAATGCAACTGGGCAGGCAAAGATATCAATGTAAGTGACCATTGGGGAAATATATTAATTAAGCTATATATGTCACTGGTTCTTATTTTATTGTTGCTTTATTTTACTTTAATGTTTTACTATTTTTACTTCTTCTTATCATCATCATCTTTTTGGAATTTGTATTTTCTCATATCTGGTCTTCGAACATAAATAAAGTCATAAGGGAGAGTAGAAGCACTAAGAGATGTTATGCAAATCAGATGCTTCCAGAGTGAATGAACAGACAGCCCCAGATACTTTCATTATATTAATGGGCTCTAAGTTAACTTGAGCGTGGAGGGTCCTGATTCACCCAAGATCTTCCATTGTTGTAGATGCCTCTGAGCATCTTATAGAAGTGAATTTTCTTACCTGTAAAATGTTTTCTCTCTTCCCAGTCTGTCAACGGGTAGCATTCTGCCCTGGCCGGATGAGGCCCTGTAAGGGTTGGAAAGGTCATTTAGAGGGACTGGTTGGTGCACTTAGAGATTCTTCTTTTGCTTTGACCCATCCTGACCTTCCAGGAGATAAGAAAAAGGTTCCCACCATTTTGGCAGGAGTGGAGATGAACCAGGACACCTTCAGATTTGTGCCTTCATAAGTGTCAGGCTCAGCAAGAAGGAGCTCAGCACCTTGGTTATAACTCATAGAGGTTGTCCAAAAAAGGAGCAGCATGAGGTCAGGAAAAAAAAAGTTAAATGAAAAAAAAGTTAAATGAAATGGTATTTTCTTCAAATCATGTTCAGCCTCCCCCAAATAAATACACAATATATACCTCATCAAAACTTACAGTAAATTTATATATATATATATATATATATATATTATAGTATTATTATATATATATATATGTATATATAATATATATGTAGGGCTTGGTAATTCGGGTTTTCTCCCGCGTAAAATTGAAAGTGTCTTGGCGACGTTCGACGAAGTCTCATTCGTCATCTTCAGGCTGGTGTCTCTTCGCCTCGTGCTTCTAGAAGCAATGTGTGATCGCAGCGTTCTTCTTTAACTGCCAGTGAGGTATGAACTGATTGGATGGGAGCTTGGCTGTGTTCTGATTGGGTGGAGGTGTGTTCTGATTGGTTAGGGGCTGGCTGTGCTCTGATTGGATGGGGGGTTGGCTGTGCTCTGATTGGCGGGGTGTGTGCTCTGCTTGGGTGGGGGCCCTGTTGTGCTCAGATTAGTCTGAGTTGCAGGGGATTTGAGATGGAGAGCTGCATTGCTGTTGTTTGGCTTCGCGTTCGTGGTCGTGCCACATCTTCAAGGTGGGTGTCAGTTTGCTTCACGTATGAAATGGAGGGGTTAAAATGGCCAATGATGCAGCTGTGGTCTGGTTTCTGGTCCGCGGTCGTGCCTCATCATCGGTGCGGGTTTGAGTCTGCTTTTTGCGTGGATGTGTGGTGGTGACATCATGTGTGGTCTTCGTGAGTGTGGGTCCAGTGTTGCTCCTTGTGCTAGGGATTCGTCTGTCAATAAGGCTGGGTTTCCAAATGGCTGGTAGGCGGGAGGTATCATCTGTTTATTCATGCTGTGTGGGCGTTTTTCTATCTCGATGGCTTCTCTGATTATTCTGTTGTTAAAGTGTTCAGTTTTGGCAATAGTTCTGGTATTTTTAAAGTCAATTTTATGTCCTGTGGCTTTGAGTGTTGGACCAGGGAGGAAGTTGGTTCCTCTTTTCTGACTGAGTTCTTGTGTTCTTCAATGCGTGCACTTATTCTTCTGTTGGTTTGTCCGATGTATGTGGTGGGCAGGCGGTGCATGGGATTTCATATACTCCTTGATTTTCTAACTCAATTTTGTCCTTGGGTTTCTTAGGATGGTGGATATTTTCGGTTGTGCAGAATGCTGTCTTGATGTTGTTTTGTGGAGGATCTTGCTGATTTTGTCTGTGGTGCCTTTTATGTATGGGAGGAGGGCTTTGCCGTTTTCTTGTTCTATGTCTTGGATTTTAGTGGGGGTTTCTTTTTGGATTAAGTTGGTATCTATTTCTTTGGAATCGTTGATGTTAGTACATTAGTGAGAGTGTGTAGTTCGGTTTTTAGGTGTTGTTCGTCAGCTAAGCTTTTTGTTCTCGAGATGAGTGTCTTGGCTACGGAGTTGATCTGTGCTGGGTGGTGGTGTGAGAGTGCGTGCAGATAGCGGTTTGTGTGTGTTTTCTTCTGGTAGATGGTGTGTCCTAGGGAGCCATTGGATTTCTTGTAGACTAAGACATCCAGGAAGGGAAGTTGCTTGTTAGCTTCTGTTTCCATGGTGAACTGTATTTTGGGGTGTAGGCTGTTGAGGTGTGTGAGGAAGTTGTCTAGTTTTTCTTTTCCATGTGGCCAGATTATGAAGGTGTCGTCTACGTATCTGAGCCAGAGTTTGGGTTTATGATCAGATTTTTCTAGAGCTTGGGTTTCAAAGTGTTCCATGTAGAGGTTTGCAATGACAGGTGAGAGGGGTGACCCCATGGGTGCTCCTTCTATTTGTTTGTATTTTTGTCCGTTATAGATGAAGTATGTGTTGGATAGGCAATGGTTGGTCAGATCTAGGATGTGCTTGGGGGGGTTATATTTGTTTTGGATAGCTGTCAAGGCTTCTTGGATTGGCACTTGGGTGAAGAGGGAAATGACATCAAAGCTCACGAGTAGGTCGCTGGGCTGTAAGTTTTGTTTCTTTATGATCTCTATGAATTGGAATGAGTTTTTTACGTGTGAGGTGATGGATTCTGCATAGGGTTGTAGTTGTTTGGCGAGAAATTTGGCTAGGTTTTGTAGAGGTGAGCCTCTACAAAACCTAGCCAAATTAGGCTCACCCAAGTGCCAATCAAAGAAGCCTTGACAGCTATCCAAAACAAATATAACCCCCCCAAGCACATCCTAGATCTGACCAACCATTGCCTATCCAACACATACTTCATCTACAACGGACAAAAATACAAACAAATAGAAGGAGCACCCATGGGGTCACCCCTCTCACCTGTCATTGCAAACCTCTACATGGAACACTTTGAAACCCAAGCTCTAGAAAAATCTGATCACAAACCCAAACTCTGGCTCAGATACGTAGACGACACCTTCATAATCTGGCCACATGGGAAAGAAAAACTAGACAACTTCCTCACACACCTCAACAGCCTACACCCCAAAATACAGTTGACCATGGAAACAGAAGCTAACAAGCAACTTCCTTTCCTGGATGTCTTAGTCTACAAGAAATCCAATGGCTCCCTAGGACACACCATCTACCAGAAGAAAACACACACAAACCGCTATCTGCACGCACTCTCACACCACCACCCAGCACAGATCAACTCCGTAGCCAAGACACTCATCTCGAGAACAAAACGCTTAGCTGACGAACAACACCTAAAACCGAACTACACACTCTCACTAATGTACTAACATCCAACGGATTCCAAAGAAATAACATTACCAACTTAATCCAAAAAGAAACCCCCACTAAAATCCAAGACATAGAACAAGAAAACGGCAAAGCCCTCCTCCCATACATAAAAGGCACCACAGACAAAATCAGCAAGATCCTCCACAAACACAACATCAAGACAGCATTCTGCACAAAACGAAAAATATCCACCATCCTAAGAAACCCCAAGGACAAAATTGAGTTAGAAAATCAAGGAGTATATGAAATCCCATGCACCGCCTGCCCCACCACATACATCGGACAAACCAACAGAAGAATAAGTGCACGCATTGAAGAACACAAGAACTCAGTCAGAAAAGAGGAACCAACTTCCTCCCTGGTCCAACACCTCAAAGCCACAGGACATAAAATTGACTTTAAAAATACCAGAACTATTACCAAAACTGAACACTTTAACAACAGAATAATCAGAGAAGCCATCGAGATAGAAAAACGCCCACACAGCATGAATAAACGAGATGATACCTCCCGCCTACCAGCCATTTGGAAACCCAGCCTTATTGACAGACGAATCCCTAGCACAAGGAGCAACACTGGACCCACACTCACGAAGACCACGCATGATGTCAACACCACACATCCACACAAAAAGCAGACTCAAACCCGCACCGATGATGAGGCACGACCGCGGACCAGAAACCAGACCACAGCTGCATCATTGGCCATTTTAAACCCCTCCATTTCATACGTGAAGCAAACTGACACCCACCTTGAAGATGTGGCACGACCACGAACGCGAAGCCAAACAACAGCAATGCAGCTCTCCATCTCAAATCCCCCTGCAACTCAGACTAATCTGAGCACAACAGGGCCCCCACCCAAGCAGAGCACAACCCCCCGCCAATCAGAGCACAGCCAACCCCCCATCCAATCAGAGCACAGCCAAGCCCCTAACCAATCAGAACACACCACCACCCAATCAGAACACAGCCAAGCTCCCATCCAATCAGTTCATACCTCCACTGGCAGTTAAAAGGAAGAAACAGCTGCGATCACACATTGCTTCTAGAAGCACGAGGCCGAAGAGACACCAGCCTGAAGATGACGAATGAGACTTCGTCGAAACGTCGCCAAGACACTTTCAATTTTACGCGGGAGAAAACCCGAATTACCAAAGACCTACATACAAACACCCGTGAAAACCTCAGAAAACATATATATATATATATATATATATATATATATATTTGGTTGTCCTGTTCATAAATAAATAAATAAATAAATAAATAAATAAATAAATAAATAAATAAATAAATAAATAAATAAATAAATAAATAAATAAATAAATAAATAAATAAATAAATAAATAAATAAATATTAATTAATTAATTAATTAATTATAGATGTTAGTCACTTACTCTCACATGCTAACACCTCACTGCTCTGGAGCCCTTTTGTTATTTTTAAAGACAATCTCATGTAAATTATTTCACAATAATTTAAATATGTAGTAATAAGGGAATGAGTAAGAGAAGTGTGGGACCTAAAAGCTTCAAAACCAAGATTGTGGCTATATATCAGGTGCTTGTAATGTTGGGACCTGAATTGCTTCAATCCATAGAGCTGATAGGATTGGTACGGAAAATATATGGTTCATGTTCCCAACAGTTGGCTTCCCTAATTCCTAAAATGGCTGCTGAAGAAGAGAGACCAACGTTTCCCCAGTGCTCTTTCTTAGCTTCCAGTGAAGTGCTGGGACATTTTCTCTGTTTGAAAAGTACAGCATGACATGCTGCTGTGAACTCTGTTGGCCTTTTGGCCAAGTGCAAGCAGCAGTGATATGGTCATGATAACTTCATTGGTATAGTTAATTATTTGTGTGTTGAGCAACAGCAAGATCAAGCCAGATTGACTCCGGAGGAATGTATGAAGCATCAAAAATACAGTTATTGGCTTCTCGTAATACATATGGCCTAGATTAAAAGGGCTCAGTAGTTTGTAGTTTAATATATTATGGAAAGTCAGCCATATCTTAGCATCCTATAGGAAGCAAGCCGTCCTGTTATGTCATAATGTGATTTATTTGTTCGGGCATGTCATATTATGCAACCTGAGCAATTGTATTTTGCTAACATGTATTTTAGGATTTAGTGTATTGTATAATGGCAGTGGTCTTACTGTGAATAAAGCAAAGAAGAGATATGGTCCATTTAGTGGAGTACAAATATTGACAACAGGTCAACGGCTTCAAACAGGGCTTTTCCAATTGTCCCCAGTGGGACTAAATCTAGGACTTTTTGCCTATGATATAAGTGTGTTCTACCATTGAATTACAACTTTTATTCTGCATCAGAGAAACAGACCTAGAAACAAAATCCCAGCAAGGAGGAGATCAGAGTAAAGACAGCTGGGCATTGTGCCAGCACAAGAGTTGTCCCAAGTCATATTATTCCTGCTTAAAACTCAAATGAGTTGCCATGGCATCACTCCAAAACACAACAGAGAAGACATGTGGTGCAGGAACATCTCTTTTTCTGCTCCTGCTTTTGCTCGATTCATTGGCAGAGCAGAAAAGTCAGAGCAGCCACGAGGCACTCGTCTTCCACAGGTTTCATTCCAGATAGGAACCCGACAAATCCTGCTGGAGAAACCGCTCTTCTGCTCCACTGAGCCCAGTAGATAGCAAGGAGGCTTGGGAGGCAGATGGCCAGAAAAATGAGACTGCTATCGATGGAGGAAAGGTGCCTCTTTCTGTGCTGGAATCCCCCCCTCCTCTCCCTAATAGCTCTCCACAGTTAATCTGTTTGGCCATCCTGCAAAAGGAGAAGGGGCTATTTGTCTTCTTGGGCTACTCAAAAGTGATGACAGGTTGTGACAACCTCAGACTTGTTTACTTAAAATCTCCACAGTAGATGGGACAAATGGTTGAGATCCATCTGTGTGTATTTGTGTCTAAGAAAGAGACACATAGAGAGAGAATGAGAGAGATTCTTAGCATGTCCCTTGTTGTAATTAATTAGTACATTTAAGTTTTGACAGCCGTGCCATTTTAGACAAAGCAAAGACTTCCCTGCTGTGTCCTGTTCATAAGAACATGCTTCCTAATCAGTGATGGTTCTGTATTAGGACATCACACATATAAAGGGGAAGATCCTACCAAAATGGTTTTCTTTCTATTAAAAACAGCCCAGTTCTGGGCTGAGAACAAAGCAGCAGATAGTTTCTCTCACGAGAATGGAAGTAACTCACAGGGCCGCTCTGTTTTGTTGTGGGGATGATTTAAGAAGCAGAACAATTATCAGTCAACAGAGCAAAACTCCCAATCCCCAATATCATGAACTAAGGAATATGAGCGCTATTTCCCTGTGTACAAATTTGTACAAAGTTTTGAAACAATCTTGAAAGAGATGGAGAAAAGACCTGGTCTGTTTAAATCAGGGGTCTTCAAACTTGGCCCTTTTATGACTTGTGGACTTCAACTCCCAGAATTCATCAGCCAGGCATGCTGCTTGCCTGGCTGAGGAATTCTGAGAGTTGAAGTCCACAAGTCATAAAAGGGCCAAGTTTGAAGACTCCTGGTTTAAACCTTAGCTTTCTTTATGACTGAATTTTGCTTGAATTCAATGCTAACATCACAGACTAGATGAAGTATTACCAAAGTATTAGCTACAAGATCTGACTATGGCTCTCAGTATGAACATCAATATCAATTAAGAGAGGAAATAAATTTGAATTAAACACCTAGATTCAATTATGAGATCCAGAAGCATTCAATGAAAGTAAAAGAAGAACTGTGAATATGAGAAGTAACAGACCTGACATACTGAGATATATTTTGCAGTGGAAGTGACAATGATCTTGCTCTTGATTAGATCATGCATATGGCTGCTGGTTAGTTAATGCTATGTGGTTTTTCTGTGGGAGTTGGTGCATTCAATTATGGCCAGCTTATATCAGAATATTGATCCAGTTTGCTCAACAAATGACTGAGGAAGGCAAACTCTTAGAGGGCATGTAGTCTACCACTGAGCCACAGTCTGGATTTAACTTGCAAACTGACCCAATTCAATTCATGTTTCGTAGCATAAAGAAAATACGCTTCCCAGCCCTGCTCTACCTGCTGTTTGCCTTGAGGGCCATTTGCCACATTGTCATATGAATGATGTATCAGTGGGTATTATGGCCAGGAGGAAAATTCCTCAGAAATTCGCTGGTGCATGTCCAGGCTTTGAGAGAGCTGATGAGACAGCAAGACCGGAACATCTGGCCCGTGCCTAATGCAATGATCTGTCACCATGGCATCTGACTCATTTCCCTTTCCTATTACCAGCAGCTAGGCATGGGAGGCCAACTGTTTTCTGTCCATTGAGCATAGTTTTTGTTCTTGGATTTTGGTTTCCCTTGGCTGCTAGCTCTCAAGTCAGTGACTTTAACCTCAGAGAGAAGGCTCAGAAAGGATTTTTTCCAGAGGGGGATATCTTGCCTGCTGAAAAACATAAATGCAAAATGGCACATAGGGGTCTTGGACTGAGATTGCAATTATGGGTTATTGGGGTTCTACAGAAGGGAAGAAGAAGGAATGAAGAAGAATTAAGTGGTCCCAGTTATCGTAGACTTAGATGCAACTCAAATCCTTTCATGAAAACTGACAATGTTTTCACAAGAAACATTCTTTTCCCTTTTCTAGCATTTACTCCTTCTCCTTCTCCTGTTCTTTTTTAGTTGCTGGAACTTCAGATGTAGATATAGATACGAACCAGTTTGGTGTAGTGGTTAAGGCACCAGGCTAGAAACTAAGAGACCATGAGTTCTAGTTCTGCTTTAGGCATAAAGCCCAGCTGAATGGCCTTGGCCAGTCACTCTCTCTCAGCCCTAGAAAACAGCCAACAAAACTGCAGGAACTTGTCCAGGCAGTTGATAGGAGGCCATGTTGATTCAAAGACACACACGCACAGAGAGAGAGAGAGAGAGAGAGAGAAAGACAAACAGACAGACAGAGATACAGATACAGATATGTTAGTTTCCCCACTGCTAATTAGTTTCTCCACTACTAGCAATGATCATTGCAATGATCCTGGATATTGTTCTGTCTTTCTGTTGTGAGACTTCCTTTCTGTCTTTTACAGAATAACTCAGTGCAGGTGACTTCTTTTACTGGTGATACCTTGCTAATGGGAATGGGACAACTTGCCACAGCCAACGCCAACTTGCCAATGCCAACTCGCCATAGCCAACTAGACACAGCGAACTCGCTGCCGGACAACTCGCTATGGCCAACTCACCGTGGGACAACTCACTGTGGACAATTTAACAATTCTATTTAATTATTTAAAATAAATTAAAAATTATTTTAATTTTCACCATTCACATTTCATTTTGTCCTTCCTTTTGCATCCTTTCTTTAATGATTCTTTTTCATCATTTCTTTGTTATTAGTGTAACTTTTGTCTTACAAAGAGTTGTCCCACGGCGAGTTGGCCATGGCGAATTGTCCGGCAGTGAGTTGGCTGTGGCAACTTGTCATAGACCCTTGTTAATAGTTTCGAATTATTTCTTTTATGGCAGGTATTCCTTATAATGTTGTAAAACAGATATGGTGGGGGGTATGGAACATTTTTTATTCAGATTATTTATGGTCATAGGGAGGCAATTATGTGTGAAAGAGGAAGACACGTGAAGTCAGAAGGGAAACACTAGAAACCGAAGAAAATTAAATATAGTCATAAACGCATCCTGTTTATATGCATTCTCTTGATACATTTTTTCTGGTTTTAAGGTTTGTCTGTTTCAAAAGCTGAACTACTGAGCCAGTGGTAGGGCTTTAGCATGAACTCTGCCCCCACTTTGATCCCCTCCTTCCCTGAGCATTGTGTTGACATTATGGGGACTCTTCTTCCCCCCTCCCCCTCCCCTTCATCTTTGCTTGCAAGTCCTTGCCATTGCACTTGTTTGCTTTGCAACTGACTAATGGCTGCATGTGAAGTGGCTCCTTTTGGCCTGTTTCATTCAGCTCTCTTCAGCCTTGGTGGCTTCAATAGGCTTGTTCTCTGTTACCTTTCAAGAACTATTGGGAGACAATTCTGTAAGACAGCATTTCTCAACCTTGGCAACTTTTTAAGATGTGTGGACTGCAGCTCCCAGAATTCTCCAGCCAATATGCTGGCTGGGGAATTCTGAGATTTGAAGTCCACACATCTTAAAAGTTGTCAAGGTTGAAAAACCCTGCTGTAAGGCAGGTTCTTGAGTGCCTCGGGGTGCTGGATGAGGCCCTGGATATCTTCTCCTTTCCCCATTGTAAGCTTATCATTCCCCCACCCACCCCCACCCACTTCTAGTTATGGCCCATTTCTTGAGAAGGAAAGGTTGCCCTTCTGCCTGAGTTATTCCAGACATTTAAATAATCTGACACTTTTTAATGAGTAAATCCTGCTTAACACTAAATCAGACAAATGTTTACCTCCTGACAGAGCCTGGGGGAGAAGGAAGTAGACCATGTGGCAGTTGAGCAGGGTTCTCTGTATCTGCTGGTGACAGGCACGAAATCTCCTCCCCCCCCCCCCCCCACCCCTGTCAATCCCCAAATCTCAAGTTTTTGCTGCAGAACTGCTGCTCTCCCTACAGCGCCCTCTGTTGGGAAAAACAGGCAGCAAGATGTGCTGTCATCCCAATGAGTCATGGGCCTCACAGCACCACTATTCCATCTCATTTGATGTAAACGAAAGTGAAGGAAGGCTCCCACATGTGCCGGCATTCCAGCAATGTCAGGGGAGGGTTCCATAAGTAAGGAATGCACCGAGACAGCAAATGCCAACAAACTGTGCTTCATGTCTTGCTCTGGACTCTTTTTCTCCATTCCCAGTTTTGTCAGCTCTGCAAGCTGCTCTTTTTGGCATCTGAAAAAAGCATTTGATGGGAAGTTGGAGAAATGCTCTCTGCTTTCTGCAAGCTTTCCTGTTACTTGACCACTGCTTTCCAGCTACTCTCCTTCCTTCTCTTTCAGCAGTTTTTTTTTCTACTTGGAGTCATTTATTAGGCTTGCTCAGTTACAGGATCTGCTCTTGCTTTTCAGGCTGAGTGTATGAATTTTGTTAAGATCCTACATCTCTACAACCGCACGCACCTGTACTCCTGTGGCACTGGGGCTTTTCACCCCATCTGTGGCTTTGTAGAAGTGGGCCAACGTGTGGAGGTGAGTGATGCACAAAGGTTCATAAAGTGTACATGTGTCTGGGGGATCGAGGCCTTCTGTTCGCACCGAGCAGCATGATTCCCGATGGCTCAATGGTAAAGACGAAGGTAAGCAAAAGAATCACAGGAGCTCCACGCTTCTCTTGATGGACATGTTTGCTCCTTTCGCTAGGACTCTGTCTTCAAGCTCGGCTTCGAGAGCCTGGAGGATGGCAAAGGCAAAAGTCCCTATGATCCAAATCACACAGCTGCCTCAGTTCTTGCAGGTAACAGGAAAGGCCCCCCAAACAATGACCTAGCCCCCAAATAAAGGTGAGACAAGAAAACAAGACCCATGTAAGATCTCATGTGGGATCCTTTGAAACCCCTATCTTTCCTCCCTCCATCTGCCCTGGGAACAGATGGGATCAGCTGACACTTTACACTAAGGATGCAGCTGCTGGGATGGTAGTTCATTCACCTCCTCAACTGATACCTTGGGATCTTTCCCAGGGGCCACACAAAGAAAATTTGGAACATTCTCTGAGATGTCAATGGAGATTTGGAAGCCTGAAAGCTTTTGAAACTTCTCTCCTTTTGCGCTGGGCAGGTGAAGAGCTTTATTCCGGTGTGGCTACTGATCTGATGGGCCGAGACTTCACCATCTTCCGCAGCCTGGGATCGAGGCCTTCTGTTCGCACCGAGCAGCATGATTCCCGATGGCTCAATGGTCAGTGGAGGGTTTGTGAGAAGGGGACCTATAGTGCAGGAAGTGAGTCAGTCCTAGAAAGGGAGACATACAAAGGTTGAAAGAAACAGTGCCCTTTAAAGTCTCAGGGAATCCAGAATTCATTATTACTTCACAACCAGTTTTCCTTGTTACCTTCTGGGAGGAGGCTTTGTGGTATCCGAAGCAGAACATCCAGATTCTGTCACAGTTTTGTTCCATACGGTATTAACCTTCTGAACTCTCAAGCTTCCTCTTTCCACTATGTATTCAAAATGGACAGTGATTAATATTTATATGTTATTTATATGTAAGTGTGTAGGTAGATACATATGTTGGATATAGTATATTTATATGTGTGATATGTATGTGTACACTTTTCAGAGCAGGCAACAGAATTTCATTTTTAATGTGTGCCATTGTGCTCACAGTAAAAAAAAAGACAATAAATGTTATCTTATATCTTACAACTCTGGTCTGTCTTGTGGCAAGTCAAGTTGCTCACTTGTTGTTTAGTAATTTATGAATGGAAGCTGCCATCTAGTGATCAAAGCTTGTCACTGTTATGGCCTGAGATTTCAGGAAGAGAAAGTGGAAGGAAAAACATTGGAATGCTCTGCAGGATGTGTGTTTTCTGTGTTGTTTGATTTGATTCATTAAAGCAGTTCTACATTGCTGTTTTCAAATTTATGGAAGTAGCCATCTGGATGATTACACTGGCTGGAAAACTGGGATTATAAATCCCAACACATCAAAGGAGAATTACTGGGGAAGGCAATCCTGTGAACTTCCTCTCTTCTAAATGTCCTAAACCAACTAGTTGTCTTTCTTCTCACTTTTTTTCAAGGACAGCAGAGAATAACTGAATTTAATGATGAAAACAAACAGGGAATGTCCTCAGGATTTGGTCAAAAAAAAAAGTCAAGAAGTTGGCTGTGACAGTGCAATTAAAGTGCAATCTGTTTTTTTATGTGCAGCATATAATAAACAGGTGGATCTTCAGTCACACTGCCATAGCCTTAATATTGACTCTTTATTTTTTAATAAAGAGCTGTGGACAGTCCAAAATCACAATCCCATGAAATTCTCTTACTTATATGAGGAAGGCCTGTAGCCTCAAAATGAAGCCTTCAGATTTAGTGCCCCATGTCTCAGGATCTAGCTGACTTTGGTTGATCTTGAAAGTGAAGGAGAGTCAGATCTGATTCATACCTGAATGATGACTGCTAGGGAATCCGCAGGCTCTAAAAGAAACCAACCAGAAAAAGGGAGTGAACAGGGAGCCACTTTCATATTCTTGCAATAAAAATTACATAGGCATATCCATAAAGTTAGCAGAAGTTGAGCTTAACCTGAAGGAGACGTCATGTCTTCTGATCTTTGAGAAGGATGATCTCCCATGTCATGCTTAATTTGTCCCTAAAAGGAGCTTCGGCATAGATGTCACAGGAAAATATCTCATGGCTGAGATTTCATCTTAAGTAGAAGGAAAACCAGAATCCAGGAGGCAGGTTATCCCTGCAACATTGCCTGTCTCTAACCTTGCTTTGCTACCCTCTCTCCAAGGCAACCTTTTGCAAGCTTGAAAAGAATGGCCTGTGTTGCTTTGTCCTGTATTAACATTCTCTTCCATTTCTTTGACTCAAGAACCCAAGTTCATTGATGTCTTCTGGATCCCAGAGAGTGAGAACCCTGATGATGATAAGATCTTCTTTTTCTTCCGGGAAACAGCAGTGGAAGGATCCCAAGGCCTGGGCAAACAGACATTTGCACGCATTGGGCAAATTTGCCGGGTAAGATTGTTGTATGGGCTCCAGTCTCAAGATGAGGATGGTCAGGAGGCTCGGGAGTCAGACAAAGTCTGGTGAAGATAGATGGCTGGGAGTTAGCTCTGGCTTTATTGAAAGGGTGAGGATCCCTGCCCTGGAGCAGATGTTTGCAAGGGACTCTAAAGCAACAACTGGCTGCTGAAGGGTTAAAAACAGGGGTCTTCAAACTTGGCCCTTTTATGACTTGTGGACTTCAACTCCCAGAATTCCTCAGCCAGTGTGCCTGGCTGAGGAATTCTGGGAGTTGAAGTCCACAAGTCATAAAAGGGCCAAGTTTGAAGACCCCTGGTTAAAAAGGATTCCAGCACAGCAATGCTTTGAAAGCAGTAAAAAATCAACCTCTCACCGATGTCCATGGAAATTCTCAACCATCCAGGTCATGGTTGTCCCAAAGGTGGACTTTCTTGGGAGTTTTTTTTCTCAGAAAAGATTTTGCCTCTCATCCAAGAGAAGTGAACTGTTCTCTAAGGAAAATAAACAAAGTCCAGTTGCCTTTGGGATAAAGGCACCTTTGGGACAACCTCTCACGCCCATTGTTAGGTGTGCATTAGGTTCTATGTCCAACTGAGCCCCTTTGCATTAAAAATTCGGAGCTCCTTGGAGGTCCCCGAATCAGCTGGCCTCTATGTGCATAATTCTCTGTGCTCTCCAAGCAGCTTTTTTATTTTTCTCATTTTGATTAGTTTGTAACATAAAATACAGAAATACGAAAGAAAATAATAGGAAAGACAGGGGAGGGAAAAGGGAAGGGAAAAGTGTAGAAAAAGGGAAAAAGAAAGAAAAAGCATTGACTTCCGACTCCCTTTGGTGCAGTAGAATAAGATAATAGCATCAAACCTCAACTTTTTACTTTTACATAACGAACCTATCTAATCGGTAAAACTCTCAAAATCAAAGTTTATTTTTTTTCCACCTCAAGCACAAAGTCCAGAAGCGGTTTCCAAGTAGAAACAAAAGTAATTGTGTTTTTTGCTCTTTAATCAGTTTAGCCATCTCTGTTAGCTCCATTAACTTTTGCAGCCGGCTCTCCAACCAGCTTTTTTGACAAGTCTCTTCTTCTCCCTTTAGAATGATATGGGTGGGCAGAGAAGCCTGGTGAACAAATGGACAACATTCCTGAAGGCCCGGCTGGTGTGTGCAGTACCCGGCAGTGATGGGAGTGACACGCATTTTGACCACCTTCGTGAGTGCAGGGTTGAAATGGTTCTAAACGAGGAAAATGTTCTCAAACTATCAATCAGCAGAAATGAGGTTGGCATGAAGCTGACAGAAGGAATAATGCATCTATCTCACACATTTAAGTCATTGAAATCATGCTTTTCCTTCTCTTTTCTGCTGCAACAGAGCAATTCTTAAAAGCTTCTTAATTTATGTTTATGTTTCTTTATTTTTAGTATTCTTGATCTTAGAATAGGTCTTATCTCAGTTAAAAAAGCTGAGTTCAGATTGTCCTTCCTTGGTGTCTGTCTGTCTCTCCTCTCACATCTGACTATATAGTCTGTAGTACAGAAATATATGCATGATTGTACATTTTTTCTTTTCTCTTTTTAGTTTGGAAGTGCTAACATAATTGGAATTGTAATAATGATAACGGTAAGAAAACTTCCAGTAAATGATTTGGCTTCTTTAACTTATTACCATTAGCATTGTTATAGTTCCAATTACCACTTCAGAACTAAAAGAAATGTTCTTTACAAGTTAACCATTATATTTTGAAATGCAGAAACGTTTTCTCCCAGAGTTTAATACAACAACCCATTTCCCTTGAAAAATGTCCATTTGCAATCTGGCTTTTCCGAATGTTCATATAATATAACATTCTGAGCTCCATATCCTCAGAATTACAACAGTGAAACCACATAATTTCACTTTTCAGATATTACCATCTGGTATTCTTGTCTTCTCACAGAGTTGATCTTTGGAAACTTCTTTTTCAAAAAATGGATTTAGTCCAGCCTTCTGCAACTTGGAGCTCTTCAGATAGTTGGACTATATTATCCCATTGTCCCCGGCCAACATGAAATTAGGCTGTGATGGCTGGGGATTGTGGATATTTTTCCCCCCAAATAAATGCAGTGGTCCCTAGGCTGGCAAAGGCCGGTTTAGGATGTTCTAGTAGCAAGATGAACAGGGATGGGGCCTTGATTTATCCCTTCCTTGGTCTGGGTTGAAAGAAAGTCTTTCTCTCCTTTGGATAGAAGTGGTTTGTCATTCATCAGGTGCCAAGCTGCAGGCTGATGATTTCTTCCCTTCTTGTTGAACTCAGGTGATGTCTTCTTGTTGCCAACCAGGGATAAGCGTAACCCATTGTTGTACGCAGTTTTCACCACTTCCAGGTAAAAAGAAAACAGTCTTTTTGTTACATCAACAGTGGGCAGAGTTCAGGCTTCTTGTATCCACTTTGCTTTTTCACAATGAGCCTCATTCCGTCAACCAAAGACAAATAATAATATAATAACTTTTATAATCTTCCATTGCTTTTTAAACTTTCTTCTCCACCCCACCCACCTGACAATATTGTTAAACAGGGAAATATGCTACCCAGTGCCTTTTGAGTGGAAGTCAGGCAGGATCTATACTCCACATTACCAGATGGCAGTGGGATACGCATTCCTTCCGGGTTTCATTTCTTTACCCTTCCTGTAATGTTTCTTTTTCTTCTGATTACAGCACAGTTTTCAAAGGTTCTGCTGTCTGCGTGTATCACATGAATGACATCCGCAGAGCTTTCCTTGGTCCTTTTGCTCACAAGGAGGGGCCTAACTATCAGTGGGTTTCCTATCAAGGGCGGGTCCCTTATCCCCGACCAGGAACGGTAAGTATATTGGTTTTGAGATCTTGAAATATCAAAAAAAAAATGTGTTTCTACCCAAGAAAATTCTCTAGAGATTGGGATGATTATTGAGTGATATCTGACTCATACCCAGGAACGAGAGGACTTTGTACCTGCTGAGTTTTGCTTATGTTCTAGGGGTGATACTTGGGGTTTGGCAAACAGTGAAGAAAGAGATCAGAAGGGAGGGGCAGCAGTTGAGTTGCATGGAATGGAAATTGATTATGGGATTTGATTGAAATAGAAGGAAAGCAAATTATAGAATGAAAGCCAAGTGGGAAAAATGGAATGCTGTGGTAGGAAACATTTATAAGTAGACCATTTTTCAATGTTTGGGATGTTGTCTCTCTTTGCTTTCCTTCTCTCTGAATTTCTAGTGTCCCAGCAAAACCTTTGGCACCTTTAGTTCCACCAAGGATTACCCTGATGATGTGATCCAGTTTGCTCGTAACCATCCATTAATGTATAATCCAGTACTGCCCCATGGCCAAAGGCCTGTCTTCCTGCAAACCAATGTGGACCACATCTTCACTCGCATTGCAGTAGACCGAGTGGCAGCTGCCGATGGACATTATGATGTCCTCTTCATTGGCACAGGTATGTCTGCTTCCCTCCTCTTCTGATGAGTAAGTATAGAGATGCAGGCCAGGTTTTTAGTTGCTTCCCAAAACTGCATGCTAGAGGATGTCCCTTCTCAAAGGTAAAATGTTTGTGTCCTTTTTCTGATTTGGCTCATAGCTTTGAGGAAGCTTATTTATTGTAGCAGAACCAAATATAGAGCAGAGATTCATAGGCAAACACAAGTTGCCTTTAAATTTAAATTTTAATATTTTAGAAGAAAGACGTCCTTAAATTCATGCATAGAATACCTGTTTAGTTGTTTTAATGAATTAAATGTTGTTTAAATAACATCATATATTGTGGGTTTTTTCTCTCCTGACCTCATCTGCTTCACTTTCTTGGGTCCTCCCTTTTTGAAACACAGCTCCTAGCACCCTCTCCAAAGGTCATTTTAAGCCTGATTTTACTCTTTCTTCAGCCAGTGCCTGCAGTTCCTTTGCTTTTTCCACTGTATTTTTCTTTCAGTGCTATATATTTGCATATGAATAATACATTAATTTGAAAATGTATATGACCAAAGCAGCCATGAATAACCATGACCCCAGGAAACATACATTTACTTGTCATTCAGACTTAGGTGATCATCCCATTATTCTGGTATAAATGAAGCACAAAATGATGTTCAGTCTCCATGGTGTCATAAGGATTGGAACCAAATCCTTACTAACTCGGAACTCTATGAACTCAAGTCCTATACATGTAAGCGGAAAGAAGTTGGAAAAGATTCTTGGGGATGACAACTATAGCATAGAAATATATATATATATACATCATCCACATTGCAATCTTAATCAAACTGGACCCCTCAATAGCTGCAAGAGCATTTTTATTTGCAAATGTTCCTGACTTCCTGCATCATAATCATTCATGCCCCAGGCTGATGGTCCAACTTCTCATTGGTTCTTTATGCTGTGATTTTAGAAAATCAATAGATATTGAAATCAAGGCCCTTGGAAATAATAACCAAGTATATTAAAGTTGCTTTCCCAGTCAGATGCACTCCATTGATGCTGAACAACTATCAACATGTTTGCATTTTGTATGTAAATTGATTTGCCCGGCTAGAAACTTTCATATTTTCTGTTTGGCTATGGAGGAAAAACAAGACTGTAGTTCAGCCAACGCACCTGCCTATAACCTCTTTTTTGTGCAAAATGGTTATACTTTCCCTTTGCCTGGCAGACATTGGCACAGTCTTGAAGGTCGTCTCTGTGCCGAAGGACTCGTGGCAAAATATGGAAGAATTGCTGCTGGAGGAACTTCAGGTGTTGAAGGTGAGCTTGAACAATTGAAGACAGCTAGTATGGCCTTGCGCAAGAATAGCTACTTTTTAAAACAATATTGAATTATAGACTTTGTTCACATAATACAATTACCATAGATGCTTCTCCCATGGTTGATGGAATTAACCCAACTGCTTACATTCTCTGAGAAGCTAAACTATCATTGGCTAGTTTGTAGTTCAGAGGGTAGTACCATCAGTATACTTAATTGGACCAATGAAAAATATTAATATGTTGAGGGAACACCAAAAATGTTGATCCAATCATTTAACCTCCTAGAGTTTAAATTTAATTTAAAACCACCTCAGTTGTTAAACCTAAATTGGCTGTACCATAGGAATACCATTTACCCTTACTAGGACTCTCCTGATGCAAGGCCTCATTGGTTACCAAGCACTTCCTAGAGCAAGGGAGTCAGGACTCTGCATTCCCCAGGGTGACTTTGATTAAATTAATGGGACTGTGCAGTGCACTGGGTTTGAAGGTTGATTCAGAATGTGTCTGCCTGCCTCTATCTATCTATCTATCTATCTATCTATCTATCTATCTATCTATCTATCTATCTATCTATCTATCTATCTATCTATCTATCTATCTATCTATCTATCTATCTATCTATCTATCTATCTATCTATCTATCTATCTATCTATCTATCTATCTATCTCTATCTATCTATCTATCTATATCTATCTATCTATCTATCTATCTATCTATCTATCTATCTATCTATCTATCTATTTATCATCTATCTATCTATCTATCTATCATTGATCTATCTATCTATCGATCTATCTATCTGCTAGGAATCAAAACACTTGATGGCACATAATCAGAGTGCCTGGGAATACTCATATTTGCATCTGTATGCAACTCCTTAAACCAAAAAGATCTTTTCCTAGGACCAGGCTGCAGTGGGGCAGCCAAGCAATCCTGGCAAAAGACATGATGGATGTTATCTTCAAATCTTTGTGCCTGCAGAATATTTTTCCTCTGCAATCCAAAACACTGCACAACCCTACCTGTTGATGTGATCATCTGTTACTGCTAGAACCACAATTATCGAGATTGGGATGACTGGGTTAAGTGCAGACGCTGTCCTAGCCATTTTAGGTGCTTCCACTTTTCCTGCTTCAGGCTGTGATAGTGCAAGGCCCCACCGGAAGCTGTGTCATCCTTTCAAGGTAGACCAGACACAGAAACCAAAGTCATATAGAACAATACTACTTTTATTATAAGGTTGCACTAACAGACTCTTGCAAGTCTGGATCTGCTTATCCCCTCCTTCCCTCTAACTCTCTGATAACTAGGGAGAATCCTGCCTAGGAACTTTCTCAATCTTCAATCTGCCCTGGACTCAGATTTCTTTTATCTGACTGTTGTCTTGCTTGCGGCTCTTCCTGTTGCTCCTCAAGATTATTCCTTCTGCCCATTACTACCAGTTACCTGGAGAACTTCTTGAAAGGTTGTGGCTTTTTTAATCAGCACTTCAGTACCCTCATAATTATTTCCGTTTCTCGTTGACAGGACTCCTCTCCTATTACTAGCATGCAGATCTCATCCAAGCGGGTATGTAGCGCAACAGAAAAACTTTGGGAAGCTGTCTTATGAAAACCAGGGGGCAAACTTTTCTTTAACTGCATTGATTCATAAATAATTAGAATCATTACAGGTGGGGAGAGAAACTGGTAGTAGAAGATGATCAGAACAGGGGGGATTATAGGCATGCATTTCTCCTGTCCAAGAGATTATTATTTTTTTATGATGATGATGATCACCATCATCTCTCAACTCTTTCAGGACATTGTATTGCATTCAGGTATCTTTCCCTTGGGATGTCCGTGAGCAGAAGAAGTAAAATGTTCATGTTTGGAAAGTAGTTGTCTGCTTAATTTCTTTTTGATTGCCTACCATCTACATAGGTTATGGATACCTGCTATATACCTCGTTTTGATTTAGAAGGTTCTGATCATATCCATTCTCCATTCACCTCTCACTTATTACAGTACATTCATCAGAGCAGTGCCTGACAGCCTAGATTAGGCCTCTGAAACAGCTTCTCAAAATAGTAACTTGTTAGAAGCAGAAGGTTATTTTCCATCCAGATATTAGTGGGCCCTAAGGAGACTGTGTGGCTTTGTCTTCCAACAGCAACAGCTATACCTGGGATCCAGGACTTCCATTTCGCAACTGCCCTTGCACCGTTGTGGGATGTATGGCAAAGCTTGTGCAGAATGTTGCCTAGCGAGGGACCCCTATTGTGCCTGGGATGGCACCACCTGCACTCGATACCTGCAGAATACCAAACGGTATGGCTAAGGATCCTGTAGCCTTGGGGGCCAATACCATTTGCGTGGCTCCTGGATGTAATCCGTGTGAATGGTGGTTATGCAGATCTGAGGCTTCAGTCCCAACCCCAGAAGTATGCTTGGCAAATCTTTTCCTACTCTTTCCCAACAGGCGATTCCGACGCCAGGATGTGAGGAACGGAGATCCCAGTATCTTGTGCTCGAGATGTGAGTGCTCTTAAATCTGCTCACCCAATTGAACAGCCTGGGCCGAAAAAAAAGCTTGGGGCTTTTCTGCTCAACGTCTTGTGGGAAACCAATTGTCTTTACATGTTATGAGAGCCAAGGTATCACATTAACCCAAAATATAGAGGGGCTCTTTGATTCAGCATAGCATGTTATATATCCACGCACGAATATTCAAATTTCAATGCATGAATCAAAAGAGTGCTAAAGTTCTTGATGTACTTACATTATAGCTGTGAGCAAGGAGGACATTTAATTCCACTGTTTCCTTTTCCCAGCTATTTCTGCATTCATTTCCCCTCCCCCAAGAAATGTGTATGTAAATTATGTACTATTCTTCCAATGAATATATTTTAGCCAGTGATAACTTCTAGTGCGACACACCTTATTTGCACTTTCTTTAATACAGGTAGTCCTTCGACTTAGGACCACAACTGAGCCCAAAACTTCTGTTGTTGAGACATTTGTTAAATGAGTTTTGCCCCATTTTATGACCTTTCTTGCCACAGTTAAGTGAATCACCACAGCTGATAAATTAGTAACACGGTTGTTAAGTAAATCTGGCTTCCCCGTTGATTTTGCTTGTGCTTCATAGGAATATAATAGGAATATTATCTCACTCACCAAAATAACTGTTACAAGGATCTTAACTTGGAGTTAATTCAATAAAATAGACTTGGGATACTGTTGGTGCACTTTCTGCTCTGCTGCCGAACACCTTCAATGGCTAAGACATTGACAGCCAACCTGGGAATTTCAATACTTATTCAGTGAGATTGTTTTATAATTCCAGACCAGAATTCCATAGCCTTTATGACTGCTCTGCGTCTACCATTGGATCCCATGATAATGATTAGATCTAATCTAATAACATAACTGCCCTCCTGCAGGGATGGGGAGTCAGTTAAAATGATCCTGCCACTTAGAGTTATAGAACTGAATGGATTCTTTAAAGGAATTTCCAGCACAACAAATCCCCACCAGACTCTCTCTCTCATCCAAAATCTGAAGTTATGCCATCATCTATCTGATAGAAAGAGGAGGGACCAAAGGGTACGATGCCCCTCAACCACCTATGCCCTTTTGTCCATAAGCAGCTTCTCTTCCCAATCTCTCACAATCTGTAATGAATGAATTGGAACAGTTCTTCCTTTTATTCTTTCCTGTCTTGCCTCTCTACCCACACACAATCCAACTTTCGCATGAAAAAAAAAATGAGAGGGGAATAAATAAACAATCCAAAGAGAATTGTAGAAAATTATACATCTACCAGTCCTATAAAGTGTGAAATCAAGGATAGAATCCCAAATTTTACTTAGACCATTCTTGCCTATTTCTTGCCTAAATCCAGTATCTTCCCTGTTCTTGGAAAACCCCAACACAAAAGAAAAATATGACAGAGGATTGACTGGGTGTCTCATCAGAATCCATCCTTTCCAGTCATTTAAATGCCCATATTTGTCATTCCGTCTGAGCAGAAGCAGTTTCTTTCCTTCACAATTCCCATGGATTCCGGACCCACGTATCCTGCCCTCACAGTTTCAACTGTGTCCTCTGATGCTTCTTTCCCGGTAGTTGGCTTTGCTTTTAGACTGGGCCCATTGTGTGTATGTGTTCCTCATCGTTTGACTGATAGACATATTTGATTTTTATTCCTCATGTTATTCCTTTCTGATTTTGTGCAGATCCTCAGAAAACCAGCGTACCAGAAAAGAAAATCTATGGCGTGGAAGGCAGCAGCACTTTTCTAGAATGTCTGCCTAAATCACTGCAGGCCAAGGTTGTGTGGACATATCAAAAGACTAGAAGTGACCCCCAGAAGGAGGTAAAACCTAATTGCTGTGTGCCCACATTTTTCTACTAATGGCTAAAAGTATACTGATAGCGTCAACCAGCTACAATTGAAGCAATATAAAGGCTGTCCACATTAGCTGTTTTTGGATAATTGTTTTTTTTCTGTAAAACACTACAGGTAGTCCTTGACTTACGACCACAGTTGAGCCCAAAATTTCTGTTGTTAAGTGAGACATTTGTTAAGTGAGTTTTTCCCCCATTTTGCGACCTTTCTTGCCTCAGTTGTTAAGTGAATCACTGCAGTTGACAAGTTAGTAACACAGTTGTCAAATGAATCTGGCTTCCCCATTGACTTTGCTTGTCAGAAGGTCGCAAAAGGGGATCACGTGACCTTGGAACACAGCAACGTTCATAAATATGAACGAATTGCCAAGCATCTGAATTTTGATCACATGATCGTGGGGCTGCTGCAAAGGACGTACCTGTGAAAAGAGGTCATAAGTCACTTTTTTTCAGTGCCGTTGAAACTTTGAACGGTTACTAAATGAACTATTGTAAATCAAGGACTTCCTGTATAAGTTATAGTGTATTTTATTTATTCAATCTTTCATTCGTGTATTCCGACTTGTATGACACTCCGGTCATAATGACTAGCTTACAACAAGGCCATACAGAGAGAAACAGGAGGGAAATAATTAAAAATGATCCAATAAAAAGATGGACCTCAATTTGCTATACCACACTTTCAGGGTAGTATAATTTATATTCAAGGCCTTCCTAGCCAATCATGTTTTATTTGGGTCTTTTTTAGAAAATAACTAAGAGGGAATGGTCTGGATATCCAAGGGTAAGCTGTTCCATAAAAAGAGGACTGTCACCATAAATGCTCACCTATTGGATCTCTGCAGATGTCATTCCTTCCCGGGGGGGGGGGATCCTTAACAAGTCTTCTCTGATCTTACTAGATTTATAGAATCAACCCAAAGTAGGCCAACTGAATGATATCCAGGCACTTAGGCATATACCATAGAGCTTTAAAAATGAGAGTGAACACCTTGAATTGCATCTGAATGCTAGTGATGATCTCACTTTTACCTGAATAAATATGAAACAAGGCTAACAAATTGAGATTAAATTGTTGATATGGCTTCACCCTTCTAAATGCATGTGCTGTTTTTGCTTAAAAAAAAAAAAAAAAACAACCAAGGCAGAACAGATCTAAAATTAAACAATACAATAATAAAGTCTCCTGAAATCATTAATTAAAACATTGAAACATGGAACACCAAAAATTAAAAGGCATTTTGTCATCTTTTCTAGAAGCAAACAAAGTGGAGGCGGTTGCATTATTAGAAGGAATTCTTTCCATGATTTTGGAGCAACATTAGAGAAGATGCTTTCCCACATATCTCTCTGACAGGCACTCCAGTCACACCAATGTCCTTAAAGGATCTTTCATACAGATTTCAGCAATAAGACACTTCCATACTGAGACATAAAATTCCTCTAATTTTCGGATCGTTAATTCCAGTTTCATTTGTCTGTGTTTCATTAACCACCAGGTATTGCTGGATGATCGGGTCGTCAGGATGGAGCGGGGAATCCTCTTGCGCAATGTACAGCGCAAGGATGCTGGCTTCTATTATTGCCATGCAACGGAGCATGGCTTCACCCAAGGTCTGCTGCACCTCCAGCTTGAAGTGATCTATGCACAGCAGGCTGACTCTCTCTCCCTCTCTTGGGAAGAAGAATCCACACAACCTTTCCATCGCAAACTTTGGTATCGAGATTTTTTACAATTGGTAGATCATCCCAATCTCAGCACCGTGGACCAAGTGTGCGAGCAACTATGGAGCCGCAAGAGCCACCAGCCCAAGAAAAAGCCCCCTCTGTTGTCCCCTTTACTTAACATCAAATCCAAAAGTCAGAAGTGGAAACATCTGGAGGAAAAGCGGAAAGCCCGCAGCCGAAGAACACATGAAGTGCCCCGTGCAGAAAGGGCTCCTCGGAGCACAGATATCTGGTAACCTATAGGAAGATGGACTTATCCAAATCTCTGTGCTGGGAAGGGCCAGGGAAGCAGGGTGGGAGTATGGGAATAGGGATGGTAGGAGAGAAAGCGCGGGATCTTTTATGACTTCTGTGTTTGGGTGGAAAGAACATCCTTCCACACCAGCCCCATACTCCTGGGTGCTGCTTCTTCTGTAGTTTGTAGGGGAACGTCGGTGTCATAGCATAGCTGCTACTCTTCAAACTCTTGACAGAGAGCAACAGAACCTGGGGAAACGGGGGAAGCTCTGCACTCCTGGCCTATATCCATAACACACAACCAAAGACGAGGGTAGCAGCCTCTGAGGACCAACGCACCAGAGGCCACATCCTGAACATCCTGGACCAGGGAGAAGAAAAACAGGCAGAGTTCACTGGGAAATATAGTTCTTTTCTGCAAGGATCCAGTAGCTACCAAACTGTTATCTAGGGATCTGTAGCGCTCTTTATTTCTGGAGCTTCCACTGATATTCTGTCATCTCCTGACAAGGAGAGCCCTTGGATGCCTCTCACAATGTATCTGTCTCAACCCTGGAGGAGGATGTTGACCCTCTTTCCTCTCCCTTCCTTATCCAAGCATAACTGTGCTGAAGTAGCCACTGTGTGCTCTGCCTTCAGAAAAACAACACAATCACTGATGTATTTATTAACAGACTGTTGACTGATGAATGTAGTCCACCCTTGGGTGGCCATCAAGATTTAGCCTCTGATGGAACGAACAGGGCCGTTCTTGCCCAGAGGACTTAAGAGTTCATACATCAGCTTGTATGAAAAGATGTTTCAAGTTGTTGTGATGGAGATCAAAAGCAAAGGAACCAAACAATAGAAATTGCCCTCTTCTGTATTCAGTCAAGGCCCCAGAGGATTTTACACTAGCCTGAGACCCTTTCTAGAGAAAGAGCAGCCCAAAGGAGATTGTTGCTGTGAGCCACAGTTAGGAGGACACTATCTTGTTCTGGAAAACCTGCAGATATTGGACCTTGATTAGGAACTGATAGTGATCATATTGGTATGTGCAGAAAACCAGCTGCCCTGCTTTGAATTGTACAGTATGTCTACCACTCTTCCTGCTAGACACATTGTCTTCCACCAACATTAGATTCCTAGGTAAATCTGGTTGGGGATGGGAGCTGCTAACCATCAAAGCTCAACTGTAATTCTGAAAAAAGGCTCATTTTCAAGCCTGCTTTGGAGGAATTTGTGTGGAACTCAGAAAGTTCACACCATTCTCAGCCTATTGCTTACATGGAATAATCTGCCTTTCAAAAAAAGCCCTGCTCATTCTTTTGTTTGTTATCCTGTACAAAAGCAAATTTTAAGATGCAGGGACTGATGTGAAAGTGATGGCAAGCTGGATTGGGCTGAGATCTGAGGTCCAAGTCTGGAATACTCCAAGCACACTGGAATTGGGTGGACAATAAATTTTGAGGGGGGGGGAGAGAGAGAAAAATAGGGGGGGGATATAAGCAGTTTCTCTGGTGTATACCAGCAAAGGTTGTGGCTATCCCTACCTAATCTATATGAGACTGGAATGGACAGTTCCAAGGAAGGAGTGGGGATTGAGTGAGTGTGACACGATGCTTGATTGGGCTGTAATTGGAGATACAACAGAACTAGTAAGAAGGCATTAAATCTGCATTGTAGATGTGTAACATTGAAATGCAAATTCCTAAATCCAGTTTCTCAATTTTACATTCTTGGGTGTGTGAGCTGCCCCTAAATTGTCCCATAAGTGAGGAAAATTTGAAATGATCAGGCCATCTGAAGCTTTGATGAGTCCAGAGTCAGTAAAAGGACTTTTTATAATTATTTATTTTGCCTTTTATTTCTTTTGAGAGACTTCTGCTGCTATGTCTCAAAGCATTTCCACTCACCTATATTGTACATAAAGTGTTTGGAAGTTGGAACAAATCTCAGATATTCCAGAAATTGCTGTGCTCTATGTTTTCTCTTTTTCCCTTACACGGTTTCCAATTTTTAAAGTTGTTGTTTTACAATGAAATAAAGCATTTTCATAATGCTTGAAGTGATGAGACACAAACTGCAAATATGACTTAAATGTGTTTTGAAAATAGAAATGATTCCAAGAATTGTTAGTTGTATAAATGATAATACTATGTAACTGCAGTTCTTTACTGCTAATGTCAAACACAACTCAGAAATACCATTTTCTAAGTGATTTGGGAAAATATCTCCCTTAGTCCTCATGGCTCCTGGATCATCTTTTAAAAAAATGCTAGTCTCAGATTCTGAAGAACTTTAACCCCAGAAGAGTTACATTAGTGACTAAGGTGGTTGTGAAGATGGATGAAGAGACAGAAGAAAAGAAAATAAACCTGTTTCAACACTGTTGAAGTCCTTGTGGTCTTAGGAGGAAAAAACTGAGTTTCTGGAATAGTGCTCCAGAAAAAAGATTAACCACTGTCCATTTCAAAATGCCATGTGAGTGCTGACTTTTTTCTACCAGTTCTCGTTCAACTTTATAAAATTAGTTGTTATTTAATCTTTTTAAAGGGAAAAAGAATTTTGAAAAAATTCTCCTGGATAATTTTTTTTTTTTTAAGTGTCCAAAACTTGTTCTTGAATGTCCTGTTGTGTTTTTATACAACCATTATCTCTTCAAGGCTCTGCAACCCTGGTGGCTTTTTATACTTCAACTAAATTGTAAGAAAAGATGTCCCAGGAGGTTTGCAATGCCGTTGCCCCTGTTGCCCTTAAGATATTATTGGGAAAATAAATTCTCCTTCCCCAGGACTGTAATTTGGGAGGGATTTTGAAATGCCTTTGGACCCAACTCTAAATACTGAGGTCAGATCCTGGCACCAGGAAGAATGTGGTGACCTCACCCGGCAATGGAAACTGGACCAGGGAGCAAAAAGGAAGTGTCAGCCAAGACGAAGGGGTGTGTGATAAGTACTCACATAGTCTGTCAGAGAATTTCAGTGACTCATCTGGTCAACCTTTATAAATGAAATGGAAGGAAGGAGAGTGACACCGGTTTTGCCCAGGAAACTATGTTAGGGGGAAGAGTTGTCTGACCTACATGTTGTTTTGGAATGTTAAGCTCTTTTGTGTAGTCACATTGCAACCTCACCCACAGGGTTCAGCCTCACATTTATTGCATGATACGTTTTCTCCAAGAGACAACTCAAAAATAGGCGAAGGCACTGCTGGAGCCAGATATAAGGAATCAAGACTTTTCCACCATTTAGTTTTATGAGAATTATTTCATACATATTTCATTGTTTTTCCTACCACTAGGAATTGAAATGGGAGAGTCTGGTGAGATAAATGATGTCTAATATCTCAGGGTATCATATCTGAGATCAGCCTCTTGTGTTTTGTACATAGTCTACACATACCAGGCCAATTGGGGCCTTACATGGGGGCTACTAGAGACCTCAGGGTGTATTTACAGGACATTGGCTGGATATAGTGCAGCCTCCAGAAGATCCCAAGAATTATATGAGGCAGGGAGCCTCCTCCGCCCCACCTGCCCGCCCAGTTGTCTGTTCTGTTAGGTGTCCCAAAGGTGCTTTTTCAAGAGGGAACTGGACTTTCTGGTTTTTCTTTGAAGACGTTTCGTTTCTCATGCAAGAAGCTTCTTCAGCTCTGTTCTGTTAGGTATTGCTGGGGAGCGTTTCCAGCGCACTGATAATCGCCCCAACCCGTTGGCTTCGCGGCTTTCCTCATTCTAGCCCGGGCTGAGACTCGAAGCCTTTTTTCTCCTCCACGCCTTTGCTGCGGAACGGACCTCAGGCTTTGATTCAATCCAAGAGTCAGCCAGGGGCATCTAATTTCTAAAATGAAAGATACACCCACGGGAAGGGAAGGGAAGGGAAGGGAAGGGCGCACGGCTGCCGCTCTTGTTACCGCACATCATGCCGCAAATGGGAACCGGCGGATCCAGCAGATTCTCAGCTGCTAAAAGTTCCCCTGGCGGCGATCCGACTGCAGAGGCGAGGCTGAGCAAGTCCCTTTCCTTGAATCGGGCCGGGCGCTGCAATCGAAGTTGTCCCGCTTCTTCTGCGGAACCTGACTTGGTTTCAGGCACAGAAGCGTCCCTAATGGCGGCAGGGTCACTAGCCCCGAGAATGCTGGCGACGTTCACCAGTTTCCTCGCCACTCCCTTATCAAGATATTTTTCTTTTGAGGTCACTGGTCCTTCAGCCTTTCCCTCTCTGACACTCTTAGGTGGGAAGGATGGGAGCGGTAGTCCTAGCACAGGGGTAGGCAACCTTGGCTCTTTTATGACTCGTGGACTTCAACTCCCAGAATTCCTGAGCCAGCATGGCTGGCTCAGGAATTCTGGGAGTTGAAGTCCACGAGTCATAAAAGAGCCAAGGTTGCCTACCCCGTCCTAGCACCTGAATGCGGGGTACATGTGGGAAATCTGACAGCCGCTCTCCATCGCCGCTGCTTGAACTTTCTTTGAACTGGATATCCTGGGATCTAAAGCGAGAGGTTGTGTCTCCAAAGATGTTATGCCTAACAGTTATTTTGAGTGTTACGCCAACCCTCGTTTGCTGTATTCCACGTCATTCACCCCTTCGCTCATCACTTTCGTTTCCTACATTTAAGATTCGTTCACGAAAAAAAGAAACATCTACGCTCCGAAATTGTCTCCACCCTCTAACTTTTAAGGTAGTCTATGAAAATACTTTTAGCACCCCAAAAGTATATATTTAGAGTTAGAGAACGTCAATTAGTAAGAATAGTAAATAAAACGTTATTCTGCACATTTTGTTATGTTAAATGTATTCCAGTATTTTTATAATAGTTTCCATGAAAGGTGGAAGTTTTTACAACATAAACAAATATCTATTTTGTTTTACTCAGATACAAAATACTGTCTTACTGTTTTCCATGCAGTAATTTCACAATATTGAATATGATTTCATTTCAATTGTTTTTATTCCAATTCAGCTTTTATATACGTTATTTGAAAGTACATGTCTGAGAAATCTGATTGTTCACCCTCTAGTCCACCTTAAGAGCTTGTGTGGTGACATCAGAGAGAGAGAGAGAGAGAGAGAGAGAGAGAGAGAGGCAGTAAGATAGAGTTGGGTGGCTCATCCCAGTGTGGCACAAGTGGACTGCCTGACGGAGATAATGGAGTTGTATTTCATTTCCTCTAAAAACCTTGATGGATATATTGCTACGAACCTCCACCCCAGCAAGGAGTTTCAAGAGAATGTCCGTGATGCTATCAAAAGAATTTGTTCTTTCCTGAAAGAAGTCTGTGATCGGAAAGCCAGAGTGATCAAGACAGTAAAAGTGAGCCTTGCTTGATCTAACTAATTCAACTCTAGTAAGATGACTTCTCAGACTGAGTGGCACTGGCTTTTTTAGGGCATTGTACAAACTTAGTTACAGGGTATCAAGTTCCCAGCCCTCTTTCCAGACTGTGAGTTCAAATATATATTGCCTGCCTTAATAAATGTGGGTGCTGAAGTTAGGAAGTAAATGCCAGACTTCATGGCAGTGAGGCCATGTACATGATAGACTCTCAGGAATTGACATGAATGCTGGTTCAGAGGGGGGATCTTTGGGATGGGAGCAAGAACACTACTTGCTGTAAAGAATGTGAAAGAGGCCTCCTTGTGGTGTTATGTTATATCCAGTGACCCTGAAACTGGTCATTAACCATATTCTTATGAAAGGTGTTGGGCAAACTATGGATTGACCCATACAATTATGAAAAGGGGAACACTGAGATCTTTGACAGGCAGTAAGCAACAAGTAGCAAATTACTCAAACCCCTGGTTTATGATTGCAACCTGATACTTTATACAGCAGTCTCTTGAAGAGAAGGAGAAACTGACTAGATTTCCCTTGCTCACTTTGTATGACCCACTAGGGATCCCTAGAAAAGTTCTGCTCAAAGGGTCTACTGCAGGGCTTTTCAACCTTTTCACCGATTGTACCACTTTTAGAATATGGCAACACTCGAGTACCACCAGTCACCCAGCAAGATGTCAAAAACTTGATGACCAAAAAAAATGGAAAAAAGTGATAAAGTACAGGTAGTCCTCAACTTACAACAGTTTGCTTAATGACTGTTCAAAGTTACAACGGCACTGAAAAAAGTGACTTATGACCATTTTTCACACTTATGACCATTGTAGCATCCCCAGGGTCATGTGATTTACATTTGGATGCTTGGCAACCGATTCTTATTTATGATGGTCACATTATTCCAGGGTCATGTGATCGCCTTTTGCAACCTTCTGAGAAGCAAAGTTAGTGGGGAAACCAGATTCACTGAACAACCATGTTACTAATTTAATCTTTCTCCCTCTTTCTTTCTCTTTCTCTCTCTCCCTTTCTCTTTCCCTCTCTCCCTTTCTTTCTCTCTCCCTCCGTCTCTTTCTCTCTCTCTTTTTCTCCCTGTCTCCCTTTCTTTCTCTCTCCCTGACTCCTTCTTTCTCTCTCCCTCTCTCTCCCTCTCCCTCCTTCTTTCTCTCTCCCTCTTTCTCCCTGTCTCCCTCTTTCTCCCTCTTTCTTTCTCCCTCTCCTTCTCTCCTTCTCTCTTTCCCTCTCACTCTCTCTTTCTCTCTCTTTCTCTCTCTCCCTCTCTCTATTTCTCTTTCTCTCCCTCTCTCTATTTCTCTCTCCCTCTCTTCCTCTCAAAGATCCTTAAAATCCTTAAAAGTTATGCTTGGGCAGAAGACTTTTTCTTTTACAGAGCCGTTTATAATGGGGCAGGTTGGCAGACAAGTACTCAAAAAAAAAGGGGGGGGGAGTGCAAATAGGCATCCAGTAGCTAGCTTGAACTTTGAACGACTTCTCTCTCTTGCCACCACAAGAGAAAGAGGAGCAAAAGACATCCAGCACTGCAACCAGGTGCCCCGGACTGGCCATTCCGGGGCTTCCTGCACCGGCTGACTTAATTGTCAGCAACCTGCTGTTGTCGCTTGAAGGGGGGGGGGAAGGGACACGGGCAGGAGAGATTCCTTCTTTCTCATCCGAGGAGGGAAGTTATGTTGGACCGTCGACTCTGAATGAAGAATTTTAGGGGGGAGTTGAAAGCGAGACAGACTTAGGGCTGTATTAAGATCATAGATCGCTGCATAAGGAGAGTGGAAGGGAGGCGAATTCGGGGTGGAGCAGAAAACACGGGGGGAGGACGTTAGGAAATAAGCACCAAGGTACATGGTGCCTTGCAAGGGATTCCCGAGTGTTCCGTAATTGTTTTCCTCTCTCCTCTGTGCGAGAAAAACTTTTGCAGCATAAATCTGAAACCAGGTGTTCCTGTGAGGTGGCGCAGGAGGTCCTTGGGAGAGGCGAGGACAAGCTTGGCGTTTCCTCTCTCCCAATCCCCTTCTTCACCCCCTTCCCGGCCTGCCTGCGATCTTAGCTCACGGCTCCGTGGCTTTTCTTTGCCTATCCTAGCCAAGCTTTCCTCCGCCCGCCCCGTTCCTGGGAGCGGGAGCACCGAGGAGGTATGGCAGAAACACATGAAGGCGAGAAGTAAAAAACAAAACAAACGCGGAGTTCCAGCCAGTAGAGGCTTGGCAGCCCGGCTGCCGAGAAACAAGAGAGCGCAAAGCCGAGGAGAAGTAGGTGGCGGCTTCCTCCCAAAGGGGGCTCCTTTTCTCCACCCCTTCCCCTGGGTTTGTGGGGGAGTTTCTCGTCTCCGACGCTGACAGGTGCTCCTTCGAGCCCGCCGCGAGCTTTCTCGCCCCGCTTTCGTGAGGATTGTGGCGCCCTTGGGAAGCTAATGATGCTTTGAACCTTAGGAGAGGAGGAGGGAGAAAACCCTGGAGACAGAGGAAAGAGAGACTGTAGCCGAGGGAAAACTTTTGGATGGGATTATGTGGAAACTACCCTGCTCTCCGCTGCCCAAGCAGGCTCGCTGCTGCTGCTGGTTTCTGCCGGGACTCTTGCGTGCCTTCCTGGCCAGGGGGCGGGGCACAGGCGCCGCTGCCAGCAATCTGCCCAGCCTCCCCTCTGGCCCCGGGCAGCACCTCTGCCTCACGCACACGCGCGATCGGCCTCCCCGTTGCTGCCGCTGCCTGCAATCTGCCCAGCCTCCCCTTTGGCCCCGGGCAGCACTTCGGCCTCGCGCACACGCGCGATCGGCCTCCCCGTTGCTGCCGCTGCCTGCAATCTGCCCAGCCTCCCCTCTGGCCCCGGGCAGCACTTCGGCCTCGCGCACACGCGCGATCGGCCTCCCCGTTGCTGCCGCTGCCCGCAATCTGCCCAGCCTCCCCTCTGGCCCCGGGCAGCACTTTGGCCTCGCACACACGCGCGATCGGCCTCCCCGTTGCTGCCGCTGCTCGCAATCTGCCCAGCCTCCCCTCTGGCCCCGGGCAGCACCTCTGCCTCGCGCACACGTGCGATCGGGCCCCGGGCAGCACCTCTGCCTCGCTCACACACGCGATCGGCCTCCGCGCTGCCATCACCCGCAATCTGCAGCTGCAGCTCCTCCTGGCCCACCCGCGCCCGCCGTTAACCCTCCCGCCACCATGCATGGTAAGGTTGGTGCCCCCGCCCCCGCCCAGATGCCCTTGCCTCCCCCAAGCATTTTTTTACTCACCTGCTTTCAGCTGCACTCCCTTTCTCCTTTTGCTTCTCCGTCTTCATTTGCTTCTCTGCCTTCGCCACGTGCTTGTGGGTAAAAAAAAAAAGTTCCATGAGACTTTCTAACTTCTCGCGAGAAGTTAGAAAGTGTCATGGAACTTCTTTTTTTTTGTCTCACAAACACATGGCGAAGGCCGAGAAGGACAGGAGAAAGGGAATGCTGCTGAAAGCAGGTGAGTAAAAAAAATGTTTGGGGGAGGTGAGGGCATCTGGGTGGGGGCGGGGGGGAGGGACCCAGGCAATGCCTCGCACAGCTCCAGCAGAATCTCCTCTGAAGACTGCGTGAGGCTGCCTGCCACCCCCAAGGCCGCCGCCAATCAGCTGGAGCTGCGCGCTTTGATCCTGGGCTCTCAGTAGGACCCAGGCAATGTGCAGTTCCAGCTGACTTTGCCACAAGCCTCTGCGGCGCTGCTGCCGCTTCACCTCATCCACTTTTACACTTTTTTTAAAAAAAAAAAATTTCAAAACAATTTTTTAAATATTTTTTTTAATATTTTTTTTACATTTTTTTTTTACATGTTTTTTCAACCCGTCCTACGCGTACCACCAGCCATGTGCTCGCGTACCACTGGTGGTACGCGTACCACCGGTTGAAAAGCCCTGGTCTACTGGACAGTTAAAATCCAGGGGCCGGGTTTTTCAATTGTTTTTGTTCCTCTTGATGTTTTTTTTTCTTTCCCCATCTCACAGAATTGATAGATGTTTTGGATTTTATAGCACTTAGCACTAGCACTTAGTGTCATGCTTCCGATAGATGAAACCCTTCAAAAGAACTTCGAGGCATTGTTTTCCTTAAAGAGTCTTTTATTCGGGAAACAAAGTATCGGCATTACATAGTTGAACCCAAAAACTAAATTCCCCTCCCCTGGATACAAAGTAGCAAAGTACAATTCCCACCCCCAATAACCAGTCATAAATCACATTCCCCAATTAGCTTAAAGCGCGGGCTTTCTCCCCAGCTCTCCAGCCCGCCAAAACGTTATCAGCTCTGGACCCAGTTTGTCCTTGGGTTCCCACGGCAGAGTTGTTATTATGGCTAACTGAGCTCACATCCCAATCCCCCCTCCCTGCACCAACTAATTCTAAAAGCAAGAAAAAGGGAATAGAGAAAATGGCTCATTTTCATCTGTTGTCAAAGCAAGAACATCCGATGTTAGCTGCATTGACACTTATATACCGCTTCATAGTGCTTTACATCCCTCACTAAGCAGTTTACAGAGTCAGCATATTGCCCCCAACAATCTGGGTCCTCAATTTACCAACCTCAGAAGGATGGAAGGCTGAGTCAACCTTGAGCTGTTCAGGATTGAAGTTCTGGAGTGAGTAGTAAGTTAGCCTGCAGTGCTGCATTCTAAGTAGCAATAGGAATGCCACTTAGACTTATATATCGCCCCATAGTGCTTTACAGCAGGGCTTTTCACCTTTTCACAGATTGTACCACTTTTGCGACATGACAGTATTTGAGTACCACCAGTGCTTAGGAAGGTATCAAAAACTTTATGACTAAAAAAAGGGGGGGGGGATTTTGGGTTTTACTGATTAGATTGATTTGTTGTTATAGAAATCACTAGTTTATACTATGATGGAAAAGTAAAAAGTTGAGGTTCAATGATAATGCTTCATTCTACTGCAACAGAGGAAGTCAGAAGTCAATGTCCTTTGTTATCTTTTTCCCTTCTCCCCCTCACTTTTTTCCCCTTTTTCCTCCCCACTGTGTCCTACTATTTGCTTTTGTATTTTTGTATTTTATTCTATAATATAATAATTTCCTCTACCCCCCTCCTTTTATATCCTCTCCTCTCTCCCCCTCTCCTTTTATGTCCTGTCCTCACCATCACCCCTGCTCCTTTTATATCCTCTCCTCTCTCTCCCCTTTCTCCTTTTATATCCTGTCCTATCTCGCCCCTTCTCCTTTATATCCTCTCATCTCTCTCCCGCTTCTCCTTTTATATCCTCTCCTCTCCCCCTTCTCCTTTATATCCTCTCATCTCTCTCCCCCTTCTCCTTTATATCCTCTCATCTCTCTCCCCCTGCTCCTTTTATACCCTCCTCTCTTCCCCTTTCTCCTTTTATATCCTCCTCTCTTCCCCTTCCTCCTTTTATATCTGTCCTCTCTCTCCCCTTCTCCTTTTATATCCTGTCCTCTCTCTCCCCCATCTCCTTTTATATCCTGTCCTCTCCCCCCCCTTCTTTTATATCCTCTCCTCTCTCCCCCCTCCTACTTTTCTCTTCAGTGCACCTCCAGCTATGTGCTGATTCTGGAAGCACCAATCAGCTGGAGTCCACCGCCGATCCTGGCGCTTCTGCCAAGCCCCGACAGCCTTGCAGCTCCATCTCTCCCTCAGGCTTGTGTGGCACTGCTGCCACTTCAGCTCATTTCCCTCCCCTGCTACACTTGTCTAGGACAGTCGCATACCACCTGCCAGGTGCCAAAATACCACTGGTGGTACACGTAGCACTGGTTGAAAAGCCCTGCTTTACAGCACTCTCTGGCAGGTTTACAATGTCAGCATATTGCCCGAAACAATCTGGGTCCTCATTTTACCAACCTCAGAAGGATGGAAGTCTGAGTCAACCTCGAGCTCCCTCAGGATCGAACTCCAGATTGTGGGCAGAGTTAGCCTGCAGTATTGCATTCTAACCACTGCGCCACCAGGCCCCTTTTAATCTTTATAGATTAAAGATATGTACAAAGATACAGGTTTGGCTCAATGTCTTTTACAGTGGTTTTAGTCATCAAGTGAAGCAATGTTTTTGCCTGTTGTAGTGGAATTGCAGAAAAAGTTCTAAGAACTAGTGAAGGGCACCCCACTCCTACAGGCAGTTTTTTTCAGGTGATAAGTCCATATAGGCTGTAAAGCAGTATTTAATTAATTCTTCTTATTTGTTATACTTCTGGTTGTTATACTTCACGTTGTAGTAGAGCATGAAGTAAGATTTATCAAGACCTTTAATCAGTAATATCATAGCTTGAGCTAAGACCCTTGATCACAAGGCTAGTCACCTGGTATAAGGAGTTAGACTACTGTGGTGGTGCAATGGTTAGAATGCAGGAGTGCAGGCTTAATTCTGCCCACTGCCAGCAGTTCGATCCTCACCCACTCAATGTTGACACAGCCTTCCATCCCTCTGAGGTCAGTAAAATGCGGACCCAGATAGATGGGGGCAGTATGCTGACATTGTAAACTACCCAGAGAATGCTCTAAAGCACGGAATGGGACCCTTTAGGCTCCCACCATTGGCCGTGCCCACTTCGCCTCCAGCCACCTGCCTCCGCCCATTCACAGCTAGCTTTTCTCCTCCATTGGCCCTCCCTGGCCATTCTCCCCGGGGGTGCCTGGGGGCCATCGGCAGTAAGCGCTGCTGCTGGGGGTGCCTGGGGGGTTGAATGATGCTGGCATGCGGTGGGGGCAGCAGCTGAACTGCCTGTTTGGTGTTAGGACAGAATCCAGGCACAGAGGCAATGGCAGTGGGGAGAGGTCAAAATGGGAAGCCCCCACCCACTGCTGCCTGCCCATTGCTTGCAGCAGCTTCCCATTTTCACACCTCCCCATTGCCTCCGCACCCCAACTTCGGGCTGATGCCTAACCGGCAGTTCAGCTGCTGCCCCCCTGCACCTGATCCTACTGTCCTGATGCCAAATGCACAGTTCGGCTGCCCCCCCCCCACGCATCACTACCATTCAACCCCCAGGCACCCCCAGCTGCAGCGCTTACCGCCAATGCCCTGCCACCCCCCCAGGCACCCCCAACAACAGCACATAAACAGCATTTGCCTGCTGCCCTCCCCCCAGATCTTATTCTCTCCCATAACCTGTCACCAATCACAGCCCCCTCGCTCTCCCTTCCCAGCATCATCATTGCTGTCTGCCACCTGATTGTCTGGTGGCTTCTTGTCCCGTGGAGCAAAATACCTGGGACAAACGGTGTCTGGGCAAATGGGCCAGGCCAAAGGGCCAGGGGCAGAGGGCCAGGGGAGGGCCAGTGGAGGAGGAAAGCTGGCTGGGAATGGGCTGAGGCAGATGGCTGGAGGCAAAGTGGGTGCGGCCAATGGGAGGTTCCTAAAAGTCCTAGATCCTCTATGGGACAGTATATAAGCCTAAATTCTTGCTATTGATATGGTCAGGCGCATATAAGGGAAGCTCTTTGACATGAGTAACGGAATCTGAAAAGACATTTCCTTAAAACAACAGAATTGACCTGTTATGAGGGAAAGGAATATCTTTTAAATTCACTTCTAGAAGATGATCCTCTGTATAGACCTTCGTGGGAAAAGAGCCATATACTAGCCAGAATAATCAGGGGAACAACTGCCTTTGATGAGGACAAGGGGCTTCCAATTACCAAAGGAGTTTCCCCCCCCCCTATATTTATCTTCTACTGAATGTTGCCATATTTTGTTTTGTTGCCTTGTCTATGGATATTTCTTGTCTGTGTGTCTTTATGTTTTGGGTTTTAAATTATTCTTTTGCTACGCTTTCCTTAATAAACTCTTTCAAAGTTTCCCTCATGTGTGTATATATTGCTTTCAAATCCACTGGTCCAAGTTATAGTGTGGCAAAATGCCTGTTTAGGAGCAGGGGATCAATTTGATATTTTTTTCACATGGGGCAAAAATGAACAAAATACACTTGTTTTTCTGCCTACAAGTGAGAAACCCAACTCTACCAGTGAGACCTATGGCCTGATTCAACAGTTAGGGTACAAGTGTTTCTCTTTTGCCTTAGAATTAGTGAGATATTTGCTGTTTTAAGTGAATAAATGGTGAGAGAGAAGATGAGTGAACATTTGCTTTATATATATATATATATAGGCTGGCTCTGCAGGAAAAGGAACAGCTCTGGATATGAGTTCAGATGTTGATCTGGTTATCTTCCTCAGCTGCTTCTCCAGCTTCCAGGATCAAGCAGAGCAGCGTGAATGTGTGATCAAGGACATTGAAAAGAATTTGAAGAGGTGTATCCAGACGATTGCTTTCAAAGTTGACATTTTGTCACTGAGGCAGAAGGGAACTCCTCCACGTTCACTCTCAGTCCTCATCCAGGCAAAAAAGAAGACTGAGTCGGTAGAGGTGGACATCCTCCCAGCATATGATGCTTTAGGTGAGAAGCTAGTCACAAGCTTTCTTATTAATTCTGCTATTAGGAAACATAGGAACCATCACCATGACTATAGAGCACCATCATGGGTCCTTATATTCTGCATGCATCAGGAGGCCCTTGCAATGGAGACTTGTGCTTATAACCTCATAGTCAGACAGCAACAATGAGGTTTACATGGGATTATCCTAGGAAACTCAAAGTTTCAACTGGTCCAAAATGTTGTGAATTGATTACTAATGGCAGGAAATAGGTTTTGCAATGTCTGAGATATGCTGAGATGACTCCCTTGGTTACCAATATGCTTCCAAGCCTAATTCAAGATCCTGCTTTTAAAGCCATACATGATTTTGCTCTCATGTTCCTGCTGGATCATCTGTCCCAGGTAGAATCAACCTGCTCTAACTATGTGAAGTATATAGGGTACTTCTTGGATGCTTCTTGGTGCCTTCATGCCTTCTTGGTAGCAGTCCAAACATTACTGAATACCTTGCACCCAAGATAGAGGAGCCCCCACTTTGCTAGCATTTCATAAACAGTTGAGACATTCTATTTTAATACCGTAGAGAGCCAGGGAGACAATCGTGAAGCAAATAGTAAGAAAATATTATGTAACCAAAGATGACAGAAGTATTCCTTAAGTTCTAGAAAGAAATATTAAGAAGAGGTTCTGGATAGTTCCTCCTGAATCCTTAGGGTATAAAAGAGAGGGATAAGAAGCTTCAGGCTTGCAAGATTCTGTTATGATAGCCTATCTCAATTAAGTGTAATGTTGGCTTCCAAGTGGAATCTGTTCTGTGAACTTGTCTTTTTTGAAGGGTTGACATCAGTCTTGCAAATCTCATTGTGCTTCAGGGAGGAATCATCAGAGTGAAGAGATGGGAATGGATATGATAGTTGTTGATGGCCTTAAAAATGCACAATAGGATAAATAATATCACACAAAAATCTTGTGATAGTTTCCTTTGGTTCCTCTCCCATCCTAGGTCAGATAACCTCTACGTATGTGCCACCTAAGAAAGTCTATATCAAACTGATTGAAGCCAATGGGGACCCAGGGGAGTTCAATACTTCGTTCACAGAGCTGCATAGGAATTTTGTGAAACATCGTCCAGCAAAGCTCAAGGATCTGCTACGGCTTGTCAAGCACTGGTACAAAGAAATCAAGAAGGTGAGCTGTTATGAGAGAGAGGGGGAGGCTGGAATAGTAACAGGAGGAAACAACCAACCAATGTTCTTTTGCATGTTAAATTACTTAATAGTTTTAAGTGATTTTTATAATATGCTTTGATTGTAGGTTTTATTTTTCATCTCCCAGAGTCACTTTGTGTAAAGTGGGTGGCCCTATAAATTTGATGGATAAATTTGATAGATTTGGTACATATCTCACAAACAACTGCGCAGTCCAGACTGCAAAAACCTGGGAAGAAAAGACTGAAAACATTCAAAGAGGCTTCACCTTAATAAACTCACCAACAAATGAGGGTTGGGGGCTCCTATGGCAGTTTCCAAGATTCTGTACTTCTAGTGTTTGCACTGAAACTCCCTCTTCTATACTGAAGTCCCCGTGACCTTTGCTTCCTTGGTCATGCCCTGCTAAACTGGCCTTGACATTGTCCAACTTCTATACAACCAGTCATTTCCTTTGCATCCTATCCCTTTGCCCAACTTTTCTGGCCTGCCACCAATTAAGTCTTAACCTCCATAATAATGGTAAGAATCAGATCTTATTGTGGTCCTCAGTTTTTCTTCCCCAAAATGGAAGTCAAGAATCAGTATTAGTTTTCCCTACTCCACCTTGGGTCTGGATATCCTGGGAAAATATCCATAGAGATAGATATAACTAAGAGCAATGTTACATCTGACTTTTAATTCTATTTGCTAGAGCCAGTATGGGCCAGCTTGCTATGGTATTCAAAATATTGGGATAGGACCAGATAGATTCAGATTTGATTCTTTTTTTAGGAAGACATCTTGAAAAGCATCCAGCAGGAAAAGCTGGTGCAAAAAAATAATAATCTATCTACTGAAATTGGCTGATGGAAAAGCAGCATCTACAACAAGAATAGGCAATTTGTGGAGTGTGTTATGTCCTAAACCTTTGTGCAGGGAACAGATTTCCCCAAATTTATTGAAATTTAGATCAAACAATCAGCAGCAACCAGAGATCAGGACAAGATAACTGAATGTATCAAGTCTCCAACGGGCTTAATACAGTGGTTTATTTTTAAAAACCCCTACGTATTCAGAAACAAAATGGCCTCATGGAAGTTTGTTTTTTTTCCAGCACTACGGCTCAATCTCCAAATTGCCCCCCAAATTTGCCCTGGAATTGCTTACCATTTATGCCTGGGAGGAAGGAACAAAAGAAGCAGAGCAATTCGACATGGCAGAAGGATTTTGCACAGTGATGAACCTGATCACTAAGTACCAGTTTCTCTGCTTCTATTGGACTAAATATTACAGTCTTAAAGTTTCCAGAATTGGGCTCCATGTGAAAGGAAAATTGAGGGAGTCACGGTAAGGATATTACTTCTTTTTTTTAAAGAAAATTTTATTGGTTTTCTAGTTTTACATTTAAGTATTGGAAAAGCAACGTGGCGGCTGAGTTGGTCAATAATTCCATAACATACAAATATCTTCAGTACAGATCTCAAACTATTACATTAAGTATTTCCCCTCTTTTCCCCTTAGTATTTACTGTCTCATCTTTAAATTAGTACAATTCTTATATCAATTAAATAAAAAATAACTTTCTTGCATTTATCAATAATTTTTAGTTTATACATATCCTAGTTGTTTTAACATTCAATCTTTTTAGACAATCAATGTCCTGATTAATTTTTCCCAATTTTTGGTTTCCCATTAATATTTATATTTCACGTTATAATTTCCAAATTTTAAATAACCCCAATTCCCTTTATCACAATTCATCACAAGATCTAATGTTCAGAATACACGTCTTATCTATTTGAGTTCTCACCATCTTACATCAACTAATTAGTAATACAATATAATATTCTTATTTTCTGATAATTTCCATATATCTTAAATTTAGTAACCAAAATTCCTCCTATTTCAACATTTAATACTTCCTGTCTTTTTCTTTTAATATCTACTATCTCATATTTAATCTAATAATTCTTATTATTACTGCTAGGTAAAAAAATATTTATTATATTCGATTGATTTTTAGCTTATATATATCTTAATTACCTTTACATTTAACCTTTATAAGCAAATCAATGTTCAAATTTAACTATTAATATTTATACTTATAAGTTATAAATAACCAAAGTTTTCTTTATCTCATCTCATAACAATGTCTAATATTTCAAAGTACATGTCTTATCTATTTGAGTATATTCTATTTTAATTTGCACAAGTAAGTCAAAACCCCAATTTTCTTCAGTCTTATTCTAGCTTTCTTTCTTTGCCAAATCATCTTCCATGTCCGTGCTTTAGAGTCATCAAACAAATCTTCCTGTATTGTTATATAGATTATTTGACGTAGAAAAAACCATCTGGTCGCCATTTTTTTGAGAGGACTAACAAATCGTCTCTTTATTTTTCCATCTCAACGTAGTTGTCCTGAACTGTTTATCTTCTCTTCAATCTGTTCTTCTTCTTGATCCTCAGGTTCTTTCTGATTTATGTAGAAAGTCTTTTCCTTTTTCCATATTGTCAGTCCCTTTTCTGGGCTTTCCATTGACTATATTTGTTGATCAGTTGAATCTTCTGTCATACTCTTTAATTGTTCCACCTTTTCTGTTATATTCTGTGTAGTTGATTTTTCAGATGTAATCAAAGTTTGAGTTTGTATATCTGGGCTGACATCTTGTTCTTTTTTGTAACCTCTTATTTCATCAGTAGCTGTAAGAATAGTTTGATGAATTGCTTTTAAGATAAAGAGAATCTGTTTTTGATCTTCATCCATATTTCCTTAGTAATGTATTAGGTTAAAAGCTTTACAATCAGAGAATGCAAAAAAAAGATTTTGTCACTGAATAAGGAACACAGCTGGGCTTCTCTCAAGGTTGCATAAGTCTTATCTATTTTTCTGGGCTGCTGGTCAAGTCTCTTTTAGACAATAACAAATTGTAGTACTAGGTTTAGCCACAAGATGTAGCTCCTACCCTTAAAAGTTTTCTTTTGAATCCAAAGTTTTTATAATCTTTTCAGTTTTGCTTCTTTCTTATAAGTAAAACCCCCAATCTTCAATAGCCATAGAAGATCTTTTAGTCCACAAACTTTAAAAAATAGAATTCCAATTAGGATCAAGTTGTTCTTTCAACATTTTAAACTCCCCTGGATAGTCAGTCGCCGCTGTTTCTAGAGGGAGAGGTAAAATCTCCCTTCCCTCCCCACAGGGGGGAAAGTACTTAAGGCAGCTTATGCAGGTAAAGAAAATAGTTAGGATTTAAGAGAGGTAGATGTCACCCAGTCTCGTCCGCGCTGCCTTAAAATTGTCGGATGGTAAGTGTGACTTCGGCTGTCTGCAGCCTAGTGACGAGCCATATTACTATGGCCGGTCTTTCGTCTGCCGGTTTGGAGGGCTGCCCTGGATCAAGCACTTCTGCAATCCAACGGGGATCCCCTCCTTGCTGGTCGCCCCTACAGGGCGAGTTTCGACCCTTTCCAGGGTCCCCCAGCGAAGTGAAACTGAATGCGGAAGACAGAGCTTGCCTTCCAGACGTCCATATTGGCTGCCTCGGCAAACCGAAAGCCATATTACTTCTTTCTTGTTGTCTTTTCTTACATAAGCTTTCATTCAGTTGTGTAGTGATAATCAGACTGTATTTCTCCTGAATTGTCTTATTTAGCCTACATGTTCCAGCATTCTTCCATTGTGCTTGAATATTTTGGGGCAAGAAAAATATACTTATCACTCTTTCACATTTGGAGAAAACTGCTTTTCTGATAGCTCCAAATAGAAGAGGATGAAAGAGGCAGAAGAGTTGTACTGGAATAACATTTTTTTTTTAATTTCTTGTGATAACTAGCTGTGCATTTCTCCTGTGAGTTTAATGAAACACTTTATAATTTTTTAAAAAATATATATGCATGTTTATTGCAGGCCAGTGATTATCGATCCAGCAGATCCAACAGCAAATGTGGCCAAAGCCAGTGGAGAAGCTTGGGATTTACTGGCCCAGTATGCTTCTGATTGCCTGAAGCAGTCTTGTTGCATGAAGAATGGGGAACCTATCAAACCCTGGGATGTGCTGGTAGTGTTCATTTATCATTTTCTTTGTAACAGACAACTCAGAAAAATCATAATTTTTATGTCTTGGGATACTTCAGGTACTGTATAATGTTTCTAGGTGGATTATGCAAAGATTCTGAAATCTTACGAGATTCAATGTCTTAAAATGAAATGGGTTTTCTGACTGGCTTTCCCTAGTTCAACCAATGAACATAATTTTAAAATGGATAACTACATCATATTAGAGTTCTGTGCTTAAATGTGGTTTGTTGAGTTAAACACAACTAACCCCAGTGCACTAAGCCATGGTGAGAGTCTCAGACGAATTAGCCTAAACAGTAGTTTCCTTAAGCAGCTTTCTATCAGTCAGGTTCAAGAGAAGTTCTTCAGGGTTATTCCTGCTTGCTTCCAGGTGGGGAATGAGATGTGAAGCAAAGCCATGCATTTGAGAGGCATTTGCAACTTTACAACCAAAGTTTAACTAATGTTCTGTTCAGTGTTTGAGGGGGAAATGGCAAATAAGTAAAGGAATAATCATTACGTTAGATTTTTCCTTTAGAAAAATCAGGTAAATAATCCATTCTGGAGTTATTTTTCCCTCTGTAAGAAAAGAAACACAAAACGCAGTATCTCTCAGAATAGGCTGCTGAGAATTCATTCTCGGTCTGTGTGGACTTCATTGACAGAAGCCTAGAAAACTATTCTTTTTATCACATTAAGTTTTGTTTGTATGTTGGCAACATGTTTTTTAATCTTACCACCTTTAAGATATATGTTACAAATGTCAATTTAAAGAAGTTAAAAGAGTTTGGGGGGAAGGAAGGGAGAGCAGAGGAGGGAAAAATTTAAAGGTATCAAAGGAATACAGTTTTATTGGACAATATTTGTTGCCTCGCTCTCGAAGCAGCGAGGCAAAATTTGGTTACATCATTGGTAGTGGTCATATGATCTCCTAAAAGATAGGAAATGTATTATTGGTGGTCTCTCCCTCGGAATTCCTTTTTTTAAAATAAATATTTTATTGATTTTCTATTTTTACAATCAAGTGCCTAATTAAACAACGTGGTGACTAGGTCCATTAGTAATTTCGTGGTACATGTAAGCTTCTTCAAACTTAATCCAATATTACACCCTCCAATACATCCTCTCTTCTTCTGGTAATAGACATTTTTCCACACTAAGCAAATACAATTCTTATTGTAAATAAATATACAATTGCCTATCAACATTTGTTATATTTTTCTAAAGGTATCAATAATATCAGTTTAAAATATCTTTTAACCAAAGTGTATCTTAATTGCATTTACATTCATTATCCATTTATTCAATCTATATCTTATTTTCGCTTTTTTCAGTTCTAATTCCCTTCTAGTAATAAACATTTTTCCACACTAAGCAAATACAATTCTTATTATTGTAAGTAAATATAGAATTGCCTATCGACATTTATTATATTTTTCTAAAAATGTCAATAGTACCAGTTTAAAATATCTTTTCTAACCAAAACATATCTTAATTGCATTTGCATCCAAAATCCATTTATTCAGTCTAAATCCTATTTTTGCTTTTTACAATTTTAATTCCCCATCCATGTTCAAAATATCCCAATCATTTATAATTTCAAAACAAGTTATATTTGGGTAACCAAAAGTTTCCCCTGTTCAAAATTCTTAACATATTCTTCTTTCCCTTTTTATAACAATATATGATATTCTGATTACAAATCTTATCTATCTAATTATAATAATACTTCCATTTCTAACAATCTATTCTTAACCATATTCAAACATCTAATTGATAATGTAACATCCCCTCTAACAGATCAAAGCTTCTGTTTCTTTCAGTCTTACCCTTGCTTTCTTCCTTTGCCAACTAACTTTCCAAGTCAGTACATTTGGATCATCAAATAATTCTTCCTCTATTTTTGTATATATTATTTGAGTCAAGAGAATCAATTTAGTTAAGCTATTTTTGGAAGAACTGGCCCATTGATATTCATTAAACAGCCTCCCTCCTTCTCCAATTCCCCACAGTTCTATTGACAGCTTTCTCTTCCATTCCATCAGCTCTCCTTCCTTATCCTCCAGTAAGTTCTGAGACTTTGATTTGTAGAATGTCTGCTCCATTTCCAATATTCTCGTTGTGTCTTCTAAGTCTTCATTTATCTGAGTCTGGTCACAATTTTCTTCCTTCAGATTTTCAATATTTGTGTCAGCATTTTCTATTTTTCCTTCTGTTTGCTGAGTTGCTGGTTCCTTCTCTGTATTTATTTTCTGGGTTTGTAGATTAAAGTTAAAAAATTGTTCTTTTATCTCCTTTGTGTTTCTTTTAAACTCATCACGAACTAAAGTGATTGTTTCTTGTATTGATTTCAACATGGAGAGAATTTCTTTCTGTGATTCATCAGTATTTTCTTGGTAATATGGCAAACTGAGGCTTCTGGAGACAGGTGTTAAAGATGATTTTTCACCATTTAGAATTAAGTAGGAAACATCCATTTTATTTTTTGTAAGTAGTCTTTATGGGTTTATCCAACCAACTAGCCATCCCCTAAGCAGATATAAATAAAGTTCAAATTTTTCTGTCCAATGAGAAAGATATCTTTTCTGTCCAGAGGAAAAAAAGAACCATTACAAGTTGTTTAATAATCAAGATTTATAATCCAAATTGTTCCAAAATATTCCATCATATCCGGCAATAGCAGTGGTGGGATTCTGCCGGTTCGCACTGGTTCGGTAGAACCGGTAGCTAAATTTTGTTGAGTTCAGAAAACTGGCTGAACCCATGCTGCTTCTGGAAGTCCGTTCTAGGCCTCGGAGGCCTGGAGGAGGTCTCCCAGGCCTAGAATGGCCCACCGGAAGTATGTTGATGTCACTTCCGGAAATCCGTTCTAGGCCTGGTGGAGGCCTCCCAGGCCTAGAACGGCCCACTGGAAGTGCGTTGATGTCACTTCTGGAAGTCCGTTCTAGGCCTCAGAGGCCCAGGCCTGCATCCATGCAGAGAACCGGATGTTAAGGTATTTGAATCCCACCACTGGGCAATAATATATATGTCTTCTTCAGGAGAATAGATCCACAATACAGTTCTAGAAATCAGTATTTTTGTTCATAGTTCAGACAGGCCAATTTTAAAATGATATTATTGTCTCTGCCACACAGATAAGCAGTCCCAAGCCTGTTCCATTTTCTCAGCTACAAATCTCAAAAGTCAGAGCTTCAAGGCCAGCCAAAGTCTTATCTCACTTGGGCTTCAAGCCAGGTTGCTTTTAGGCAAAAATAAATTGTAGTGCCGTACGTTCACCACTAGATGTCATCAACGCCGTTTTTCAGTTTTTAAAACCAAAACTTATATTATAAGCTTTTCCAGCCTTTTTTTTTTTAAAAAAAAGTCTTAGAAAACACTTTTAGTCCCCAAATTTCCAAGTCATATATATGTATTTGTTCCAAGTTAGTCTTATGGGTTTCTCCTTTTCCCCAGGTAATTAATTTGCCGCTTTCCTGAGGGAATGGGGTGAAAATTCCCTTTCCCTTCTCTTCGGGGGGAGTGCTTTGGGCAGATTTATTTATTTATTTATCAAACACGGAAGACAGAGCTTGTCTTCCAGCATCTGCTTCGCCGCGACGCCATAACCGGAAGCCTCTCCCTCGGAATTCCTTTATGAGAGGCTAAATTAATACATCATACAGGTTTAAATAGAAATTACCATATAACAAGATATGCTGAATATCCTCCATGGTATGAGAGTCACAGGGGCAAAGTCATTTGTGGAATCTTTCCATGGGAGATTTAATAATAATAATAATAATAATAAAGTTGGAAGGGACCTTGGAGGTCATCGAGTCCAACCCCCTGCTCAGGCAGGAAACCCTATACCATTTCGGACATGTGGCTGTCCAGTCTCTTCTTAAAAACTTCCAGTGTTGGAGCATTCACCGCTTCTGGAGGCAAGTTGTTCCACTGGTTAATTGTTCTAACTGTCAGGAAGTTTCTCCTCAGTTCCAGGTTGCTTCTCTCCTTGACTAGTTTCCATCCATTACTTCTTGTCCTGCCCTCAGGCGCCTTGGAGAATAGCTTGACTCCCTCTTCTTTGTGGCAACCCCTGAGATATTGGAATACTGCTATCATGTCACCCCTAGTCCTTCTTTTCATTAAACTAGACATACCCAATTCCAGCAAACGTTCCTTATATGCTTTAGCCTCCAGTCCCCTAATCATCTTTGTTGCCCTTCTCTGCACTCTTTCTAGAGTCTCAACATCTTTTTTACATCGTGGTGACCAAAACTGGATGCAGTATTCCAAGTGTGGCCTTACCAAGGCATTGTAAAGTGGTATTAATACTTCACGTGATCTTGATTCTATCCCTCTGTTAATGCAGCCCAGCACTGTGTTGGCTTTTTTGGCAGCTGCAGCACACTGCTGGCTCATATTTAAGTGATTGTCCACTAGGACTCCGAGATCCCTCTCACAGTTACTACTATTGAGCAAGGTACCCCCTATACTATACCTGTACATTTGGTTTTTCTTGCCTAAATGTAGAACCTTACTTTTTTCACCATTGAATTTCATTTTGTTAGATAGCGCCCAATGTTCAAGTCTGTCCAGGTCCTCCTGTATCTTAAGCCTGTCTTCTGGAGTGTTGGCTATTCCTGCCAGCTTGGTGTCATCCGCAAATTTGATGAGTTCCCCATCTATCCCCTCGTCCAAATCGTTGATGAAGATGTTGAAGAGCACTGGCCCCAGAACAGAGCCCTGGGGCACCCCACTGCACACTTCCCTCCATGTAGATGCGGTTCCATTGAGGACCACACGCTGAGTACGGCCGGTCAGCCAGCTACGAATCCATCTGGTGGTGATGCTGTCTAACCCACATTTTTCTATCTTATCAAGTAGTAGGTGTGATCTACTTTATCAAATGCCTTACTGAAGTCCAAGTAAATTATATCCACAGCATTCCTCTGATCCACTAATTTTGTCACTTGGTCAAAGAATGCAATAAGGTTTGTCTGGCATGATCTGTTTTTGACAAACCCATGTTGGCTTTTAGTAGTGATTTTGTTTGCCTCTAGGTGTTCGCTGATTCGTTGTTTGATTATCTTTTCCAGAATCTTCCCAGGTATTGAGGTCAGGCTGATAGGTCTGTAATTTCCTGGATCCATTTTTTTTCCTTTTTTGAAGATGGGAACTACATCAGCTCTTTTCCAGTCCTCTGGTAGTTCCCCAGTGCTCCAGGATCTTTGAAAAATATAGTTCAGTGGTTCTGAGATCACATCTGCCAGTTCCTTGAGAACCTTGGGGTGTAATCCATCTGGTCCTGGTGATTTGAACTCGTCTAGGCTGGACAGATGCTCACTTACCATTTTCTTGCCTATCTTAACTTGTGTTTCTATTCTGTTTTTTATGGCACTATTTTTGATAGGTTGGTCTGTTTTTTCCCTTTGTGTAAAGACAGATGCAAAAAACGAGTTAAATAGTTCTGCTTTCTCACTATTGCTTGTCACCTTCTTGCCACTTTCACCCACTAATGGACCAATCATTTCCTTAACTTTTTTCTTATTTTTTACATGTTGAAAGAAGCTTTTTTTGTTATTTTTGACTTTGGTCGCAAGCCTTAGTTCATTATGAGCCTTAGCTTTCCTTACTTCATCTTTGCAGGCTCGGGCTATTTGCTGATATTCTGACTTTGTTATGTGCCCCTCTTTCCACTTTCTATACTTGTCCTTTTTATCTTTCAATTTATCAGAGAGTTCTTTATGCAGCCATGCTGGTCTCTTTTGAGAGCTGTTATTTTTCCTCTTTGTTGGTATTGTGCTAGACTGGGCTTTTATTATCTCGCTTTTCAAAATTTCCCAAGCTTCTTGAGTTGTTTTCCCCTTGAGGATCCTCATCCATGGAATCCTTCCCAAGCCCTCTCTAAGTTTATTGAAATTAGCTCTCTTGAAGTCCAAGACTCTAGTTTGACTGTGTTCTATTGCTTGTGCTTCCATAATGTTGAATTCCAATATTACATGATCACTACCTCCCAAGGTTCCTGTGGCTTCAACACCTTCTATCATTTCATCTCTGTTAGTGAGAATTAGATCCAGAATGGCTAATCCCCTAGTTCCCTTCTCTACTTTTTGGGAGACAAAGTTGTCTGCTAGGTTTGTCAGGAAACTGTTTGATCTTCCACTTGGTGCAGAGTTTGTCTCCCAGTTGATGTCAGGGTAGTTAAAGTCCCCCATTACTATTGTGATGTGCTTCCTACATACCTTAGTTAGCTGACTAGCAAAAAGTTCGTCTATTTCCTCTGTTTGGTTGGGTGGCCTATAGTATACACCTATGGCAATGTCATTTTTTCTCCCTTTTATATTGACCCAAATGCATTCAAGACAGTTTTCATCATTGTTGTGCTCTATTTCTGTAGAGATGTAGTTATTTCTTATATAGAGAGCAACTCCACCTCCTCTTTTATTTGGTCTGTTTCTTTTAAATAATTTAAATCCCTCTAGCTGTGTGTTCCATTTGTGGGTTTCATCCCACCATGTTTCCGTAATGGCAACAATATCATATCTGCCCTCATTAACCTGAATTTCTAGTTCACCCTGTTTGCTGTTCATACTCTGTGCATTGGTGTAAAGACATTTGAGTCCTTTATGACTGACCCTGTGTTTACTTTCTACATAACCTGTGTGGTGCCTGAGTTCCCCTATTGTCCTACCTCCTATTTGGTTAGTGTACTTTGTGTGGCACTCGCTATTGAAAGCTTGATTTTGCTTGACAGCAAGGTCGATATTCTTGTCCACACACACATCTATGTTACATGCACTAATAGCCCTATAGTTTTTAGATTGCCGGGGACAGGGGTGTTCTGTATCAATTAACTCACTGTCCCCGCTGTTTAGTTTAAACATTCCTCCAGATAATCTGTGACTTTATAGCTGAGTAACTCAGTTCCTTTCTTTGATGGATGCAAACCATCTCTTTTGTACATTTTTTCATTGGACCAGCTACTGACATCGTGACTAATATATCCAAAGCCTTCCCCTTTACACCACTCCTTTAGCCACATATTGAATTGTGCTATATGCTGTCCTTTTCCATTTTGCTCCTTGTACACTGGTAAAACCTCTGAAAAAGTAAGCCTACAGCCTATTCCGCTAAGTTCCTGCCCCAAGCTCTGGAAATCATTCTGCACAGAGAGTACATCTTTTTGGGACAGATCATTAGTGCCAAGATGTACAATAGCCTCCATTTACTGCCACTTCCATTTCATGTTCAGCTCAGGAAGATTTGTTTACTTCATAAATGAAGTTATCCAACTTGCAGCATGCCATTGTGAAAAAGTAATAGTCCTCCCATTTCAATTTTAAAGGGACTTGAGCAATTGATATGAATACCTCATTAAAGAGAGCTGATTTGAGCCAGCTCTGCCCTACATAAATCTCATAAACTTTTCATTACAGTGAAGTTGTTACTACGTAGCACAAAATGAAATACAAGTGAATTATATACCAGGACATTGATCTTATATATACATTTAAACTTCCATGTTTACAACAGAAGTTCAGTGTTTTGGAATAGACAAATCTAGGTACAGACCTAAGGTGCACTTGGAGTAGGAGAAGGCATCCTAATCTTTTCAGGCAGCAAAATGGCTTGGACCAACCCTGTAGTTTGCATATCATTTATCTAGGATAAACTTCTAGAACGTTTCTGGACCAGGGTTCCCCAACCTGTGGGCTGCGGTCCACTACCAGTCCATGCCCTATTTGCAACCGGGCCATGTGAGCGGCTGGCTGGTGTGCATGCGTGTGTACTCGCGCACAGCCCTACTCACGTGAGTGTCACAGGCACTCACAGCCCCACTTGCGTGAGCGTCTCACACACACTCATGGCCCCACTTGGTGCGAGCGTTGCGGGCACTTGAGGCTTCACTGACATGAGGGTCACGGGCACTCGGACCTCACTCACCCAAGCTTCGCTGGCACTCGGGGTCCCACTTGTGCAAGTGTCACGGGTGCTCTCGGCCTCATTCTCCCCTCCCACAAAACCATCCCCTCTTTCCCCCTCCCCCTCTCCGGGCCGTCAACCTGGAAAGATTAGGGAACTCTGTTCTGGACTGTATGTCAATAACACACATTATTATTATGCCACCTTGCAAAGTGTTTGGGCTGAGAAAGGGACTGGCCCAAAGTCATCCAGCCAGCTTTCATGCCTAATGGAGGCCTAGAATTCACAGTTGTACCTAATACTAGACAATTATTACCTGTTGGGTGATCCTTTGAGAGATATGTAGTGCAGTATGATGTAAGAACAAATACAATAAACAAACTTCAATAATAAGTCAAAATTTACCTACCAAAAGAGATAAACAGAATGACCACAAGTAGCCAAACAGCAGTAGCAGCGGGACCAATTTCCAACTTCCTGCCAGCTTCCCTATTGGGAAACTGGAAGGACTGTTGGAAATCACAAACATGTAACCATGGCTGTCTGTTGTGGAGCTTTAGCAACTAGAACTTTGCCAATACAACTATTCTTAAGACCTTGAAATTTCAGTTTCATGGGAGTATTGGGTCCCAGATTTTATACGCATTCTGTAAGTTGGTGGATTTTAGATACCTTGATTCAAAAATTGTTGTGCTATGATGTACTGTTTTGCTAACTGAAGATTACAAACAGAGAAAAACTGAGAGTATTATCTGTAAATAATATATAGATATTATACATTACTGATTTATTATATGTTGCTGATAGGACAATTATGTTCATAAATGATGTTTATTGTTTTGGTCAATTGTTTCACCTTTTTCTTTTAGCCAGCCCGAAACATTAAGGTGACAGTGAAACAACAGACAGGAACACCTGTAGTTATATCATGTAACCCTCTTCTACCTATCATGTGGATCAAGAAGGACATTGGGAAAGAAGGGCATACCTGTGAGCTATATTTGGAGGAACCTGGGCAAGAAAATGTAGCCTTGCAGAATGATAAAAGATTGGCAGATTATGGTATATTCTATGATACTACCATCCGGCTACATCTCAAGAGTATGAAAAAGAATATGATCATTTTTGTGCTCCTTTCTCTTTTCTTTCTTTCTTTTTTTTACATTTATTTTGTTAGGTTTAAATTTTCTATTGTGAAATGTTTATTTTAATTGCACAATTAACAATTATAACTTCCTGTTTCTATTGTATAAACAAGCTACTTTTTGTGTTTTATGTAGTATTATTTGTATTCTATAATAGTTAATTTGGGGGGGAAATGGCTGTGATTTCAAACAATCATTTCTTGAGCTACACTGATATATCCCTAACCAGATTTCAGATTTACTTTTTACAAATGAGAAGCTAATCTCAGTTTCTTCTTATGAAACATCATTATACTTACCCAGCTTTAAGAGTTACTGAAGTCTATCATAAATGTTTACTGTAATTATTTTTTTAAAAAAATGCTTAGGAAAATACTAATATTCATGATTTGAGCAGTATGTAAAATAAAGAACATTTGGTCTTGTCCATCTCCATTCCTCTGTGAATCTGGAAGAGAATTTTATGCAGATATTTGCAATTTGACCTACTGTGAAATATAGAGGAATTTGTTAAGTTTTAAGTGTCGAGTTACCTAACATAATGATAGCTATGGCATGCCACAATTCTCTCATGAAAATACAGACTATTCCATTTTATATAAGTATATCTGAAATGACTGCAAATAGCCATAAGGTGGTGTAAGAACATCACTAAAATATTTTAAATGACTGAGGAGTGTAGTGGCCATATTTAAATTTTGCATGTCTGAGAAAGCAATTTTAGTTTCATAATAAATAACTGATACACAATAAATCACTTGAAGACTGAAAAAAAACCAATGAAACTACATTTTGAAATATAATTAGTAGTATATTTGGGATTTTTAAATTCAATTTACATGGTCAGTCATAACATTGTTTAGGCAAAGTAAAATTACCATTTATTTCCCCCATATAAAACTACATCCACTTTTTAAAAGAAAAGACATGTGGCAGGTTTTTTTTTTTTAAATCTTCAGATAGTTTTTTTTTTCCCTCAGGAAACTAAATCATTACAAAGCTTAAGTTAGGGATGCTGAGTTTATGAATGAAAAAAATTAAGCTGTTTTTCATATCAAATAAGGAAGACTTATTACTCTGTACAGGGCTGCAGCACGGATAGTGGCCTCTTCAGAATTCAAGCCATTTGAGAAATTCATACCCCTGCAGGCAAACACACCCTGTTGTGATGCATTAGCCACTTAGCATGCCCTGTCCTCATTTTTTTTTCTGGGGAGCTTCTATCTACCAGCTACATTTGATCCTTCTGCAATTCTTGGGATCCTTCTACCTGCTGATACCTACTTTTGAATGAATATATTTTGGTGGGGGCCATGTAAGAGCTGTGGAATTGTGATCAGTTTGGCGTCTATAATGATGCAGAGTTATGTAATCTGATTGGTAGTCTGGCATGCCTTGTTGCCTTATTCCCAAGTCAAATGTAGCCCATGTATTGCAGCCCCACATTGAAAAGTTCCCTTCACATCAGACAACAATTGGAGATTAACTTGAATGCATTATAAGTAGTCCTCAGCGACTGTTTGGAGTTACAACAGCACTGAATGAGTGATAGTTACGTCCAGTCCTTGAAATTCAGTCTTTGGCAGCACCTCACACGATCATGATTGTAAGGACCCAGCTCAGCTAAGCCTCCCAAGAAAGCAGAACTCTTGAGACAGGCATTATCTCAAAAGGAACTTTTATTAGAGACTAGTGACAGCAGGGATGGCAAGGCGAGATCTGGGGGGAAACCCACACAAATAACATGTTAAAAGCAATTTTTATTATTCCTTCCCCCCCCCCCCCGAGTCCCAGTGTTCATTCGAATTCCAGCCAATCCACAGGTGGCATAGTGTTTTGGTAACTGGCTCCTTGGCATGTTCTTCAAGGTCTCTCTCACTTTTGTTTCCTTCTGGCTCTAAGCACCAACAGTCACCCAGATAAGGGAGATGCATTCCTTCTCCTGAGGGAAGGGCACAGCAGCAAGACATTGTTAGGCATCCCAGAGCATCCCCCCGCCCAGCAGAATGGCAGGCCCCAAAGAATGGTTCCAAGGCAAGTAGAGCATAGGAAGAGAAGAGAATACATTTCTTTGGGGACCCTGACAATGATCCAGGTGCTCAGCAACTGGCCCAGATTTCCACCGATTGCCCTGTCTCCACATCACATGATCCTAATTTCCCTCCTTCCCTTCCAGCTTCACACAAACGAAGCCAAAGGGGGAAACTGGCACCAAGTCGTAAGTCATAGTCTCATGAGGTCCTTGTTTTGCAAAGCACAATCTCCTCATTTAATGACAATAACATGGAACTGCTGGAATTGTCATCGCTAAGCAAGGGAAATTCCAGTCCCAATTACCAACATTAGTCACTTACTGACCACTATTTCAGCCACTGAAGAGACAACGGTGCTGAAAAAATAAGTCTACAACCAATTTACGACCATTTGTGACCCTTGCAACCTCCTCCAGTCACACGAGTGCCGTTACAGTTGTCTCTGCCCTGTTTTTCTTTCTTTTTCCCTTTGCAGAGCAGAAGAGAAAAAGAGAGGGCAAGAGAGCAAATAGGCACAGGTATACATGAGGAATACACGTGGCTATGCATCAAACTGGCAGCTGCCAAAACCAGCACATTGTTTTTGATAGGTATTTCTTGTTGTGTGCCTGCTTACTTTGTTGTAATCTTTTGTTTGTCAAGAAGTCACAAAAGGTGATCAAATGACCCCAGGACACTGCAATCGCAATAAATATGACTTGCCAAGCATCTAAATTTTGATCACGTGACCGTGGGGATGCTGTAATGGTCGTAAGTTTGAAAAATGGTCCTAAGTCACTTTTTTCAGGGCCGTAACTTCAAACGGTCACTAAACAAACTGTTGTAAGTTGAGGACTACCTGTATCAGGGTGAGCATGCCAAAGGATGAGGGAGTAGTTAAGAGGCAAAGAAAAGTGGAAGGTGTAAACATTGATTAGTCTTGTCACTTTCACCCCAGAAAGCACAGTTGCCATCACTTGAGTTCCCACTTAGCCACTGCTTTGCTTAGTGACAGAGCTGCCAATCTCAGTGGTGGCTGCTAAAGGAGGATGACCTGTAGTCGCTCAGCAAAGCATTCAGTGCTATAATACCAATGAGTGTTCTGAATAACTAGGACAGCATAAGGGTCTGATCTACTCCTCTTCCCCACATTGTGACTTTCTGAACTGGTCATGATGAAATCTGCCCTGACAACGGTCCATCCTAGATTTCTTGTCCATGCTGAGGTTGCCCAGTGAGAAGTGATTTGGGATGTCATTCCTCACATGACAACAGTGGACCTTTCCAGTTGATAATCTCATCCCATGCATGTGGTAGGGCACAGTCTGGATTTGATATTCCAGTTGGCTAGAGCTGGTGGTCGGGAAGTTGAGAAGCTTTCTGTAACTCCAGGGTCACAGATCACTCCGTTTAGATTAGTAGCTGCTGTAACTCTTGGAGGGATAAGATCTGTCACAAAAAGTCCATCCCTGTGCCTGTTAGATCCAGGTGGTTTCTGAATGTGATGGGGAATGCTCTGCCTCAGTACCTAGCAATATTATTGGAACCGCAGACATGAATGTGGTCTGGGTCCTCTTAAGAATCCTCTACCTTCTCTAAGAAAAATGTGTCACTTTGATTTACCAGAAAAAATGAACAAAGTAGATTGATCTGGCTGGAGTGGGTTAAGTAGATCTGGCTGGAGTGGGTTAAGAACTCTTTTTGGAAACCTGGCACTCTGGCAAATTAGTCATCAAAAGACACATAAATAATATATACTATTCAAAAGAGACAACCAACAAGCCAAAAAGGGAACAAAAAGACCAAAACACCTCCCCACCAGCAATCAATACCCAAATGAGCATAGATTAACTCCAAGATTAATTTCAGATAAACAATCAAGAGACAATACCCCAATCAAGGAACTGCCAAACAAGCTAACAGTAAACAGCCCAACCAAAGCACCAGCAAGACCACTCAAACCAACAATGAAGGGGCAAGCCACTAGAATATAAATTGAGAGCAAATCCTACTCCTTACTAGCACTGAAGATTTTATGTAGTTTGGGTAATGAAATGTCTGGAAGAAAACAATTAAGCTCAGAGAGTACTGTGGGAAGAATCCAGAGAAAGAAATATTTTGGGGAATATTAAATAGGCAGACTATATTTCTCCAAAGGAATAATGGAGAAGATCTTTAAAAAGGCAGAAACGTCTTCCTCCCCCCAGCCACAAAACTCAGCAGAAATCAGCTTTCGAAATGCAGATGTAATAATCCATTCAGGAAGGCTGGAACCAAGAAGCTAGAAGCTGATGAGATTAGGACCCCTAAAATCTACATATCCCACCCAAACTCTAAAAGACATGACCTTTGGGACATAATAGGATTAACCCACCACCATCAGAATACCAGAAAGGCACTCCCAGACTCAGGTCAAAGTTCATGCCACAGGAACAACTCCAAACAAAAGCTCAAGAAGGTATAAAAACCCACCACTCCCTACTACATGTGGTCAGTTTTCCCAGAGCCATCTTTCTGTCTGGCTCTGCTTTTCAATAAACTACAACCTTCTTTTTAAAGCAGTCTCCATTTTGTTTATTCCTAGCTTGGACTGGACCTCTTTTTCCCTTACATGGTTTCTAATTTTTAAAGTTGTTGTTTTACAATGAAATAAAGCATTTTAATAATGCTTTAAATGATGAGACACAAATTGCACATATGACTTAAATGTATTTTGAAAATAGAAATGATTCCAAGAATTGTTAGTTGTATTAAATGATAATACTATGTAACTGCAGTTCGTTACTGCTAATGTCAAACACAACTCAGAAATACCATTTTCTAAGTGATTTGGGAAAATATCTCCTTTAGTCCTCATGGCTCCTGGATCACCTTTTTAAAAAATGCTAGTCTCAGATTCTGAAGAACTTTAACCCCAGAAGAGTTACATTAGTGACTAAGGTGGTTGTGAAGATGGATGAAGAGAAAGAAAAGATAAATAAACCTGTTTCAACACTGTTGAAGTTCTTGTGGCCTTAGGAGGAAAAAACTGAGTTTCTGGAATAGTGCTCCAGAAAAAAGATTAACCACTGTCCATTTCAAAATGCCATGTGAGTGCTGACTTTTTTCTATCAGTTCTCGTTCAACTTTATAAAATTAGTTGTTATTTAATCTTTTTAAAGGGAAAAAGAATTTTGAAAAAATTCTCCTGGATAGATTTTTTTTTTTTAAGTGTCCAAAACTTGTTCTTGAATGTCCTGTTGTGTTTTTATACAACCATTATCTCTTCAAGGCTCTGCAACCCTGGTGGCTTTTTATACTTCAACTAAATTGTAAGAAAAGATGTCCCAGGAGGTTTGCAGTGCCATTGTCTCTGTTGCCCTTAAGATATTATTGGGAAAATAAATTCTCCTTCCCCAGGACTGTCAGATCCTGGCACCAGGAAGAATGTGGTGACCTCACCCGGCAATGGAAACTGGACCAGGGAGCAAAAAGGAAGTGTCAGCCAAGACGAAGGGGTGTGTGATAAGTACTCACATAGTCTGTCAGAGAATTTCAGTGACTCATCTGATCAACTTTTATAAATGAAATGGAAGGATGGAGAGTGACACTGGTTTTGCCTGGGAAACTATGTTAGGGGGAAGAGTTGTCTGACCTACATGTTGTTTTGGAATGTTAAGCTCTTTTGTGTAGTCACATTGCAACCTCACCCACAGGGTTCAGCCTCACATTTATTGCATGATACGTTTTGTCCAAGAGACAACTCAAAAATAGGCGAAGGCACTGCTGGAGCCAGATATAAGGAATCAAGACTTTTCCACCATTTAGTTTTATGAAAATTATTTCATACATATTTCATTCTTTTTCCTACCACTAGGAATTGAAATGGAGAGTCTGGTGAGATAAATTATGTCTAATATCTCAGGGTATCATATCTGAGATCAGCCTCTTGTGTTTTGTACATAGTCTACACATACCAGGCCAATTGGGGCCTTACATGGGGGCTACTAGAGACCTCAGGGTGTATTTACAGAACATTGGCTGGATATAGTGCAGCCTCCAGAAGATCCCAAGAATTATATGAGGCAGGGAGCCTCCTCCGCCCCACCTGCCCGCCCAGTTCTCTGTTCTGTTAGGTATCCCAAAGGTGCTTTTTCAAGAGGCAACTGGACTTTCTGGTTTTTCTTTGAAGACGTTTCGTTTCTCATGCAAGAAGCTTCTTCAGCTCTGTTCTGTTAGGTATTGCTGGGGAGCGTTTCCAGCGCACTGATAATCGCCCCAACCCGTTGGCTTCGCGGCTTTCCTCATTCTAGCCCGGGCTGAGACTCGAAGCCTTTCTTCTCCTCCACGCCTTTGCTGCGGAACGGACCTCAGGCTTTGATTCAATCCAAGAGTCAGCCAGGGGCATCTAATTTCTAAAATGAAAGATACACCCACGGGAAGGGAAGGGAAGGGAAGGGAAGGGCGCACGGCTGCCGCTCTTGTTACCGCACATCATGCCGCAAATGGGAACCGGCGGATCCAGCAGATTCTCAGCTGCTAAAAATTCCCCTGGCGACGAACCGACTGCAGAGGCGAGGCTGAGCAAGTCCCTTTCCTTGAATCGGGCCGGGCGCTGCAATCGAAGTTGTCCCGCTTCTTCTGCGGAACCTGACTTGGTTTCAGGCACAGAAGCGTCCCTAATGGCGGCAGGGTCACTGGCCCCGAGAATGCTGGCGACGTTCACCAGTTTGCTCGGCACTCCCTTATCAAGATATTTTTCTTTTGAGGTCACTGGTCCTTCAGCCTTTCCCTCTCTGACACTCTTCGGTGGGGAGGATGGGAGCGGTAGTCCTAGCACCTGAATGCGGGGTACATGTGGGAAATCTGACAGCCGCTCTTCATGGCCGCTGCTTGAATTTTCTTTGAACTGGATATCCTGGGATCTAAAGCGAGAGGTTGTTATGCCTAACAGTTATTTTGAGTGTTACGCCAAACTTCGTTTGCAGTATTCTTAGTCATTCACCCCTTCGCTCATCACTTTCGTTTCATACATTTAAGATTCGTTCACGAAAAACATCTACGCCCCGAAATTGTCTCCACCTTCTAACTTTTAAGGCAGTCTATGAAAATACTTTTAGGAGCCCCCCAAAAGTATATATTTAGAGTTAAAAGTATATATTAAAAGTATATAGTTAGAGAACTTCGATTGGTAAGAATAGTAAATAAAACGTTATTCTGCACATTTTGTTATGTTAAATGTATTCCAGTATTTTTATAATAGTTTCCATGAAAGGTGGAAGTTTTTACAACATAAACAAATATCTATTTTGTTTTACTCGGATACAAAACACTCCCTTACTGTTTTCCATACAATAATTTCACAATATTGAATATGATTTCATTTCAATTGTTTTTATTCCAATTCAGCTTTTATATACGTTATTTGAAAGTACATGTCTGAGAAATCTGACTGTTCACCGTCTAGTCCACCTTAAGAGCTTGTGTGGTGACATCAGAGAGAGAGAGAGAGAGAGAGAGAGAGAGAGAGAGGCAGGCAGTAAGATAAAGCTGGGTGGCTCATCCCAGTGTAGCACAAGTGGACTGCCTGACGGAGACAATGGAGCTGTATTCCATCCCCTCTAAAAAACTTGATGGATATATTGGTACGACCCTCCACCCCAGCGAGGAGTTTCAAGAGAATGTCCGTGATGCTGTCGACAGAATTTGTTCTTTCCTGAAAGAAGACTGTGATCTGGACAAGGATGCCAATGTGATCAAGACAATAAAGGTGAGCCTTGCTTGGTCTAACTAACCCAACTCTAGTAAGATGACTTCTCAGATTGAGTGGCACTGGCTCTTTGTGCCAGCTTAGTTACAGGGTATCAAGTTCCCAGCCCTCTTTCCAGACTGTGAGTTCAAATATATATTTCCTGCCTTAATAAATGTGGGTGCTGAAGTTAGGAAGTAAATTCCAGACTTCATGGCAGTGAGGCCATGTCTTTGATAGACTCTCAGGAATTGACATGAATGCTGGTTCAGAGGGGAGATCTTTGGGATGGGAGCAAGAACATTATTTACTGTAAAGCAGCGCCCCCCAACCTTTTGGGCACCAGGGACTGGTTCCGTGGAGAGAGGTTTTTCCGTGGACTGGAATGACTGTGGTTTTGTGCGCTGCCTGATTCCGCAGATGGGCTTCACTTGTTTGTTTGGCCTGGTTTCTGGCATGCCATGGCCCAGTGCTGGTCCAGGACCGAGGGTTGGGGATCCTTACTGTAAAGAATGTGAAAGAGGCCTCCTCCTGGTGTTACATTATATGCAGTGACCCTGAAACTGGACATTAACCATATTCTAATGAAAGGTGTTGGCCAAACTATGGATTGACCCAGTCAAATGCTAAGTCATTTTTTTATCTGGTGTGAAGGATCCAATTATCATATAAGAAAGGGAAACTGCAAAACCTGTTTATTTTATATAATAAACAAAGATGCACAGTCTAAATGCTATTGCTATGGTCATGCATCTACAATGGAAGCTCTCTGACATGTATAATAGAATCTGAGAAGACATTTCCTCAAAAAAACAAAATTGACCTGTTAAGGGGGAAAGGGATATATTTTTAATTGCTCCATAAACTAGCCAGAAGAATCAGGGGAACATCTGTGGCTGCCTTTGATGAGGACAAGGGGCTTCCAGCTACCAAAGGAGTCTGAGTTTTTTTTTTTATACTTATCCTCTACAGAATTTTGCCACATCTTGTTTTGTTGCCTTGTCTATGGATATTTCTTGTCTATGTGTCTTCATGTTTTGGGGTTAAAATTATTCTTTTGCTGTGCTTTCCTTAATAAACTCTTTCAATATTTTCCTTGTGTGTGTATTTATTCCTTTCAAATCCATCGGTCTAAGTTATAGTATGGCAAAATGCCTGTTGAAGAGCAGGGGATTAGATTTGAGGGGGGTTTTTTTCACATGGGGCAAAAATGAACAAAATACACTTGCTTTTCTGCCTACAAGTGAGAAACCCAGGTCTACCAGTGAGACATATAGTATAATTCAACATTTAGGGTACAAGTGTTTCTCCTTTGTCTTAGAGTTGGTAAGATATTTGCTGAATAAATGGTGAGAGAGAAGATGAGTGAACATTTGCTTTTTTTTTTTTTTATAGGCTGGCTCTGCAGGAAAAGGAACAACTCTGGATATGAATTCAGATGTTGATCTGGTTATCTTCCTCAGCTGCTTTTCCAGCTTCAAGGATCAAGCAAAGCAGCGTGAACGTGTGATCAAGGACATTGAAAAGAATTTGAAGAGGTGTATCCAGGCAATTGCTTTCAAAGTTGAAATCTTCCCACCAAGGCGGAAGGGAAGTCCCCCACGCGCACTTTCACTCCTCATCCAGGCAAAAAAGAAGACGGAGTCGGTAGAAGTGGACATCCTCCCAGCATATGATGCTTTAGGTGAGGAATCTAGTCACAAGCTTTCTTATTAATTCTGCTATTAGGTGAACATAGGAACCATCATCATGACTACAGAAAACCATCATGGGTCCTCATATTTCACATGCATCAGGAGACCCTTGAAATGGAAATTTGTGCTTATCATCTCACAGTCAAACAACAACAATAAGGTTTACATGGGACCTTCCTAGGAAACTCAAAATTTCAACTGGTCCAAAATGTAGTGAATTGACTACTAATAGTGGGAAGTAGGGTTTGTAGTGTCTGAGATATTCTGAGTTGACTCCCTTGGTTACCAATATGCTTCCAAGCCTAATCCAAGATCCTGTGTTTAAAGCTATACATGATTTTGTCCTTATGTTCCTGCTGGATCATCTGTCCCTGGTAGAATCAACCTGCCCTAATTATGTGAAGTGTATAGGGTACTTCTTGGATGCTTCTTGGTGCCTTCTTGGTAGCAGTCCACACATTATGAAATACCTTTCCCCCCCCAAAAAAGAAAGAGCAGTCGCCACTTTGCTGGCATTTCACAGAACAGTTCTACTAGAACATCTTATTCTAATAGTGTAGAGAGCAGGGAGACAAGCTTGAATATTCAGAAAATATTATGTAAACAAAGATAACAGAAGGATTCCTTAAGTTCTGAAAAAAAGAGACAATATTAAGAAGAGGCTCTGGATAGCTTCTCCTGAATCCCTAGGGTATAACAGAGAGGGATAAGAAGCTTCAGGCTTGCAAGATTCTGTTATGATAGCCTATCTCAATTAAGTGTAATGTTGGCTTCCAAGTGGAATCTGTTCTGTGAACTTGTCTTTTTTGAAGGGTTGACATCAGTCTTGCAAATCTCATTGTGCTTCAGGGAGGAATCATCAGAGTGAAGAGATGGGAATGGACATGATAGTTGTTGATGGCCTTAAAAATGCACAATAGGATAAATAATAAAACACAAAAATCTTGTGATGGTTTCCTTTGGTTCCTCTCCCATCCTAGGTCAGATAACTTCTACGTATGTGCCACCTAAGAAAGTCTATATCAAACTGATTGAAGCCAATGGGGACCCAGGGGAGTTCAATACTTCCTTCACGGAGCTGCATAGGAATTTTGTGAAACATCGTCCATCAAAGCTCAAGGATCTGCTACGGCTGGTCAAGCACTGGTACAAAGAAATCAAGAAGGTGAGCTGTTATGAGAGAGAGGGGGGAGGCTGGAATAATAACAGGAGGAAACAACCAACCAATGTTCTTTTGCATGTTAAATTACTTAATAGTTTTAAGTGATTTTTATAATATGCTTTGATTGTAGGTTTTATTTTTTATCCCCCAGAGTCACTTTGTGTAAAGTGGGTGGCCCTATAAATTTGATAGATAGATAAATTTGATAGATTTGGTACATATCTCACAAACAACAGCTCAGTCCAAGCTGCAAAAAGTCTGGGAAGAAGAGACTTAAAGATTCAAAGAGGCTTCACCTTAATAAACTCACCAACAAATGAGGGTTGGGGGTTCCTATGGCAGTTTCCAAGATTCTGTACTTCTAGTGTTTGCACTGAAACTCCCTCTTCTATACTGAAGTCCCCGTGACCTTTGCTTCCTTGGTCATGCCCTGCTAAACTGTCCTGGACATTGTCCAACCTCTGTACAAACAGGAGTGTGATGTGATTGTCCAGTCATTTCCTTTGCCCAACTTTTCTGGCATGCCACTAATTAAGCTTTAATCCCACAATATGGTAAGGATCAAGTCTTATTGTGGCCTTCAGTTTTTCTTCCTCAAAACGGAAGTCAAGAATCAATACTAGTTTTTTTCTACTCCACCTCACCCTGGGCCTGGATATCATGGGAAAATATCTATAAAGATTGATGTAAAACCAACATTACATCTGACTTTTTAGATTATTTGCTAGAGCCAGTATGGACCAGCTTGCTATAGTATTCAAAATATTGGGATAGGACCAGATAGATTCAGATTCTTTTTTTAGGAAGAGACCTTGAAAAGCATGCAGGGGGGAAAGCTGGTGCAGAAAGAAATAATCTTATCTACTGAAATTGGCTGATGGAAAAGCAGCAGCTACAACAAGAATGGGCAATTTGTGGAGTGTGTTATGTCCTAAACCTTTGTGCAGGGAACAGAGTTCTCCAGGTTTATTGAAATTTAGTGTCAAACAACCAGCAGCAATGCTGTTATACGCCAAAGCTCAGGACAAGATAACTGAATGTATTAAGTCTCCAATGGGCTTAATGAAGTGATATATTTTTTACAAAACCCTGCCCATTCAGAAACAAAACAGTCTCATGATAGTATTTTTTTTGTTCAGCAATCCAGCAGCATGTCCCCCAAATTGCCTCCCAAATTGCCCCCCAAATTTGCCCTGGAATTGCTTACTATTTATGCTTGGGAAGAAGAAAAAAAAGGAGCGGAGCAATTCAACACAGCAGAAGGATTTTGCACAGTGATGAAACTGATCACTCAGTACCAAGACCTCTGCTTCTATTGGACTAAATACTACACTCTGGAGGATTCCAAAATAGGGGTACTTGTGAAAGGAAAATTGAAGGAATCACGGTAAGGATGCTTTTCTCTTGTTATACATATGCTTTCATTCAGTTGAGTAAAGTGACAATCAGGCTGTATGCCTTTTGACTTACCTGTTAAATCGTCAATGCTCACATTTACCTTACATGTTCTGGCATTCTTCCATTGCACCTGAATATTTTGGGGCAAGAAAAATACACTTATTACTCTTTGTCACTAGCTAGAAGTAGGAGTGAATGAAAGAAACCAAAGAGTGAAATCTCTACTCTTCCTACTGCTAGAGACAATAGAGTTTTTGACTTAGGACTCTATAGCTGATATTCAGTAAACAGAAGGCAAACATAAAAATCACTCATATTCTCAATGCCACATTTAGATTGCCCTGTACAGGTATTTGAGTGGTATAAGTTAGGGAAGGAAAATACATTAAAACAACATATTGAAAAGTGGAATCTACCTGGCACACACTGCACTGGAGTATAACATTTTTTTTAAGTTCTTGTCATAATTGTGCATTTCTCCTGGGAGTGTATGCTTCACTTTGTAATTTTTTTTAAATATATATCTTTGTGTGTGTTTTGCAGTCCTGTGATTATCGATCCAGCAGATCCAACAGCAAATGTTGCCAAAGCCAACATGGAAGCTTGGGATCTATTGGCCCAGAAAGCTTCTGATTGCCTGACCCAGTCTTGTTGCATGAAGGATGAGGAGCCTATCAAACCCTGGAATGTGCAGGTAGTGTGCATATGCCATTTTCTTCCTAACAGGAGATTCATAAAAATAATAACTTCTAAGTCTTGGGATATTTCAGGTCTGTATAATGTTTACAGGTGGATTATGCAAAGATTCTGAAATTTTACAGGATTCAGTATCTTAAAATGAAATGGGTTTCTTCTTGGCTTTCCCTAGTTTAACCACTGAACATAGTTTTAAATTGGATAACTACATCATATTAGAGTTCTATGTTTAACTGTGGTTTGTTGAATTCTGGGAGTTGAAGTCCACAAGTCTTAAAGTTGCCAAGTTTGGAGACCCTATGCTAAGCCATAATGGCTGAGAGCCTTGGACAAATCCAGCCTAAACAGTAATTTCCTTAAGCAGCGTTCTATCAGTCACGTCCAAACGAAGCTCTTCAGGGTTATTCTTGCTTGCTTCCAGGTGGGGAATGAGGTGTGAAGCAAAACTGGATTTGAGAAGCATCTGCAACTTCACAACCAAAGTTTTAACTAGTATTCTGTTCAGTCTTTGAGGGTGAAGGGGCAAATGATCATAGAAAAACCAGGAAAATAATCCATTCTGGAGTTACTTTTCCTTGTGTAAGAAAAGAAACAAAATGCAGAATGTCTCAGAACAGGCTGCTGACAATTCATTGTCAGACTTCACTGACAGCAGCATAGCATGAAACTGAAGTGAGTTATACACCAGTACAATGATCCCATATATATATATATATATTTAAACTTGTAAGCTTACAAGAAATTCAGTGTTTTGGAATGGACAAATCTAGGTACAGATCTAAACTGCATTTAGAGTAGGAAAAGGCATTGTAACCGCTTCAGGCAGCAAAATATTAGGACAATCTTGTGGTTTGCATATCATTGAGGCATCACTGCTTCAGACAGGAAGGCGGTGCAGAGAGTGGTGAGGATGGCCGAAAAGATCATTGGCAGTTCCCTCCCTACCATCCAGGACATAGCACAGAAGCGTTGCTTGAGCAGGGCCCGCAAGATTTTCTGGGACACTACACATCCTCTTCACAACCTGTTTTCCCTGTTACCTTCTGGGAGGAGGCTTCGTGGTATCCGTAGCAGAACATCCAGATTCAGCCATAGTTTCATTCCATACAGCATTAACCTTGCGAACTCTCACACTTCCTCCTTGCGTTATATATTCAAGATGGACAGTATTTAATATTTATTTGCTATGTATATGTAGGGATGTGGGTCTATATATATGTTGTACATAGTATGTTTAGGTGTGTGTCATGTATATGTTTCACTTTGAGAGCGGGCAACTAAATTTCATTTTTTATGTGTGCCATTGTGCCCACAATATAAAAATGACAATAAAGGTTATTTATCTTATCTTTATTAGTCTAGGATAAAATGTAGAATGTTTCTTTACTATATATCAATAATACACATTATGATTATGGTTGGTTGCACAATCAGCCAGAGATGTAGACTGGATATGGTACTTTAATCCACCTGTTGAGTCTTTCGCAGGGACCTGGGATCAGCAGATGTTGTTGTTTGATAGTGTTACAAGTTATCATCGCAGGATGTAAGCTGTACCAAATCAAGCCGCATTTTGCAATTGACTGATGGTGATTTTGTCAATGACAATCGTGTTTAAGTGATGCCACATATGTTTTGGGATTGCACCCACTATTAGTATTATTTTTGCTTTCTTTCGCCACAATTGTTTTACTTCTATTTGCAAGTCATTTTTGTGATTTTCTCCAGTTCTTTCTCTTCTCTTCTGCTGCTCTTCTTACTGCAATGTACACTATCCAGACTTTTTTTGTCTTATCAACAATTGTTAAGTCTGGGTTGTTATGTGGCAGGTGCCTATCTGTTTGAAATCTAAAGTCCCAGAGCACTTTAGCTTTTTTATTTTCTACTACTTTGTCTATTTTATGATCCCATCAGTTCCTGCTTGCACGCAGGAATTATTATTATTTTATATAATAATATATGATTATTATTTTATTCCACCTTTTTAATAATATATAACTCAAGGAGGGAGGCAAACATACCTAATACTCCTGCCATCCTGCAAAGTGGATTGTGCTGAGAAAGCGACTGGCCCAAAGTCATCCAGCCAGCTTTCATGCCTAAGGGAGGCTCAGAATTCACAGATGTACCTAGTACTAGACAACCTACGGCCTGTTGGGTCATCCTTTGAGAGAAAGGTAGTGCAGTGTGATGTAAGAACCAGTAGAGAGAAACAGAATGACCACAAGTAGCCAAAGCAGAAGTGGCAGCGGGAGAAATTTCCAACCTCCTGCCGGATTCCCCATTGGGAAATTGGAAGGCGTGTTGGAAATCATGAATGTGTGACCATGGCTGATTGCGGCAGAGCTGCAACAGCCAGAGCTTTGCCAGTACAACTGCTCTGAAGATCTGAAACACTTTCAATTCCATGGGAGTAATGGGTCCTAGATTTCATACGCATTCTGTGGATTTTAGGTACCTCGATTCAAAAATCATTGTGCTGTGATGAACTGTTTTTGCTAATTGAAGGTTACAAACAGAGAAACACTGATATTATACATTACTGATTTATTATATGTTACTGGTGGAACAGTTATGTTCATAAATAACGTTTAAGGTTTTGGTCAATTGTTTCATCTTTTTCTTTTAGCCAGCCCGAAACATTAAGGTGACGGTGAAACAACAGACAGGAGCACCTAAAGTTATATCATGCAACCCTTTTGTACCTATCAAGTGGATCAAGGAGCAGATTGGGAAAGAAGGGCGTATCTGTGAGCTATATTTGGAGGAAACAACCTTGCAAAATGATAAAAGATTGGCAGATTATGGCATATTCTATAATACCACCTTCCGACTACTTCGTATTACATCTCAGAAGATGAACATTTTTGTGAAAGACCTCAATAGCAGAACCACAAACTACACAGTGAACTCCAGTGAAACTGTGCTGGGCCTGAAAAAGATGATTGAAGCCAGCAAACATATAGCAGTAAATCAGCAACTCCTGACCTACCATGATAAAGAGTTGGAAGATGGAAAGACACTTGCCTATTACAATATTAGAAGCAATGAGACTGTCGACCTACTTTTGAGGCTTAGAGGTGGGCATTGGAATGGGATGGGATGGGATGGAATAGAAAATAATAATTAGGATAGGATAGGACAGGACAGGACAGGATAGGACAGGACAGGACAGGACAGGACAGGACAGGACAGAATAAAATCTTCATTGATTAATCATTTGACCATATTAAAAATATAAAACCAATACAAATATACAAGTACATACAAAGAAAACAATAGGACATGTTCATAGTAAATTGTCATCCCTACAGTTAACCCCAATCTGATGTAAATATTCCGTCCTCTTCAAAATGGACTTTGCATTTTAAGAACAGGAAGAAGGCCTAATGATCCAGGCACACACTTATGAGATATTCCTATATACTGAGTGTTGGTGTTTCTCCTCCTTCTTAAACTGCAATGGATGTCACGCTTCCAGAAACCTCACGGTGCTTCGGCCATTTCTGTTTCTTGGCTTGCCAACAGATCCAAGGGGGAGGGGGGATGAATGGAATGTGCATTTGCAGGTGTGAGCTGTAAAGGTAAAAATACAGATTAGGTGAGACCTGGCTTAAAAACAGTAACTGTGAGAGGGACCTTGGAGTCCTAGTGGACGATCACTTGACTATGAGCCAGCAGAGTGCAGCAGCCGCCAAAAAAGCTAACACAATCCTGGGTTGTATAAACAAAGGCATAGAATCAAGATCACACGAAGTATTAGTTCCGCTTTATAAAACCCTAGTAAGACCACACCTGGAATACTGCAGCCAATTTTGGTCACCATACTACAAAAAAGATGTTGAGACCTTGGAAAAAGTTCAGAGAAGAGCAACTAAAATGATCAAAGGCCTGGAGACTAAAACATACGAAGAACGGCTGCAGGACTTGGGTTTGGCTAGTCTAAAGAAAAGAAGAAACGGGCGACTTGATAGCAGTATTCCAGTATTTGAATACAAAGAAGAGGGAATCAAACTATTCTCCAAAGCACCAGAGGGCAAGACAAGAAACCAAAAGAGAAACAACCTGGAATTAAGGAGAAACTTCCAACAGTGAGGACAATTAATCAATGGAACAGCTTGCCTTCAGAAATCGTGGGCGCTCCATCACTGGAGGTTGTTAAGAAGAGACTAGACAGTCACTTGTCTGAAATGGTATAGATTCTCCTGCTCAAGCAGGGGGCTGGACTAGAAGACCTCCAAGGTCCCTTCCAGCTCTATTCTATTCTAAAGTCTGGGAATCAAGGTGATTCAGATTATTTACAAAGTAACAAAGGATTTCTCTCATAACAATTGTCTGATGCTTAATTGGGGAATGTGATTTGCATTGTCAGGGGAAGGGGAGTTTCTATACTTTTAATTTACTGTTCTGGTGCCAATTTAACCAGAGCTGGTTTTCTATTCATCTGTGCTGATATGGTGTGCTCAATAAAGTTTTGCATTAGAGATTGGAATGTCTCCGCTGTGCTTACTTCGTTGGGATCATCAGTTGGAACCTTGACAATGGAATTATCATACAATTTCTCATATTTTAGGTCATATGATTTCCCAGTGTGGCCAGAAATTTTGAGATACAGGAGATCCAATACATTAAAAGGCAACAGACTGTGGAAGGCTGTTTAAGATCTTGGCACTGTATCCATGACAAGATTAACCAGATCAATTAGGGAGTTAAATGCATCACAAGAACTCTAAGAAAAAGGGTTAATTGATGCAGTCAGCTTATTCACAGGAAGTTAAAATTACAAGTAGTCCTTGTTTAATGATCACAATTGAGACCAGCAATTTGGTTGTTAAGTGAAGGGCTCACTAAGTGACTATGAGTGTGCTTATGATCTTATTTTAGATTTTCATTCCTTTCCAGACATGTAAAGGTCTTAAGGGTTGGTTGCAAAGTTAATTTTTCATCACTATTCTAACTTTGAGTGGTCACTGTATGAGACGATTGTTAAAGAAGGACTATCTATATCTTTACATTACACCTAGAATTGCACAGAGTTAAAGTAACTGCCCAGCCATCTTGTGGAAATTATGGGCCATGAATTTGAGACCAAACCCTGGAGAAGCCCTGTAAGGAATGGAAGAAGGCAAAATATTTGTCTTGGGAGATATGAATGGAGTTTTAGATTTGAGCTTAGACAAATTGATACAAGAGGGGAAAAGGTGAGAAGCTTCCACAAAAGATATTTCAATATATGGATGAACTGGCATGGACACATATATGGAAATTACAAAATCCAGCAAAGAGAGATTACATCTTTTTCTCAGCAATAATTCCATTATATTCAAAAATAGATATATTCAAAAATACCATCCATCAAAGAAGTACATATTATTTCAATGACTTTATACAGATCATAATCCAGTTTTAATAACATGGGGTGTTGAAGAAAAAATACTTTTCAGGTAGAAGATTAATGATACTGACCTGCAAAAAGAGGAATCAAACTTCTTTAAAATGTATATAGTACACCAGGAATTTCTCGTTCCAACTATTTGGGAAACAAATAAAGCATATGAACTAAATAAGTGAAAAAAACAAAAATGCAACAAGCAAAGAACAATTAGATGCTAAAATAAGAGAATTGGAACAAAAGCATAAAAGTAACCCAGAAATAACCAAGAAAGACAATGGATCAAACAATTGCAAAAAAATAAACAGCACCTACATTTATTAGAAATGGAAGAATTATATTTTTAAAAAATGCTTAGGAAAATATTAATATTAGTGATTTCAGCAATATGTAAAATAACATTTGAATAGAATAGAGCTGGAAGGGATCTTGGAGGTCTTCTAGTCCAGCCCCCTGCTCAAGCAGGAGAACTATACCATCTCAGACAAGTGACTGTCTAGCCTCTTCTTAAAAATCTCCAGTGATGGAGCGCCCAGGATATCTGGAGGCAAGCTGTTCCACTAGTTCATGGGTCGGCCATCCGAAACGTCGGATGAGCCGCACGGACCCATTTAGCTTAAAAAAAAAAAACGCTGGGAGCCGTGCGTTCGCGCATGCGCGCGCACCCGCGCATGCGCGCGGCCCCGTTCGCGCATGCGCGCGGCCCCGTGCACCCGCGCATGCGCGCGCCGTTCGCGCATGCGCGTGCCGTTCGCGCATGCGCACCTGCGCGCGCGCACCCCCGCGCATGCGCTCGCCAAAATGGCGGAGGAGGCTCCGGAGCCGCAGGTAAGGCCTCAAAGAGCCGCATGCGGCTCCGGAGCCGCGGGTTGCCGACCCGTGCACTAGTTAATTGTCCTCACTGTCAGGAAGTTTCTCCTTAATTCCAGGTTGCTTCTCTCTTTGATCAGTTTCCAATTTGGTCTTCTCCATTTCCATTCCACTGTGAATCTGAAAAAGAATGTTATGCTAATAATTGCAGTTGACCTACTCTGAAATACAGAGAAATTTGCTAAGTTTTTAAGTGTCGAGTTACCTAACATAATAATAGTTGTGCCACAATGCTTTCAAAAAAATAATTAAATCTGAAATGACTGCAAATAGCCACAAGGTGGTGAAAGAGCATCACTAAAATATTTTAAATGACTGAGGAGTGCAGTAGCCATATTTAAATTTTGCATGTCTGAGAAAGCAATTTCAGTTTTATAATAAATAATTGATACACAATAAATCACTTGAAGACTTAAAAAATCGATAAAACTACATTTTGAAATATAATTAGCAGTATATTTGGGGTTTTTAAATTCAATCTACATAATCAGTCATAACATTGTTTAGCCAAATTAAAATTACCATTCATTTCCCCCAAATCCACTTTTTTTAAAAAAAGACAAAAGGCAGTTATTTTTTTTTTTAAAAAAATCTTCAAATAGTTGTTTTCTTAGGAAACTGAATCATTACAAAGCTTGAATTAGGGATGCTGATTAATTTTTAATGAAAAAATTAAATTGATTTTCATATGAAAAAAGGAAGATATATTACTTCACACAGGACTGCAGCACAGATAGTGGCCTCTTCAGAATTCAAGCCATTTGAGAAATTCATACCCCTGCAGGCAAACCCACCTGGCCACCTTGCAGCAGCCACTTAGGGTGCCCTGTTCCTCATTTTGTGTTTTGGGGAGCTTCTATCTACCAGCTAAATGTCTATGGAAATTCTCAGTCATCCAGATCATAGTTGTTCCAAAGATGCTTTTTCATGAGGCGACTGATGTTGTATCAGTCCCCCAGTCAGAGCTGAAGAAGCTTCTTGGATGAGAAGCGAAACGTCTTCAAAGAAAAACAAAGTCCAGTTGCCTCGTGAAAAAGCATCTTTGGGATATCCACCAACTACGTATGATCCTTCTGCAATTCTTGGGATGAGTGATAGTTACGTCCAGTCCTTGAGATTCAGTCTCTGGCAGCACCTCACATGATCATGATCCAGGTGCTCAGCCGCCAGCCCAGATTTCCACCGATTGCCCTGTCTCCACATCACATGATCCTAATTTCCCTCCTTCCCTGCCAGCTTCCCACAAGCAAAGCCAAAGGGGGAAACTGGCACCAAGTCATAAGTCATAGTCCCATGAGGTCCTTGCTTAGCAACCCACAATCTCCTCACTTAATGATGACAACTTGGAACTGCTGGAATTGCCATCGCTAAGCAAGGGAAATTCCAGTCCCAATACCAACATTAGTCATTTACTGACCACTAATTCAGCCACTGAAGAGACAACGGTGCTGAAAAAATAAGTCTACAACCAATTTACGACCATTTGTGACCCTTGCAAACTCCTCCAGTCACATGAGTGCCGTTACAGTTGTTCTCTGTCCTGTTTTTCTTTCTTTTCCCCTTTGCAGAGCAGAAGAGAAAAAGAGAGGGCAAGAGAGCAAACAGGCACAGGTATACATGAGGAATACACGTGGCTATGCATCAAGCTGGCAGCTGCCAAAACCAGCACATTGTTTTTGATAGGTATTTCTTGTTGTGTGCCTGCTTACTTTGTTGTAATCTTTTGTTTGTCAAGAAGTCACAAAAGGTGATCAAATGACCCCGGGACACTGCAATCGTCATAAATATGACTTGCCAAGCATCTAAATTTTGATCACGTGACCGTGGGGATGCTGTAATGGTCGTAAGTTTGAAAAATGGTCCTAAGTCACTTTTTTCAGGGCCGTAACCTCAAACGGTCACTAAACAAACTGTTGTAAGTTGAGGACTACCTGTATCAGGGTGAGCATGCCAAAGGATGAGGGAGTAGTTAAGAGGCAAAGAAAAGTGGAAGGTGTAAACATTGATTAGTCTTGTCACTTTCACCCCAGAAAGCACAGTTGCCATCACTTGAGTTCCCACTTAGCCACTGCTTTGCTTAGTGACAGAGCTGCCAATCTCAGTGGTGGCTGCTAAAGGAGGATGACCTGTAGTCGCTCAGCAAAGCATTCAGTGCTATAATACCAATGAGTGTTCTGAATAACTAGGACAGCATAAGGGTCTGATCTACTCCTCTTCCCCACATTGTGACTTTCTGAACTGGTCATGATGAAATCTGCCCTGACAACGGTCCATCCTAGATTTCTTGTCCATGCTGAGGTTGCCCAGTGAGAAGTGATTTGGGATGTCATTCCTCACATGACAACAGTGGACCTTTCCAGTTGATAATCTCATCCCATGCATGTGGTAGGGCACAGTCTGGATTTGATATTCCAGTTGGCTAGAGCTGGGGGTCGGGAAGTTGAGAAGCTTTCTGTAACTCCAGGGTCACAGATCACTCCGTTTAGATTAGTAGCTGCTGTAACTCTTGGAGGGATAAGATCTGTCACAAAAAGTCCATCCCTGTGCCTGTTAGATCCAGGTGGTTTCTGAATGTGATGGGGAATGCTCTGCCTCAGTACCTAGCAATATTATTGGAACCGCAGACATGAATGTGGTCTGGGTCCTCTTAAGAATCCTCTACCTTCTCTAAGAAAAATGTGTCACTTTGATTTACCAGAAAAAATGAACAAAGTAGATTGATCTGGCTGGAGTGGGTTAAGTAGATCTGGCTGGAGTGGGTTAAGAACTCTTTTTGGAAACCTGGCACTCTGGCAAATTAGTCATCAAAAGACACATAAATAATATATACTATTCAAAAAAGACAACCAACAAGCCAAAAAGGGAACAAAAAGACCAAAACACCTCCCCACCAGCGATCAATACCCAGATGCGCATAGATTAACTCCAAGATTAACATCAGACAAACCATCAAGAGACAATACACCAATCAAGGAACTGCCAAACAAGCTAAGAGTTAATTGCCCAACCAAAGAATCTCTAAGACCACCCCCACCAACACTGATAGGGCAAGCCACTAGAATATAAATTGAGAGCAAACCCCACTCCTTACTAGCACTGAAGATGTTATGTAGTTTGGGTAATGAAATGTCTGCAAGAAAACAATTAAGCTCAGAGAGTACCAAGGACCCCTTGTTTCAATGCTGACCTAAAGTATTCTCCTTTATCAATATTGGATCTGGGTTGCAAAATCTCAGACAACCCCAGATGGTCGCAGGTCCGGAGAACTTGCTAATTGTTTGCTGCCATCTAATGGTAGCCTAGGGTTTTGCAGCTCAAATCTGATAACTCTTAACGCTGATCCAACAAAGTGACAGTAGCAATGATATATGTTTCTCAAGGTAGGCCAAATGTCATGATGCTGAAAATAAAATCCAGTGAGAAAAGTGACATGAAAGTTTTCTGGGGATTATGTCTGAAGTTTTCTTGAACAAATGAAATTGAACCCAAGCCTATCTATCTTTTTAGGAGTGAAAAAGATTGGCCATCGTAAAGATAAAGTAATTTTTGAATGATAATTCCTTACTCAGACAAGGAAGCTTTCCTGCACAGAACCATGTAGAAATGAATTCAGTGGCAATTCAATTAAAATGTAAATGCAAAATGAATTAAAACAGCAGCAATAAAACATCATCTAAAATAATTATTGCAGGCAATTAAGCATGTGCATTTTCAAAGCCTACTGTGAGAATGAAAAAAGAGCTGGATAGATCTCATACCGTATGTCTCATCTCGCGTATCTTTTATGTTCAAAGGAATGCTCACAAACATAGACCTCATCTGCACAACACACTTAACTCAGCTGCTAACTCAGTTAAGTCTCCCTCCTGGCTATCTAGGCAGCACCCACTCTCCCAATCTAGGTTAAAAGTAACTAATTTGAGAAGTACAAAAAGTTGCCAGTAGCTTATAAGCTCTTGTGCAAGAAGAGAATTGGCAAGATTTGATTGCTTTGGTCTACCTTTTCCCAATAGCCAGGCAAGCATTAGTATGTGTAGCTTGGGTGCTAAATCCAATTAATGTTTGGGAGAAAGAGTCTGTTTTTTTCAGACCTTGACAGTGAGTTCTTTAATTGAGGACGTTTCTTTTTTAAGCCATTCTATATCACTGGTTCTTTTTCTTGGAACTTTTTCTTTACGATGGTTAGAAGTACTTTATGGGCCATAAAGCATCCTTTCCTTGGTCATCATAACTCCAAATGGTCATTAAATGATGAGTGATAACTTGAGGACTACCTGTAAAGACATATGAAGTGGTTCCAACAGGGGACAAATGAACAAAGAATATAATAGATGTATATTATTTGTTTTATATATATCTAATTAAAACAGATATGTTAATAGACTCTCCTCTACTTATTATCATCTTATTAAGACATAAACTTTACCAAGTTATAGTAGCCTTGCAAATATACATTTATCATGCTCCTATAATTTCATTAATGTGACTTGACCTCATGCTGGGCAATGCATATATATATAACTCATGGGGAAAGCCTAAAACATTCACAAATGTTACAAAAAAAGCTTACAAAAAAGCATTTTGGAATGGGTAGAAATAGAGACTGGAGCATTAAATGCCAAAGACATAGATTCACTAGATCAGGGGTCTCCAACCTTGGCAACTTTAAGACTTGTGGACTTCAACTCCAGAATTCTGGGAATTCTGGGAGTTGAAGTCCACAAGTCTTAAAGTTGCCAAGGTTGGGGACCTCTGCACAAGATAATAACATTGCATCCATGGATATTGTGTGCAAATCATGATTAGCATTAGAAAAAAATAAATTCTTCAAGAAGGTTTGGATAAAAATTATGAAGACTTGAAAAGTGATCTTCTTAAAATGGATCAAAAAATGGAAACTTTCCAACAGGCGATGATAGGCACTCAACAAAGAATGCAAAAAATAGAAGATAAGTCAGAGATGGTTGATCAGAAACTAGAAGCATTACAAGATGAGAATCAGAGATTGGCGCAAGTAAATGCAGAATTGGAAGACAGCATAGCTGTTATGGAGATGGAAAGGGCATCATACTTCCTACGATTCCAAAATATCATAGAAGAGAAGGATGAGAATCTGTTAGAGTTGATGAGCGAGTTATTGGCAGAACGACTTGGAATGGAAATGGACAAAATGAAACAAGAAATGGATCAGGTTTTTAGAGTCAATTCAAGCTATGCAAGAAGAAATAGAGTTCCCAGAGAGGTTCATGTAAGATTTCTCAAAAGATCAACACGAGATGAGATCTTGAGAGCAATAAGAGACCAACCATTGAAATATAAAGATAGAGAACTTGTAATTCTTAAACAGATTCCGAAAAGAATAAGAGAAGCTCGAAGAGAATATCAATTTTTAATAAGGAAACTGCTGAATAAAGGAGTGAATTTTAGATGGTTGGTCCCAAAAGGATTATTAATCTTTTGGGATTCGAAAAGATATAGATTGGATACTCCACTTAAAGCAGAGGAATTTTTTAACAATCGTAGAACCTTTCTGGAAGAAGGCGATATCAGGTCTAAGAAACAGAGGAAATGACAGAAGCAGGAGCATCAAAACAAACAGAAGAGGAAGAACCTAAAAAGACTCAATCAGAAGAAGATGTAAGGCCCAAAGATCAGAGACAGATAACTTCTCCTAGAAGATTGAGATCCAAATACAACTAAAATTATGGAAGGAATTGAAATTTTTTCAACAAATATAAATGGTCTTAACTCCCCATCAAAAAGGAGTAAAATATTTTATAGATTACAAAAATTGAAAATGGATATAATTTGTCTCCAAGAGACGCATATAAAAAGACAACACTTTAGATTCTTAGAACAACCAAAAATAGGCAAACTTTATTTTTCGTCGGCATTGCAAAAGAAAAGAGGGGTAGCCTTTTATATAAAAGAGAAGATGAATCCAAAACAAATTTATGTTGATGATGAAGGAAGACTATTAATGGTGGAAATTACATGGAATCAAAAAAAAATTCTGATGATTGTGATATATGCCCCCCATGAGAAACAAGATCAATTTTTTCAGCAATTATATGATAAATTAATGGAATTAAACTATCAAAATCTTTGTATTCTTGGAGACTTTAATGTGATAGCTGATGCAAAACAGGACTATAAGAGCTACAAACAAGGGGAAAAAGGGGGAAATACCTTATCTAATTCTTTTCTAAAGATGAAAGACGAATTAGGTATACAAGATATATGGAGAGAAATGAACCCGGATAAAGCACAATATACATTTTATTCAAATAGGCATAAATCCTGGTCACGAATTGATATGATATGGACTTCCTATGATTTAAAGACTATGATACATGAGATTGAAATAGAACCTAATATTTGGGCAGATCATAATCCAATTAGAATGACGTGGAAAGGAACTAGAAAGAAATTAAGATGGTGGCTGAATAAAGCGATATTGAAAGAAAAAGAATTTTTACAATTAGCAACGAAAGAAATGAATTTTTTTTTTAAAATAAAGAAGAAAGAAGAAACTTCCACTCAAAATGTATGGGATACAGCGAAAGCTTATTTTAGGGGTGTGGCTATAACCTATGTTGCCAAAAAGAATAAAGAAAAGAAACAAACACAGCTTAGATTGAAAGAACAACTCAGTAACTTAGAACTGGAGCTACGAAATGATCCACAAAAGAAAAAGTTGAAGACACAAATGGAATTAATAAAACACATTGAAACTCATTTTGTTGCATAGGGCCCATTGTTCAAGTTTGTCAAGGTCTTTTTGGATCCTGAGTTTGTCTTCTGGGGTGTTGGCTATTCCTGTCAGTTTGGTGTCATCTGCAAATTTGATGAAATCAGCCAATCAGCCAGTGGTGGAATTCAAATATGTGAATAACCGGTTCTCTGTGTGGATGTTGCTTCCGGAAGTCCATTCTGGGCCTGGGCAACAAAAAATTAGCTACCAGTTCCGAAGCTGAATCCCACCACTGCAATCAGCCCTTAATCATGCAATTTCTGACAGCAGTTATTAAAGAGACAGAGCAAATTGTCTACCTATGTCTCCCATTTCCAATAATATCCAGTCAGAATGATACATAACACAGAAGATTTACTGCTCATCATTGGTAGGATTATGTTTTCAAACTGGAGTCTAATTGTGGAAAACATGTTGAATTTAGCAATACATGAAGTAATCATTTTCCCTGAATTGTTTCACTTTTAACTCTATGAGGTTGTATCTTTTCTTTTCAAATTAAGCAGCTGTATATTAAAATCTATGTGTCAAGTGATGATGTCGACATTTCTCTCTTTGCACGTAAGATAAATTTTCCAATGCACACATTAACAAATTATACAAATTACTTATTACTATTAAGTAATCACATTAGTCTTTGAGCTTTTCTGCATATTACAACTTCTACAGTTAAAATAAAAAGTACTACAGCCACTCCCTAGTTCAATACCTGAATTGTAGGGGAGGATGAGCAATGGCTTATTAAAAACAAAGTTTTGGGCAGACAGATTTATGTGTCTGGTTACAGAACAAGCCACTGATAAGATGCACTATGAGGCCATTTCTAGATATTACACTGTTTACCACCTCCACCACCATTGTACTTGTAAAAGTATAAAAAGGTAACAAGACATGCCCCCAAATTTTGAACCTCAGCATAGAGCTGAAGACGCAGGAATTATGCATGTTATGCAGCAGCCAGCTGGGTCTAGGAATCCGTCTTCTGTCATTTCTGGGGTCCTGGCAAGCTGAAGACAAGCAGTCTGGCATATTTGCCTTTTTCTCTGCAACTCTCTTAAATTATATGCAACAAAAGTCTCTTTGGTGTTTATTTATTTACCAGGTTTGTATGTTACCATCAAACTTAAATAACACAACTCTTGCTTGTTGTGTACAATAAAAAAAACCCCAACAATAAAACACACATATACACATAACATTAAAACATTTGTAAGTCAGAAGATACAAAACATAAAATGGTGACCAAGCACTATAATAAAACAAGCAAAAGGCAGATCCACTCAACTGGATCAAAATTCTTATGGAAAGGCCAGGTCTTAACAGCTTTCCTAAGGATGAGCAGACTTGGGGCCTGTTTTATATTGGGGTGAATAGGGGCAATCACAGAAAAGGCTTCCTTCCCAGTTCCCAAAAGATGACAAGATTTAAAAGAAGGAACATGGAGAATGGGCAAGAGAGGCAGATGTTTTTGAGAGAAGGTGGTCCCAGGAGAAGGCCTTCACCCTGGTGTGAATCTCTTGTCTCTAAATCCCAGGAAGAGCAGCTTCTCGATGGCCACTGTGGCAATACAACGAGAAGAGAATTGTTATCCTCCTGATGGATTCTTCAAAATTGATTGTCCTAACTTCTTATGGTCTTGACTGAACACTTTAGGTTTGACTGAGGTATCAAATATAAGTTTTCCTTTAAGTCTTTCATGGCTGAACTTCTTGTGATGGTTACTCCCCATCCCGTACAGGAATTTTAACCCAGAACCAAGCCAGGTCTATCCCTTCCCCTCTTGCTGCTGCATTATTGCTTCCTTACAACAGCCATACTGCAACTTTGCTCCAGTTAAAAATGTTTTGTGAATAGGGTATTAGAGTTGCCAGCCTTTTTCCTATAGATTTCTGTACCTTTCTCACGTGTGTGATATATAGCAACCCACTCTCCCATTTTGATATCTTTTTTTTTTTTTTTTGCAAGAGGGAAGGGAGCTATGCAAATCTCTGTAATTTTGACCTGTTTCAGAACTGCTTCAAATGTAAAGTCCTCTTTGGAAAGTGACAACCTGCTTGGAAGCAAATTAAGTGATACCGAATACCAGCTTTGCGCAAACTGGAATTAAATGCCATTGGCATTAGCTTCTTCTAAGCATCGTAACTTTATGAAGCAGATCTGTGCCCCCATTGCAACTATGGGGGAAGCATCAAACTTCCTGTCTCCTTTTGCTCTAATGCCAGTAAAAAAATAGTCAATTTCTTTTCATTGACCATTAGTTTAATGTATTTTCTGGCATTTTATTTCTGGAGGAGTGGGGGTGGGGAATCTGAAATAGTATAGTAGTGATATATACAGGGACTGATTTTATTATTCCATAAACTACCAACATACTTTTTATTGGCTCTTTGACAAAAAGTCTCTTAGTTATCACAAACTAGAAGTTTGAGAGAAGCATGTTTCAAAAACTTGCAATACAGGTGGCTAATTAGAAGTGCTTATATTTAAATAATGGCCCTTAACAGAATGTGTTAAGATAATCAGTGAAGTGAAAAATTGTTTTCCTATAAAATTGTGAGGCATGTCACTCAACAATTACCTGAAAGTTTTATTATAAAAAGTTAAATACCAATTTAATGCTTTAAGCAATGAATAAAATGTGTTGCATTGTTTTGGCAAGCAATTTCAGTGTTTAATAAAAGACATTTTAGGCGTGTAGGAAATTAGCAGTTTAGCAAATTATTTTATGCCACTTAGATTTAAGCATCAGTTCAAATTTACAGACCTGCCAAACATATCAATATATATTCAGTGGAGCTAGTCTACCAAGTTTAAATACCTTAAGGTAATAAATTGAAACAGATTTATTTAGAAGTAAAACTTCTTAGGATTAATAAGTTACTCCTAAATAAAGGTAGGCTCAGATTGTGATCTTCTTTATTACTGAAGTTTTTCAGGTTTACATGGCTTCTTTGACCATTCCATAGAATATCAACCATTATCAATTTGTTTACATAATTTGAATGGAATCAATAGGTTATAACTTTGTAATCCCTTGCCAGAAATCTATTGCCCTGGTTTCTGGGAATGATGAAAGATGATATGTGGAGATTTAGGGAGTTTTAGTTGAATATATCCAAAAGGCACTGATTTGGTGGGAATAATCAATATCATTTAATCGATAGAAGGCTGTCTTATTATTGCAAATCATCCTTTCACACCACAATCAATGATGGCCAATGAGTGACCAATTCCATTGGCTTTCATAGGCAGAGCAATATATTTTTGAATTTAGACATGTTTTGTTTGTTTATAGTGAGAGGGAGATGTCTTTAAACTGTCATCTTTTATGGCAGCATCTGGATAAAATTATACAAATGGATTCTCTGCATTTTGTTACAAAGTTCCTCATCAATTGAGCCATTTGGCATCTGATTACATAGAGAGGCCATGCTCAACATTCCTTTCAGGTAATTTAGCCAGACAGATGGTATCTCCCAGGTGATCGCTCTTAAGGTTGCCACATTTGGTCCTTGCTATGCTCCTGCGACTTTGAGACACTATCGTGTCAGATGTTCCACAGATGCAGTCATTTCTGGCATAGAGATGCAATGATGTGGAAACTTAATCTGGAAAATTTCTACAGCTGGAAATACCCAGGGGCAGTATCTGAAATGGAGATCGCACAATGTTAAGCTGCTTAAATTTTTAAAGTCAACCACTTTTTCAACATAGTTATTAAGAATGGAAAGAAAGCTAGCATGACCTATTTCCACACTACTGCTGGATCAATATTCTAAACCCAGATGGCTCGGCTGGAAATCTGGAGCCATACATTTATATAGACAGGACTTTTCTAGACCCAAATGCATATTGTCTTTGAGTTAAATGCTGAGCGGCATTGAAAGGGTTGGAGTCAGTATATTTTTTTTTTTCATGTAAGTTTAAATTTAATTACAATTAAATGAGATATAGCTACCATGATTATGCCATCTATATTTACCAGTTTCTCTTTTATACCCTATTAATACCCTATTTGTAGCTCAGTGTCAAATGCATGGAACATTTGTCCTGTATATTCCCTGTTGAAATCAAGCTGATCTAATGATAATGGCATCCTATTTCCTTCGATACTAATTTACTGGGCTGCCATTGCGCAGATTTTCCTTTAACTGAGTTCACAGGAGATTTATAAAAGTTATATTCTTTTGGCTTCTTCATGTTGTTTGCCTTAGTTGCAAATAAACAAGAGAATCTAAAAAGGCAGAGATCAGGCAGTCCTAAAGGCAGATTATCCACTGCTGTTGCATATCAGATCCTCATAGAAAACCCCTGCACTCTGCTGGAAAGTTCTGGTCCAGCCCACAGCTGTGGCTAATCTAGTTTGTCAAAACTGTTATCTGTCCAATAGGCCTCACCAACATGTCTGTTGAGGGAGGGGCAAAGGATCAGATTGATGAAAGCAACATTGCAGTGTTGTTTCATAAACCTTGTCCATTTATTTTGCCAGCATTGCCCCATTCCTAAGGCTGAGAGACAGGGCCTCTCAGGGCCACTCAGCTGGCTTTGTGCCTAAGGTGAGACTAAAACTCACAGTCTCCTGGTTTCTAGCCTGTAGTGCCTTAACCACTACACCAAATTGCTCTTCAATTTATATTTAACTGATTGATTTATGACATTTATTAATTTATTACATGTGTAAATTTTAGTACTTGTAATAAAATGACAGTCCCTTTAGTTTGAGAAAGAAATTAGACTTGTCAAGGAGTATAGCCTCAGTTCCTGCAATCATGCCAGGGTATATATACACAGGCAAAGATAACTGTAGAGAAATGCTTGAGCTTGTAGGGTGGAATGCTGGAGGATTCAGATTTCTCCCAGAAGCCTTTGGATCTTCACTCTCTGGGTCTGCTTTCTGCTTCAGGATCATTATTGCTGCCCTTACTTATATTTCCAAGGACATATCAAGTGGCATCCTCCCCTAACTGGAGTGTTTGAGAGGAACAGGGTTCTCATAGCCTGGGCTATCCTTCTGATGGTTTAAAGGTTAGGAATAAAAAGGGAGCAATTTCTATAATGCAATATCCTAGCCTTGTTTACAACCATGTGGTGGAGCATTTTAGGAAGCAAATTTCACAAGAAATAAAGAAAATGAAACTTTACCAAAAAAGAGAGAGAGAGAGATAGAAGACTTTTAACTTTCATACATCTAACCATAGGGAAAAAAGTTACACTGTATCTTGCCTGAAACCAGTAAAGCAAAAAATTCACAAGAAAATGCAAAAGAAATGATTTCGGCAGACCATTTGTCTAGAAGAAAAAATAGGATTTCTCCACCTCCATCCACATTCCAATAAACACACAGGTCTTCTTTATTATTATTATTATTATTATTATTATTATTATTATTATTATTATTATTATTATTATTATTATTATTATTATTATTATTATTATTATTATTATTATTATTATTATTACCATCCAGATTCAGTTTATTCTAGTGGTTAAGGCACCAAGCTAGAAATGAAGGAATTATGAGTTCTTGTTCTGCTTTAGGCATAAAAGCCAACTGTGTGTCTTTGGGCCAGTCATTCTCTGATTATGATGTCAGGCTCGGGTGACAAGCCAGACGTTAATTCCTGTCGCAACCAATGAGTCAACACTTAGTTGATCTGCAAAAGTGGGCTTGCAAGAAAATGCTAGGAAGAAAAAAATAATCTGAATTTTTATTACCACAAAGGGATTTTTTAAAAGGAAAAATAGTAGATCTTCTAAAACATGCCTGAATTATCACTCCAGACTGGCATAAAACTCATTTTTTTTTATTTTGTACAGAGAATCTTGACTTAGTAGCAGCACAAAACTAAACAGAAATTAATTAAACTTCTGGCTAGAAACTTTTACCTGAAAATATCAGTTTCCTCTGCTTTGCTTGCTGGAAATTCCAAACTTTTAACATAAAGCTGCAGGGACATCTTATTTCAGTAGTTTTCTTAGTCTTGGTTCCCCATGTCTTTCTTTGTCCTCTGCCCATGCATCCATTTCTGATTATGAATTCTAGACACAAAGTCTGCTGGGTGGTCTTGGGCCAGTTATTAACACCAGAATTGACTCTGGATGGCTCACAACACAATAAATGAATTAAATACAATATGAATGCGGGGGAGGGGGGAATAAGACAAATAGACAATAAGTAAAAGATAGAGAACAGGATCTTTTCAACAACACACAACAGCTTAAGACTGGGTGAAGAGCCAAGACTTTAAGGTCATTGAGGATGCCATCTGGGAGGGAGCTCCTAGATCAGAGTGGAACCTAATTCTGGCCCCTTTCCACATGGGTTGTGACCCCAAGAAGACCCCCAATACACATGTAGGTGCCCAGAAAGAGAAATCATCTAACACCTAAGAAAAGACACCACCTGTGATTAATGCAACCAGACTTTGGAGACAGACATGAGTTTTACTTCTATATTTATAAAACTCTTGCTCCATCTGAGGAACTCCTCTAAACCAGGGGTGGGCAGCTATGGCCCCTTTACAACCTGTAGACTTCACCTCCCAGAAATCCCAAGTTGACATAGTTGCCCATCCCTGCTTTAACTAAGTATTCTGAGAACTAAACCTTTCTTCCATGTATGAACATTTCTTCTGCAGATAACATATTTTTCATTATGCTAATTATTATTTAAAATTTAAAAAATGACAGTATCTCTGATCAAAGGCTTGATTTCTTTCTATGCAGTAGAAATGTAATGAGGCCATTGAACAAGACATGGCAGAAAAGTACCAGTTTTGTACTTTAATTATAAGAAACAACTTGGGGGCTTCATATACTGGGTTAGCTAATATTTTCCTCTCAGGATGTGCCTGTTCTGGAGCAATGCTGTTCACTTCTTTGTGCTCATTCATGTTCTTTATTCCTATCATTTTTATAAGGAAGCTGAAGTGGGTTTATGGCCACAGGCTGCATCTCACTGGAGCACTTTCTAAGTCTTAGAAAGCTACACTTGATTTATTTCTCATTATCATCAAGGGATCAGGAATCCCAATGGTATCTCTCCAAGGAGTTTCATTTGGAGGGCTGCTTTCTTGGTATTGGATCTGAATAAATGAAATATAATCAGCTCTGCCACTGTTTCCTCCAATGATCCATAATTATATGAGGTTCTGGTGTGCAGTGGGGCAGCAGGATTGAACCAGGGAGATCATTCATTCATTTCTTCAGTATTCTTCTATTCGGAACAATCTCCATCTGGGCCTTGGACCATTAAGCACACCATCATAAAGCTTATCACAAATACACAGAGGAGGATCATAACCGAGAAATGGTAGCTTCTAAGTCAATGTATTCCCTGGGTATTGTGTTATTCTCAACCTGGCTGTTCTTTCAGCTCTGGAAAAAAACCAAGATGGGACAGAGTTCCCCAACCTTTCCAGGTTGGCGGCCCAGAGCGTAGGGGGGAAATAGGGGATGGTTTTGTGGGAGGGGCAGGTGCACACGTGAACACCTGTTGCTCATGCAACAGAAGCTGTGAGCTCCTGCGAGCGGGGCCCTGAGTGCCCTTATGGTCATGTGAGTGGGGCTGTGCGTGCGTGTGCACCAAGAGGCCACTTACGCAGCCCAGTTGGGAATAGACCGCAGACCAATAGTGGGCTGCAGCCCACAGGTTGGGGACCCCTGAGATAGGATAATGACATTACTGACGGCTTACTTCTTAAAATTTCAAAACTAGTGGAGATTGAATTCTCATTTATTTGAAGATGCCTTGAAGAACATGATGAACATTTCTTAATAAAAAGCTTGTGCAGAGAATGATTTGGACATTGCTTAGAAAACTAGGTTTTCTGAATTCTAGCAAAGATTGTTCTGCCGACCTCAAATGGGGTTTGCAATGTATAAATACTGAATGCTTATTCTTCTTCAATCTGTGAAACAGTCAACATTTCATTGATTGTGGAGAAAAAAATTAACAACCATATATAAATACACACATGCAAACTTACATTATACACATACAAACACACATACACTGTACACAAATACATACAAATACATACAACACATACATACATAAATACTTTAAAAAACATATTTATTTCTATTTTGTTATAAAGATCACTGATAAGTGTAATTCTCTGAATAGAAACTCTGTTAGGTTTTGAGATCTACGTCAACATATTCCTTCTTTTAAAATGTCTCAATCTGAATTGCTTTGAATTTCCCAAGTATTTATGCCCAGAAAAGAAGTCTATAAGAATTACAGATGGACTCTGCCACAATCATTAGCAAAAATTATTTCTATCATAGCAAATCCAAATGGCCAAGTGACTTCAATAATTTTTCTTACTTACAAAATAGCAGTAACATTAGTATGTGAATCACACTGAGATGGCACAAGCCAGGCTGAACAGGCACAATTTAAATATTTGAGTGTCTAAGCGAAGAAATATTTATTAATTTAATGCAAATGTTTGAATAATATATTTTCTTTTCTTTTTGAACTTATGTCACTTTTACAGATCAACTTGCAAGCCATGATAAGGGAAAGATCAAGTCACAGAAAAGCATGATATTTTAGAAAGAAGAATTAATGAACTTGGTAGCCTGAAAACAAAAGATCAGAAAAGGTGGAATGGAATGGAATGGAATGGAATGGAATGGAATGGAATGGAATGGAATGGAATAGAATGGAATAGAATAGAATAGAATAGAATAGAATAGAATAGAATAGAATAGAATAGAATCTTCATGGATTTAGTCATTTGACCATATTAAAAATATAAAACCAATACAAATATACAACTAGATACAAAGAAAACAATAGGACATGTTCATAGTAAATTGTCATCCGTACAGTTAACCCCAATCTGATCTAAATATTCCATACATTTCTGTTATTCTATTCTATTCTATTCTATTCTATTCTATTCTATTCTATTCTATTCTATTCTATTCTATTCTATTCTATTCTATTCTATTCTATTCTGTTCTGTTCTGTTCTGCTCTGCTCTGCTCTGCTCTATTCCCCTTATTGTCTGTTTTAGGAAACAAAAAAAATGAAGTTATATGGTTTTGATGATTGTAACAAAAATAATAATTATAGAAAAAACGTAAAGAACATTGCAATCATAGAATAAGAGAACAGTTTACATTCATACTTATAAATGCTGTAAAAAATTGGAAGTCAATTCTTTATATATCTTTTTTCTTTGCTTTGCTCTGCTTTTTTTCTTTGCACTGTCTTTGCTCTGTTCTTTCTTTTTTCCTTCTAAATATTAGTTCTTGTTAATTTTTATACTGTTTTCAAAATTCTAATATAGTTAGAAATGGTGGAAAATATTGGTAGCTTGGGTGGTAGATGTTGGTGGTGGTTTGTTCTCCAAGCATGTTGTTTAGTTTCTGAACATTTTGTCAGTCTACAAAACGTTAAGTCATGTGATGACGAAACCACATGATGAACTAACCACATAAGACCTATCAAAACAGAAGAGAACTGAAATAAGACACTTCAACCAAAGTTCCGCTGATGATAATATCTAGCCTGGTGATGAAATGTTCAGAAACTAAACAACAAGCTCAGAGAACAAACCACCACCAACATTCTAATATAGTTTATATACAAAAAAATTTAAAAGCTGGCAGTGAAGGTTGCAAATGATGATCATGTGACCACAGATTATTCCAATGTCATAATTGCAAGCTGATTGCCAATGTCTAAATGTCCATGGGGACACATTGTAGATCCATTGTAAGTCCTCATTCAGTGCTGTCATAACTCTGAAGAGTGGCTGGATGAGTGGCTGTTCAGTGATGACTACTTGTATTTGGGGCAACTATTCTACTTTTAGACAGCTTGAAACTGTACAAATTTAAATCTCGTTTTGTATTTGGTAATCCTAAATGTGTTTCTAATACAGCCTTTAGTATAGATTTTGGCCTGATTAGAGTAGAAACAAGGGCCTGGATAGTAATATTTAATTATTGGCTCAAACCCATCTATCAACTCATTGGATTGCTCCACTGTTTTCAGTGAAACCTTCCAATATACCAGGAAGAAGTCACTCAAGCAGAAACTGATTTCATGCAGCCTTTCCTGGATTGCTTTATGTAACTGTGAGTGTCCCCAGGCAAAAAAATATGATTGAATGATGATCCCTAGAAATGGAGTTATTGTACAACATAACCAGAACTAATTATCCAGCCTTTTCAAAATGCTATTAATATTTAACAGGAGCGTTAATAATTTTCTGTTTTCATACACCTATACATCAAAAATACCAATGGACCTTTACTAGGGCATGTTGCAGTGCCCTTCATTCTATGATATCATAGAATGAATAATACAATAATACTCCTGTAAACACTTTTTCTTTGTAATGTGGCACGGAATAAGTTGAATTGATCGTATATGTTCTTTTATACTGTTGATTTAATCTGATTATGCCTCAAAGCCTTATTTTCCCTCATCTAGCTCTAACATTTGTGGCCATTTGACTTCTCAGTTGATTTCCCACTTTCCTTCTTATGTTTTACATTTAATGCTGTTCTTCAAGTATTAAACAGAAGCCATGGTTTTGTGTTACATTAAGTATGTTCATTGTGACACCAATGCAAAAATGCATCCATCTCTAAGACCACTGTATTGATCTCTTACATTTCATTTCTCCCTAAATATCCTATTAATACTTTCTACCACCACCAATATGAACATTCTCCCCTCATATGCCATAAATCCAATATCCACAAATCATTAGACTATAAGGGACCAAAAGGCTCTTGTTTTTATTGCAATGGATTATGCTGGCTTCTCCACTGGGAAAAAAAGTTAATTAACAAAATATTGCAGTCCTATCCATAATGAAATACTTCTTTTTGCAATAATATCACCACATACAGTGAAGAGGTGTGTTCACAGGCATTGCTTATTAGATTATTTGTTCCTATTATAATTTAGACAGCAGTCTATATCTATACTATCAAGTTGGTTATAGCTAAATACATTGAATCCAAATGGATTATAGTATGGATATATTAAGTGATGGCAACATTTCAATAGTTCCCCCAAACTAAAGAATTTGCCTAGTATTACAGGTAGTCCTCGACGTATGACCACAATTGAGCCCCAAATTTGTTGCTAAGCAACAGTTAAGTGAACTTTGCCCCATTTTATGACCTTTCTTGCCACAGTTGTTATGGTATGGATATATTAAGTGAAGTGAATCACTACAGTTGTTAAATTAGTAACATGGCTTCCTCATTGAGTTTGCTTGTCAGAAGGTCGGACAAGGTGATGATACGATCCTGGGACACTGCAAGCATCATAAATGAGTCAGTTGCTAAGATCTGAATTTTGATATGTGATCATGGGGAATGCTGCAACAGTTGTGTGAAAAATGGTCATAAGTCACTTTTTTCAGTGCTGTTTGAACTTTGAACGGTCACTAAATGAACTGTTATAAATTGAGAACTATCTGTAATTAATCCTAGTATTAATCTGTTTTCTCAACCCAAAATAAATATTCAGGTTTTTTTTAAAGCAATACAACAAATAGGAATGAAATGTGGTATACAGCAAATTGTAAAAGTGACATATTAATTGCCCTTCTCCTTTTATGTGTGAATTTGCTATTCACACCTAGTACTGTACAGTATGCCTGCAGAAACTTTATATCAAACTTCCTGCCTTCGAGACATGTTGGGCATCAGCATCTGTAATTCTGTCAAAAGCTCTTCAGCAATTCTGGTTGGAAATTATGGGAGCTGAGGTCCAACATTTCTGGAGGGTATCCAATTCGAAAGGGAATATAAACAGTGCTAGTAGTAAAGTATATTGTTGTATATTGTTGTGTCCACAAAGTCACAAAGAGGGGGATTAAGTACGCCATGATTAGTAAAAATGATCAAGATTATACACGCGATAGGGCCCATTTGTCAACGTGTCCCGTTAAAAGCTATTGGCTGGGCACATGATCTATGCGTCTGAAGGGCTGTTTTGAGCGAGAGAACTCCGAACAGCGTGAGTTCCCAATGAAGAGCCCCCCAAAAGCAAAAGGACAGCGAGACAATCCATTCCGGGCTTGGCTGCTTCGGTCCGGGTGGGTCTGTTCCGGCTGCCCGGTACTTTGTGTTTTGCAATCCGGATCTTCTGCATGCAAGCGCCGGCGGGAAAAACGAACCACCAAGCAACCATTGGCGAGGCCCTGCACGTGCCGGCGAGGGGCTGGCTCGAACTCTGCGCCCGCCTCATTGGTCCGGGGCCGCGCGCCGCCGCGCGCCCCCGTGAAGCGCGTCCTCTCGGAGGGGTGGGTGCTGGGCTCGCGCTCAGCTAAGCGCATGCTCAGTGCGGATGGGGCAGCCGGAGATGGTGGTGCTAGGCTGATGGCGGCGCAGGCAGCACTGCGCTGAAGACGCTCAGGGAGCCTGTCTCCATCCGACCGCTGCTGCCTCGCCATGGGCAATGAGGCCAGCCTAGAGGGCGGGGGAGCCGAGGGGCAGCTGCCCCCCGGCCTAGCCGCGGGTCCCTCCACCTCGCCTGGATCCGCCAAGCCACCTTCAGCACCAAGCAGTGGAGGACAGCTCCCACCGGGCAGGGCGCCTGCCGCTGCACCGGGCCCCGCGCAGCCTCACGGACCCTCCGCCAGGTGGGAGCCACAGACTATCCGGGCTGGGCGAAGTATCACAGGAGAAGTCGCGCGGGGGCAACTTCGGTTGACTGAGCCCAGGAGGATGGAGGCTGTGTACTAGTTTGGGCTGGAAGGAGCGGGGGATTAAGGGCGAAGTGCAGCTAGGAACCCATGCTGCGGAGCGTGTCGCCCTGCTGAGTATCAACTGGAGCTGAGAGCAAAAGCTCTATAGTAAAAGGGAAGGCGCAATCCGTGGAGCCTATGAGAAAAGAGGGAAGGAATTTGGGGTGCACTAGGACGATTTATAACTGCGCTGCCGAAGAAGGCTAGGTATAGTGGGGTATCTTTATGAGAATAGTGCATATGGGGAAAAAAGAAAGGTGGTTTGGCCTGAGTTTGCCATGTGCTTCTAATGTTGAGGAAATAACATGTTTTCGAGATTACGAGAGATGCAACTCAGAGCACATTGGATGACCCCCCTTTTTCAGAACCAAACGTCTTATTTTAAGAATGTTGCTAATAGGTTCGGTTTATGCTATGGCTTTGATGTTGTATCAAGCGGAGCTCTGATAAGATCTAATGGCGATGTCTAGAAATATTGGATTGGGGACCATTCAAGCTTAAATAATTTTTTAAGATAGGGAATGGAGAAATCTCTCCATGTTTGGAAATTTGAGCTAGAGTGTAGGAAGATGAATATGGCAAGAAGATGGAGGTGAAGAGAGAAGCATGTGCATATCAACTGGATGAGGACCTGATTTCACAAAGGGTGCCGTAGTGCAGGCTAGTATCAGAGAGAGGGGAGCCAAGAAACATGAATGGGATGCTGATTACCCAGCAAAAGATGGGATGAGTGGCATGCAAAAAAGAAAGGAATGGACATGGTTTGTGGGTAAGGAGCCACAAGTAGTTTCCCCAAAGCTACTGATTGTCAGGAATATGTCTGGCTTGAGTTATGAAAAAAAAAAACCAAATATTTCTATATGCTTCTATTTCATGTACACTTGTCATACTGATGTGATGTTTGCCTACAAAGACACAATTCTTCATGCGTAAGCACAAAGTGCACCTATTCTAATTGCATTCAGTTACAATATAAATTTAAATAGTTATGTAATTGATGATTTATCCACCATGTTCAATCCAATATAAATGCTTGTTATTGTTTCCCTAATAAAAACAAACATCACGACGTTTTGTACATTTAAAGCATTATTAATTCTCATAAAGTAATAAATCTTTGGTACTGGAAAGCACTGCAGATGGGAAAACATTAGTAGCAGTTTAAAAATAGTTTAAAACATCAGGAGAGTAATACTTTTCCAGCATTCAAAGCTTGTACTAAAAATCAAGAATATACATATAGAGCTTTTTAATGTTGAAAAAGTGGACAGAAATGTATTACATACATGTTTTAAAAGTAATGTCCATATATTTATTGATTACTCCATTACTCCATGGGAAATATAATGATGAATTCTGGAAGAAATCAAATAGCTTGCTATATTGTAAGATTTTGTTTCGATCCAAATTGGAGACTTATTTATTTTTCAGTGATGAAAACATTTTGTTCTGTTGAACTGAATTTTTCACAGCATCTGATTTTCTACAGAAATTTGGAAGAAGGAACATACAGTGCAGTTTTGATAGTCTGTGAGAATATTTCTCTTTTTCTCAAGCAAGCATTATCCATTTTACACTTCAAATATGTGTTCTGATGATGCATTTAATTGTTAAATTCACCTGTGAAACCATAGTTTTTAGCAGAATTGCCATCTGTATAATGTTAAATTGTGACAGTGATTTCATTCTGCAGGGTCCAAGTTTACACATTACTCCCCAGCTGAGTCTAGGGAAATGTAGGCCAAGCATCAGTGATCATGCAAGAGAAATTCATGCAGACATGAAAATAAATGGATGTTGAAATGTTCAGGCAAATTTGTATAAACACATGGTGAGGTGTGTAAGCGAGTCTGAGTAATATTGCACATGTGTACAGATAACATTGAAAGAAAAGAAGCATTCTCATGTGGGGACCTGCAGCAGGATGATCTGGTTCCTCTGAGCCAGATCTACTTGCCTCTGGAAGGTTTCTTTAATTCTGCAGTCTGGATTCATGTATGCACCATAAAGTGGTACTGTGTGTCTTATTTTGAGGCATCTGCGCATTGAAGCTTTTCTGTGACACTTCTGCCATGGTGGTTGAAGAGAGAGCTGGGAAGCCATCCAAACACTAATACATCAGTGCAAAAGTACTATATTGTTTTCCCCAAGACCCAGACAATCAGCAGAACCCTGTTCTTTCAAAATAGGCATTCTATCATGTCCTGACCTGATTAATGAATGTTTATTTGGTCAGACTTTTATTCTTCTGCTTAGAGAAAGTGCTGGAAAAGTCATGAATATCGGCAAGTGTGTGTGATTGTGTGTGTGTGTGCACATATAGATAGATAGTAGCCATGTTATTGTTGCAGTAAAATAAGTGTTTAGAAGTGTTAAGAGAACATCCATATGGATTAGGTTGCAAATATTAATTAAAGGTGTTGTCTCAAGCAATAGAATTTATCTGATTTCATTTTAAGAAAACTTGTTTTGCTTATTGAAAGATATAGTTATGAAGTGAATTGACTGCAGTGCATACTATTACTAGTGACTGTTTCAGAAGCTAAATGTGAGAGAAGTTGATAGCAAATATGGGAATGTAAAAATATGCAATAATAAATCTAATATAGACCAATATTATTGCAGTGAGTAGCAATTTGAAGAAACAGCTAAAGATAACATTAAATCACATGTTTTACATGCAAACTTTTTCAGATTTAATTCCTATTTGTTCTAAGAAAGGTTGGAAATATTTTTGCCCGAACTTTTATTTCAAGTTTGTCTATGGAGTTCTATACCAATGGTCTAAGTTGATATGAGGTAGTTTCTTACTTTAATGGATGTGTAATAGTGAATAGAAAAGTTATTATTAGTATTATAGTTTGTTTAGACTGATGTTATAATCCCTATTGTTTTAATCTTTTCTTATGGCATGACAATTTATCCCAGTGGAGTCATGTGCAGCTGAAATGGCCTATAAACCTAAATAAAAAATAATTCCCAGTGACTAATTCTTTCAAACTTTTGTATTAATTATAAAGTTGGACTGCTAGACATACATAGAGAACCCCATAGGGTATTCAGAATGAATTTGCAAAAAATTGTGTTGTTAATTTTTTAGATAGACAGCTTGTTGCCTCCAGTTATATTAATTCCATTCCTCCTAATATGACTGCAGTATAACAATGTAAATTATTCTTTTATTGCTATTTTTTGAATTGTTACAGTCTACTTCTTACAAAATATATTAGCCTTGGGCAAAATCTAAAAATCTGAAACACTAGTTATTTTCTTTTTATCATATACATAAATGTCTTTTTCTAACTTGTTGCCACTGAAAAATCTAGGCTATTGATAGAATCGCTTGTTTTGTGAGATGAGCAGTTATATAAACTGCACAAATAAATAAATAGTGCTCTGATCATGTTGATTTAAAACCAGATGAACAAAGGAACAGAAGATTTGGAACTTTGTAAAAGGTTTATGATTATGGGAAAATAAATTAATTTGCTATATGAATCAGTGAACTTAAAGCAAGAGTTGAAGTCCACAAGTCATAAAGGGGCCGTAGTTGCTCACCTGGGCAACATAGTGAAATTTAATCTACATGAGATGGAAGCACTACTGATGAATGGTTTTGGTGTTCTGCTGAGTCCTGTTCAACTTGTTCTGCAGGCAGGTCATGAAGCATCTTCTTCTAGCAGCTCATGCTAATAAGCCACCTGTGACTCTACCTTGATAGAGAAGGATGGGTTTTAATGGACTATGTGCTGTAGTAATCTCCCATTTAAGTTGCAGGCTGCAATGCCTTGTACATTAAACAGGTTTTAATTACATTCTAGACAATTCAGTTAATATACAGTAAAGCTCCTAGAATTCTGCCTAGGAATTATGAATCAAGTTGTTGCTGCTAGTATGTAATTCATCATTTTCCCTAGTTTTCATACCAAGGCCTGGTTCAAAAGGTTGGTTTTAAATCCTGTAAAATCCTGCAGGGCTTGAGAAGCTATTATGAGAAGGATCAACTTATTTTATGCATAACTTAAAATTATATTCTGAAATCTGTCTCCAAATGTCCCTTAGTATGAAAAGAGGCTGGGTAGCAGTGAAAAAGTACCTTTTCAGCCCAATTCATTAGAAAACATGTTAGTTCCTATGCTGATATAATTTGATATAATGAAGCAAATACATTTTAATTCTTTCAGACTTTTGTGTCACAGAATTTATATTAAACGTTATAAATCTTACTCCTCTATGCTTATGTTTAGATGGCTTCACTGATATAGGATATTTTAAAATATTCTTCATGATACCTTTAGTTTTATTTTTTGGTTATGTTAAGATTGTGATTGCTTTGGTGATCAATACTTCAATTTCTAGGAAAGAATCCTAGCATTAGTTGAAGTGGTGCCAGTCTCATAGGTAGACATTCCACCTAGGAAGTGGATATGGAACAGGGGAAACTTTGCTCCCAACTTCTCACTATCTTGTGATCGACCCAATTTTATGACTTTTTGTGGGTCATATGGTCATTAAGTGAACCCATTATTCGGTATGGGGTGTTTTGGGCAAAAATCAAAAGTAAATGCGAGGTTTCAGGAAAAATGTCTTAAATTGTGGTCATGAGACCATGGGATACTGTGAATGGCTGTAAATGCAGGCTGATTGCCGAGTGCCCAAAATGCAGACCACAGGGAGGCAGACAGAACTTCGGAACCAGGTTGTATTTACCTTTGGGGGAGGGGGTTCGTCAGAACTTTGAACAGTTGCTAAGCAACTGGTCCCAAAGCAAGGACTATCTGTAATTTCAGACATTCTTGTAAAAAAATTCATAAGTTGACTAGAAAGCTTTGCTTACAGAGAGGCCCATACGTTGCATCTATAAAATAAATAATTAGCAAGGTTTATGATATTAGCTGAGTCAACTTGTGCCTCTTATACTAAGAAAACTCATGCTAAGATAATGGAATCTTGAGTATTGTGAGCTTCTTTTAAATATTATAGAGATATGTTAAATAGATTGGAATGTGATAGTTTCAAACCAGAGATACAATATAATATATATTATATAATATATATACAAATCTGTGATTATGATAGTTAATATACAATAACATACAAGTCTGTGATTATGACAGTTAACATAACTAAATGCATTTTATGATGTTTCGCAGTTAAAACAGGTATGGTAGGTTGACCTAACTATTTATATGTAAAACTAATGAAAATAATCATCCTGCAAATACGTTTATAAATCATAATATAGGATCTGAACAGGAAAGTGATTACAAAGGTAATAAATGGGAACTGGCATGGGACGTTTTGTATTTTCTTTTAAAATTTAGTTTATTTTAATATAGACAAAATATATGTTATGAAAAACACTGGGGAGATACATCTGTAAAGCAGTATTTGCAGGTAATCAGTCAAAAACATGCATGTTTCCTAACAAGATCTTAAGGTTTGGGGAAACCTGTACCTTGATCTATTTGTGGTAGAGATACTAACAGGGTATTAATAAGTCTGCTAAGAGCATCTTGCTAATCCTTAGGGCTAAATCAAAACTTCCACAGCTCATGTAAGTACCTGGATCTGGCTGTTGTAAAGTTTGAGTGCATGAACAGTTTTCACTGTTCTTCTCACAGACCCTAACTTCATAAACTCGTTTTCTGCTTTTCCAAAGTAGCCTCCTCATAATCTTTAACATTCTACCACCATGCAAGAAGAGATCATGATTTTATTTTACATCTGTTAGAGAACCTGTTTTATAAATATAACTACTTATCTCATGTGAGAAAGGAATGAAGGGAATTCTATGAATCAGTTAGCTTGAATGACTGTGCAGCGTGGTGGTTAAGTCTTGGTCTAGAATTAGAAAAACTCTCAGCCATTGAAATTTACTGGGGATCTTTGGACTAATTACACTCTCTCAGTCCACCTTCTGAAAGAGTAAACACTATGTATGTCTTCTTGATGCCCTGGAGGAAAAGCCAAATATAATTCTAACAATTAAATGGTAAATAAATTGTAATCTGATTTCCTCACATATATGACAATTTTAGAGCCAACCTCTCTTGTATACTTCAGTGTTTTCTGTCTGTATGGAAACCTAGGGTCAATTAAGTTGATAGAGCAAAGTTTTTATAACTTCATATCACTCCATTATTGTTTATTTTGAAAAGATACCCATTTAAATCCAATCAACAAAATCATCCCTTGTGATCTTCCAAAGGCTTGATCCCTACAGAATTGACATATCAAGTTATGTATTTCCTTTTTCCCCTGTAAGTGCCCTTTTACATCGATAAAGGGAGTATTACTAGCCTGTAATTATTCTCTTTTCCTAAGTTGGTCCTCTGGCTCTCAGTCCTTATTGGTTCCTAGGAGGAAGAAAACAATTACTTATTGCTGGCTGGCTGTAGCTGGTCTGCATCTTTGCAAGGCTTGGGAAACTGTAAGGCTCTGCTATTCCTTTCACACTATAGTAACTTCTAAGGCTCATTATTCACTCCACCAACTATTTTAGTCTCTCTTTCCCCATGCATAATAGGCTGCTGTTAGTTTCCAGTGCACTCTCCTTTCTGTCTTCCACTAACACCTGCATCTGTGCCTTCATTTTTTTCTTTTTTATCCCACTGCTGTAGAGGTGAGGTTTCTTGTTCTCTTAAAGTCTCTGGGAAACAATCCATAAGGAAGGAATGCAATTCATATGGGGAAAAGAAATTAGGTCAGCAACTTTGAGTCTTCTCTACATTTCCTCACTGTAGAGTAGCCTGCCATTTGAAATAAAGTTAGCACTATCCTATTGTCATCCTGGAAGAACAGTCAACAGCATCTCTTCATTTTTCTGGAGGATGATGTTAAGGGTTAAGAGATGGTTTACGTTACTTTGGCTATTTTTAATTTATATTTTCCTTTCTTCATTGAAAGCTGTGAAAATGTAGAATGCATTGGGCGATATCCAAATGCGATAAATAAACATCCATTGTAAAGGCCTCCATAGTGCACTTCCACTGCCATTTTACAAAAATGCTTTGCTTTTAATGTTGTTTACTATCTTAACATCTAGTGAATATATAGTTGGGAGCATGGATGAAGATTCTGCCAAAATCCACACTGTGAAATGGAGCAGGATAATTCTGAACAGATTTTCATTTCTTAGCAAGATGCAAGACAGTATAAGTCTAATCGTTTCTCATTTTGGTCTTCTATGAAACTCTAAATTCTGGAGTTCTGGTATTGTATGGTAGATAGCATTACAGTACTATTCCAAACAGAAATGAGGATTCACTTTTGTCATTTACATTAAATGATATGGTGGAGAGTGGGAAAAGAGGAGAAATATTACATTCAGTTAAGTAATAAGCTGTCCTGCAGTCAGAGTGACCCTATACTAGTCCATGATGGCTCATTCCATTCACAGCATCTTATGAGAAATTGATTATTTTTGATAATTTGATAGATTTCATTGTTGCTTAGACTCTTCTCCTGACAGTGTTTAGGATATTGCTTAGGAGTTGCAATAACCACTTAACCTAGCTTAGTTATCAATAAAGGGGAAAAAGACAAATTATTTCTTTGTATTTCTGCTTCTGTGAGAGCCAACGAGTCTGCATCAGGAAGGGACATCTTCCCCATTAATTTATATACTACTACTTTTCTTTTAATAGCCCTGTTGGTCTGAAAGTTGGCAAGAATGTTCCACTGCAAATTTTGTCATATTCTGTCCAGATACAATGAAATTATGGGCACTTGTAAAAGGAGTTCAGCTTTAAACCTCTTGCTCACTGATTTTTATGATGTTCGGTCCTCTGTACTCCCTATGGTCAGGTTAATTGGTAAGCTCCATCCTATTCTGTTAAAAAAACAAAAAAGAGTTAGAGCCATTTATGTTTATCCTATAGTTTACTATAGGGGTACAGAGTTTAGCTTTCAACTCCGACTCCAAATGTAGAAATCAAATTGAATTGAAACAGCAATATGTTTGTGGGCATCAGTATATCCCCAGAGACTTTCCTTGTGCCCACCAGGCTGCCTATCTCACCTGTCTTTTTAAAAGTTTATTTAATGTAGCAAATTAAATAGGATGTTGCATGTTACAAAGCAAAGCAAAACTAATCACCAACCTTTAGCATCATATTTATTTTGAAGTTTGGACCTACAAAAATCCCACTAGAATAATAAAGGGGATTGAGGTGGGTGAGCTTCTATACTTCTTAGTAAATAGGCAGCATGCCTACTGTGACAATCATTTTGTAGGCAAGTCTCCTATAACAACAATTTGTGAGTGTTCTACCACATGCTCTCAAAATTCCAAATGTATTTCTGGCTCGAAAAGATGCCTTGTTCATGGACCACCTCCAAAATGGGATGAACTGCACTGGATAATTTCCAAAACTTCAGACTAGGCCCCCAAATTACATTGGGCAGGCAGTTTTTGCAGCCTTAATATATAGAAACATCCATGCTGGGTAAATTCTCAAATCTTTCCTAGAAATCTATTTTAATTTGTTTTTCTAAACTGCTGGCTCTATTCTTTTTAACACCATTGTTGTATCTTAGAATGCAAATCTTCTGGATAAGGGCCATGCCACTGCTGTGTTTTGTGTGGTGACACTACTAAGCAAATGTAAAATGGTAACAGCGATAGCATACTTCAGCAGAAAGGAAGCTTTCTGAACAGCTGTTGCAAAATCTAAGTGATGGCAATAGAAGAAACAGTCAAGTCCAAGAGAAATAGCCCAGATGGCTGACTGAGATTAAAAAGAGAGCTTCAATTAATCAATGATCAAGTCATTAATTGCACAGATTAGTCGATTAATGTTGTTAAGCCTCCATCTTATTCCAAGAAACATGCAATAATTGCTTCTCACTTACCATTTGTTTTGTTATTTTCATTTTCTTCCCCAAACTTAGTGCCTAGTATTATTTTGTCTTTAGAAATGTATTGGCTCTTGTCATATTATTCCTTTCAGCTATCAGCTTTAATGGCTTTGTTTTTCACATGTTTCTATTGCATCTACCTCATCTAGCCACTCTTAGGTAGATTTGTTGCTGGTAGTTTGTTAGTACTTGGTGTTCTGTGCCTGCTGAAGAGAAGTAGATAGGCTACTGTTATTGTCCCAATGTTAGTCAACATCTTTACAAACAGTTTCAGTAAAAGAACAGATGAGATACTTATCAAATTTGTAGGTAACTCCAATTCAGGTGGAGCAATTATATTTTAGAAGACAAAAAGGATTGAAGAATGTATTGATGGGTTGAAGAACTGGGTTAAACTATTAAAACAAATTGTCAGAGGATGTAATATGAAATTGTGCATTTAAGTGGAAGAATCGGTTATAGAATTTAACTAGAAAATCTGTGACCTGTTGAGTCATCCTTTCAGAGATATTTCCTTACCGGATTCCTCAGTGTTTTCAACAGTGATAGAGCTTCTAATACACTACTTGAAAAATTCTTAAAAATTCAGAGAGATATTCATACATGTATCTGCCTTGAAAGTAGCCCATCTTGAATTGTATACAGTGGTACCTTGATACTCATCATTAATTGTTCAGGGCGGTGTGATGAGTATCAAAAATGATGACTACCAAACAGATTATTCCCATAAGGAATAATGTAGTGAGTCACAAGGCAGCTGACACTGAAAGGTTTTAGCTTATGCATTGAGTACCAAACAAATGATGAGTACTGGGACAAAATGTTCATGTCAAAATGCATTGAATACCAAATTCAATGCGTTTTGAAAAAAGTTGAGTACCAAGGTACTACTGTAGTATAGTCAAACATCAGGAGTTGACAACAGGAAATGTTTTGTGACATTTTGTATTATGTCATAAAATATTTTATAAAATTTGCCAAATTTTAATTCAATGGCAGTCATAGGCCCTGGATTTTGGATGCATTCAGTAAGTCATCCCATTTGAGTTACTTTGCTTGAAAAAGTTTTGCCTATGATGCACCATTTTGCCCACCTAAGGGTTATAAACACAAGAATTTTAGACAACCTTTGACATGTTGGGTTATCAGAATGATCGAGAGCAAAAAAGCAGTGGGAATGGGAGTGACTTCTGACTTCGCCTGTGTCCTGTCCCAGGTCAAGCACACACAAATACGTAAAGGGGTGGGTTTGTGCTCTTTACCGAATGAGCTTGCAAACATACGCACTTAACAGTATATAGACAAAAGTTTTAGTAATATATATAGGTAGATGTTATAGATAGAGGTAGATTTTTTTCCAGATGCTTTACTATTTGCCAACTTTCTCTAGCATGTTACTCTCCCATATTGGCTGGGATTATAAACCACATGTGTCTGGATAGCTCCGGTGGTATGTGGTCTCCATTTTCCAGGGACAAGTCACCATGATCTCAATACTGACAGAGATGAAATTTTATTTAACTATTCAGCCTTTTCTGTCAGGGGTGTTTTTTCATACTAGAGTTTTCTGTCATATAATTGTGGGAAGTATTACAAGTGATAACTGTTTGGTTGAAATGATTTGGCTTTAGTTATCTATTAATTTTTAAATCAAAAATGTCTTCAATATGTTGTTATGGATGTACAGGAAGGAACCATTTCAATATCTTACAAGAAAGCTCATAGCCCTTTCAGGATGCTTCTGCTCAAAGATCCTTCTATAATTGGAGAAGTGAAGAGCAGAAGAATATCCATAGATGGAGTGGAACATTGAAAACTTATCTTTGGGTGGTACTGCCAGTCCCCAAATAGTATTCTTTATTACTTTATATAGTAATTGGCTTGGGAGAGCATTGCAGGGTAGAAAGGGAAAAGATACTTTCCTTTTCTTGAAACCTCCCCTTGAGAATGTGCCAGATTTAAATTTATGAATTATTTAAAACTTTATTTTAACAGGAATACCACAATTAGAGTACCAAAATTTGTCACACTGTAAAACATTTGGATAATTGCTTTTGCCTTCAATTCACTAGCAGTGGAGGATAGTGAAATTACTAGACTCAGTTTGTGTTACTAGCAGAGAACTTAAATTGTCTGCGTAGGCACTGCCTTGTCTTCTCTCTCTTTTATTGACTATGCTAAAGTAGAGGCATGAACGAGATAATGGCTTTTCTCAATCACTGAAGTGCTGTGAACATAGCCAAGGTTTTCTTATTTTCTGCTTGCATTGAAAACCTTGTTCTCTACATTCCCAAGTACAGGCACGCACATAAACACACATATATGCTTTGTTTCTTAGTTTTAACAATATTGTTCCATCAGGCTCTTTTTGCAAATGTTTGTACAGCCTGTAACATAAATGCACATGTGTGTTAGGAGTAAAAAGTGAGGTGATAAATGTCATCTTTACCTTAGGGAGCAATTTGTTAATGGGGCTGGGATTTTCTAGTTGTCCGTTTTTAAAATATTGCTATTGATTTATATATATATATTATATATATATATATATTGATTGTTTTATTGCAGTTGTCAGCTGTTCTGAGTCCTTTGGAAATGGGGAGGTTAAAAACTGAAAGAACCAGAACAAGACTCTAAAACATAACCTGTATATAAATAATAATTATGGATCAGGTAGGAAGTATCACTTAGAATGAGCCTTGTCCCACTCATGTCCCCCAAAACCTGCACTTGTTCAGTAATTTCCAGGAATACAGCTGCTACCCACTGGATTCCTATATTGCACTAAGCCACAATATAATTTATTAGGTTTGTTGGCACAATGTGTGAATCCAGTATTGCAAATTTGTAACCACCATAGCTGATGGCTCTTTATCGTATATGAATGTAGTTGTTATGCCTTATCCAACTGCCTATGGCTCAAACAAACAATAGTTTAGTTCAATACAATACCTAAATCTACCCACTGAAACATAACAGGTGCCACCTTTCTTGTTACCACATTAGGGCTAATTCTGTTGCGAGTAGTTGAGGAATGATATTGTAGGATTTGGGGAGGAGATAGCAGATAGTACCTTTGTTCCAGTAAGCCCAGTACTCTTGCCTTGCTCTCTAGCTTGAACAATAATTCATGGGGTTTTTTTAAAAAAAAATGCACATCTGGTATTTTTCTGTCCTATTTCTACTTTTCTTCCTCTTCCACCCTCTGTTTTCACAATCTGGTTGCTTTAATACTTATGGAAAGCTGCCAGAGGGCACTGATAATTAATCTGTGAGGGTGTATAAAAATTCCTCAGAAAACAGACTCAAGGCTTCAAAGTGAGTTCTACTAAAGCTATATTTAGAGAAGAAATGAAGTGGCAACAGATTCACCAAGAGTAGGGCGGTGCTCACCTGATAACTTACATGAGGAGCAAAAAAATGGGCCCAGCGATCACTTACACGTATGGGAAGTCAGTTGGAAGAGGGCTTCATGGTGAAACTGATGAGATGAGAGCATTTTTAAAACGCTTGGGCTTCTGCATTTGGGACAACACACAATGTGCAATGGCATAATTTCACCTTCAGGAGACACACAGTTTAGAACCAACTCTATCTCCATTTTATAGCTAAGCTGATAAGGGTCAGAAGGAGGAAGATGAAACTTGTCTCCCAGATTACAAATTCCTGCCACATAATTGTGTAATTGACCATGAAAGTGTGACTGTTTCTTCTCTGGTGACTACAATACACATTTTTATAACTAATTGTGAAAAAGAAGGCTCAAACTCAAAACTGTAAACATTATTACCTATATTATTTTCTAGTGATTTATCTGTATGTATACATTTATGTTCCTCATTTCCCACAGGAGCTCAAGGTAGCTTATTCAGGAGGCATTCATTTTTATCTCTCCAGCAAACCTTTGAGATAGGTTGGGCCAAGAATAAGTGACCCAGGTCACCCAGTGAGTTTCCAAAGCTGAACATGGATTTGAATCTTGGTCTCCCCAATCTTTAACCAATAAACCACTCTACATGGCTCACAGTGTATCTGTTGAATGCTGGCTCATGTATTTTTTTTCCTGCTTGAAAATGTATTATCAAAATAGACATATCAGAAACCATATCATTCTGCAAGCAAATCAAAGAATAAAATAGCTGGTTCTAGTTACTGCTTTGCTTAGCATAGCAGCTATAAACACCAGTTATTGCAAGCTGATATAATTCCACTTATTTATTGCTACTTTTCATACTCTGATCAATGCAACATAGCTGTCAGCTATTATTAGTCGTTACAAGACATTCTGCAAAAAGGATAAGGCTTAACTGAATCATCCAAAGTTGTCAACATTTAATGTACTCAGCAATATGTGACAGAAAAGCTTAACAATAACTCACCAGTTAAATTCCTGCAGTATAACTTTCTTGTGAATCATTTTGCTTCCTTGAGAATGGATAGTGTATGTTCTAATGATGTGCAAATATTTTCCTGTCTGGCTCAAACTGATTAATAAAATTCAGCCACAACAGCCCAACCTATGGGCACCATCATCCAATAGCACTAGCATCTTAATCTTCTTCATATCTTTCATCTTTAGAGTTTTGTTTTGTTTTTTTTTGAAACCCCAGACTTTTCCATTTAGATCTTAGATTTTCAGCTCCTTACCTCACTTCAGTCCCCTTTCCCTCCTCATACAATTACATTTTCTAACTACAGAACTCCTAAGTTCCTGTTTTCCAGGTCACTGAACATGTCTCAGTTTTTTTAAACACATTGATTCCTGACATTCAGCTTTTCATTCCTTCATTTTCTTTCTTGCTGTAATAATATAGGAATGGGAATGGGAATATAGGAATATTCTTTATGGGCCAAGTGTGATTGGACACACTCTCTGGTGCATAAGCTCTCAGCGTACATACAAACAACAAAGTGATAAGTCATAGATCATAAATCATAAGATACAATCATCAACCAACAATGATATATTGTTCCTGTGTTGTTTTCTGTATTTAATTTCTATGGAAAAGTGGAAGATTTTTCTTCCCTGCTTTTTCATTGGTCTATCCTTTCCTTTAGTTCTAGTCCTGTTTTAAATTGTAGTATAACATTAGAACAGTACAAGAGGATCTATGAAAGATACAGCTAGTCCAGCATTCTATTTCCTATGTTGCCTTTGGGAAGTATTGTAAAGAAACATGCATGCTTGGGGCAGTGCAGTATAGAGCTAATCATAACAAATTATTCATGGACCAATAGTTTTGAACCTTATTTTTCTGGGTGATCTTTCCTAGCAAGATCAGCCAAGATGGAGCCTCTTAGATGTAATGTTGTATCTGATGAAAATTCCCAGTGGTGCTATTTTGAAAAAAAAAAAAAAAAGGTTTGCTTCTCTTTCTGCCAGAATATTGTTGAGGTAAAAAAAATATGTTGTGGAATGAGTTCCATTAACCATTTCTGAAAAGAACAGAGACATGGTTGAAACAGTTATGAGTTCTACTGAATAGCCTTGAATTGCTATTATTTTCATGTAGGACTTTTGTGCCTATGAAAACTGCATGACAGACTGAAGGATATAAAGATAGATACATATCACATCCTACTCTTGCTGCAAATGACTGCAAAATGCTTCTGCTGTGTTGTCATTCATTCTGAAAAGCAGGTATGTTCCCAGTTGTCCCTATTGCTGCAGAGCAATGGAGCAGGAGAACATATTTGCTTCTGAGCTAGTTAAACAGCTTACAAAGGGGAAAAGAGGTTAGCAACAGTAAGTTAGTGTAGACTAGGTACTCATGAGGGCCTGATGCTGCTGTCCTGATGCTTTCCTTTTTTGTCACTCTACTCTGTCTTTCATGGTTTTGTGTCACCCTTTCCAGAATTTTCCATTCAGGACTGGCATTGCAGAAAAACCCAGGAAGCTGAGGTCTAGACATTTAGAGGCCATAAAGTTTGGGGAGGACAGCTCTGTATTTAAGAGAAAATAATGTAGTGAGCGCAACAATATTGTCAGCAGTTAAAAGATAAATTTTATGTTCCTTCTTTTTACTCCGTTACCTGCTATCTCTGTATATTATCAGTTGTGAGGCCAGTTTTTTTTTAGAGGTTTTTTTTTTTGGTTTCTTTTCATTTCGTACCTGCAATGATGCCCTAGAGGTTACCTGAAAAGATCTTGGGCATCTGTCAACAACTCAGTTAACATTTTGCCTGAGTTTTTGTTTGCTTGTAATGTATCTTGATACCGTATTAATAATTGATAGTAAACTTCATTCTTAATTGACTGCTATATTAATAATTCCTTTGTTTTGATTTTTTATCTAATTTAAAGAATTAGTTATTCCTTTGGTCTCCATTTTGCATATGACAGCATATTTTGAATATGATACTGAACTAAAAGAATATTAACCATCCTTATTTCTTTTACTTGGCTTATCCATACACAACATCCCATTGCTTTCATTTCATTTTCATACTTTCATTAGTACTTCAGCTGAACAAAAGGAGACATTTTCATGTTTGGGTCAGTGAATCCTGAGGAAGTTGCAAGGTTTTTTTGTACTATTAATTGAGCCATCTGCTTACTGAATCCAGGTTCCTCCTGGGCTACAAAGGAGGCCAAAGTAGTGATCCCCGGTTTATGCTGTGGTATTGGCCTGCTTGTCAGAGCATATAGTATCTCCTACCTTGAAAGAGGCAGTGGTTTGCCCCTCCTCAAAAGGCTGGCGTTGGGCCCAATAGTTTTTGACAATCATCATGCAGCCTCCAGCTTTCCTTTTCTGGTACGGTTATTGAGTATGTACAGTTGATAAGAACCTTGAAGGAAGCATTGTCTGGACCTGTTTCGGTCAGGTTTCAGATAGGTTTTAGTACCGAGACCGCTTTGGTCATGCTTGTAGATGACATGTGGTAGAACCAAGATGAAATTAGTCCATCCATCCTTGTGCTCTTTAATCCCTCAATGTTTTTTTTTTTTTTTTTAAATATATTTTATTAGATTTTATAGGGGTACAGGGGTAACATTAAGGTGCTTAGGAACCACCATGGAGGTGGGTATATTAAACATCCAAAAAAAGGAAGACAATCACAGATATATAGCTCAACTCAAGCTTCCCTCTCTAATTCCCTCATTTAATTTTACATATTCACATTAATGAGTTCTATATAAGTTTCAAACGGTCCTATCAAATATCAATTACATTTCAATTCTAAAAAATCCCAATCCTGTTTTTAAGCTTTACTAACTTACAATTACTATATTTCAATTAGCCTTAAATAGACATGTTATTAACACTTCGGGTGCCCTTTTTTTTTTTTTTACGTAATTATATCTGGTATATTGTTCTTACAACAACATTCCCATATCTTCTTCATTGATACCATTTTTTTTCTCTTATCACCCATCCCTCTTATTCTCCTTTTATTTCTAAATAATTCTCTTAAAATAAAAATATCAGGCCAACAAATAAATTTCTATCTAATTTAAATATATATTCTATCAATGCCTCTATATCTATAAAAATCTTTTTAAACCAGTAGATAAAGTTTACTTCTCCAATATATATCATATCTAAGACAAAGTAATATTACAAAGGGTATCCTCTTAAAAATTTCACGTATTCCATTAGTTGTTAAGTCAGTCAAGAAATCAAAGCCTTTTTAATCCCATTAGATAAGACTTTAAAATACATTTTTAAATCTAACTCTAGGCTTCTTTCTGTGCCATAATGGTTTCCATAGTGAGGTTCCTACATAATCAAACCACACTATTAAGGGGTCCATATTCTTTAACGCTTCAAATTGGTCAAAGTTCTCTTTCCTTTCTTCTAATAGCCTTTGGATGGTAAAAGCTGTTTTATTCCATGTTATATTTGCCAATTGTTTATCCACCTTTTCTCGATTTTCAATAGGTTGTATCTGAGTGTCAGTCTCTGTTGATGTTGGTATTGGTGTTTCAGACATCTCTGTTGAAGTTGTTGTATAGTCATCAGACTTCTCGATAGGTTGTGTTGGAAGTTGAATAAAATTAGTTTGTTTTGTGGTTTCCACAGTTTCTCTCAGTGTAGGGAAAAGAGATTGAAAAAAGGAGCTCACATCCTTTGCAGCTTCTAGAATTGTTTCCAATATAAGATCATAGTCCAGTTGTGTATTAAGTTCCATATCGATAGTAATAAGGCTTTTTAATCTTTAATCTTTAAGGAAGGCTCTGCTTCATAAGAATCAAGCAAGCATTCACCTTCAGTTTTCAATAGGCCAGCTGCATCGTTATCTTATCACTCTTTCAGGGTCATAGCCATTCCCAGCCATAAAGAAATATAATTGCAGTACCACTTTTCGACACAAGATGTCCTCAGCAAACCAGAAAATCCTTTTTTTTTTCTTTCCAAATAATAGATTTTTTATTTTTCGTGTTGAAAGAGATGAAGAAAGGGTTCAAAAATAATGAATACGTAGTTGTAACAATAATAGTCAAGAATAGAATGTTTTCAGGTCCCCTCAGTATTCCAAAATTTAAATAGTATCGAAATTAACTGGTTTTTATTTATATATTTTTTTTTCCAACGCTGTTTTTCCCCATTGCTCAAACGCTGCTTCCTCACGACAGGGAAATAGTTCAAAGAAAGCTTTTAACAGGAAAGTAGTTAGGGAAAAAAAAAGGGGGTAGGAAAGGTCTCACCCGGATTCTCCACGGGGGTTCTTTCGCTTAGATGTTCTTCTGGCTTTCAGCTGGTGCGACGAAGTGATCGTCCATTTTGAAGGGCGATCTTTTCCTCCGACGGCCCTAAGGAGAAAGTTCGAACTGGGGAGAGCCGCCGCTCTTCCCCAGTCGAGCAGGAGCCTCCTCTAGCGGTGGTCGCCTCTACGGGGCGACTTTCGACCCGATTAAGGGTCTACCGACGCAGGGAAACCAGCCGGTGGGAGAGAGAGATCTCTCCGTGCGACTGCTGGTGTCGCGATCCGGAACCGGAAGCCCCTCAATGTTTTTTTGATACTCTCACATGTCTTATTTTCTGAGCCAGGTCCGTGAGCTGGAGATTGGGGAAACTATTTTATAGGGGTTCTCTTTCTTTCTCCAGGGCTGAGTCCAGTTGATGTTGGCTGAGGTGTAGAAACTGCCCCTCTGTAGCATGCTGCAGGCTTCTGTTCTCTCTCCTTCTTTTCATTTCTACATGAAACCACTGCATGAGACCATCCACCAGTTTGTGGTTTGGTATCATCAATACAATGATGATACACAATTATATCTTTTGACCACAGGTAAGCCAACCGAGGCTGTCAAGGTTCTGTTTCAGAGACTGGAGAATATCTGCGTTTTGATGGGAAAGACCCATCAACCCAAGCTTTTGTCTAGGATGGGTATAGCCCCTTCTGAGGAGTATGAGTTGGTTACTGCCCAGTTTAGGCATCTTTGTTTCTTGGGGTTTGTTCTGTTAGTATTGGATAATTTTTATCATTTAACCATGTTCATATTTTTTACGAACTGCTTAGAATTGTTAGAGTCAGGCAGAGTACAAATTGAATTCAATAAATAAATAATGAAATATTAGTAAAATTTACTCTGACATGCTTCATACATTATTACTGCACTACTTAGTTCTATATTACTCTGCTCTAGATTTTTTTAAATCCACTGTTTCTGGTAGTTTAATGATAGCACCACTAATTCTGGTAGGCTTTAGTAACTTCTCTTGATAAAATAGCACTCAACAAACCAAAATTGAACCCTGCTTATATCTTTGTGCCTGTAGGGTGGGAATCCAGTTCAGTCAGTATGTAATAACACAAGAATGAATCAGAGATGTGGAGAATTGTGAATTCTTTATCTATTCATTTAATTCTTCCTCTTTCCTGAATTACTCATTTTACTGGAGTGCTGGTGGCTGCTGAATACAAGGTACTTTTCTTTCTTTTCATTGAGATACTAATGAGGTAACAGCTTTTGACAAGTGGAAAAATAGAGCTAATAGATAATACTCTTTATCTTTTTAAAAAATATATATTTGGATTAATAAATTTTTAAACTTATAATAAGCAATACAATCTGTTTAAACGGTTAAGCAAATAACTTGAATATACCAGGTAGTCCTTGATTTGCAACCAGAATTGAGCCCAGAAGGACCATCATAAGTCATGCCAGTCATTAAGCAGTTCATCACATGACTGCCCCCAATTTTATAACCTTTTTTTGCAGTGGCCATTAAGCAAATACTACAGTTGTTAAGTGAACGCCATAGTTGTTAAGCGAACTCATTGTTTGCAACGGACAATTTTTGCCAGAAACCAGAAGTAAAGACTACTTTACAGCACGTGACTCTGGGATCCTGCAAATGACCATAAATGTGGGCTGTTTGCCAAGGGCTCAAAATGCGATCATGTAACTGCAGGTGGAGGAGACTGTCAGAACTTCAAATCCAGGTTTTTAGTACCTTTTTGGGGGGGGTCCATTGTAACTTCAGATGGTTATTAAGTGACCAGTTGTAAGTCAAGGACTACGTACGTGTACCCAATATTAAATTTAAGGACTTTCCATTAATCATGTGACTGAGTAGCAAATACATTGAATTAAATTAAATATTATTTTTGCTAATAATTTTGCACATTTGTACATTTCTGTACAAAAATGAATCTTGGTTAAAATATCTGCTTCTAGGAAGACAAACATTAGAGTTCAAATCCAACTGAAAATTATTCTAATGCTAAGAACTAGAAACTGACAGGTCTTTGTAATGTTGAGTGCTAATTCAAATAGATGTCAAATTGTTAAGTGTATCAGTTTCACCAACCTGGTGCACTTTTCAATTTATCTTAATTTTGGTTAATCTCTTAGCTTTTGGATTAGAAAGTATAGAAACTCTATATAGGGTTCCATTTATAGTTCAGTTAATTTGTTTACCTATTAATTGAGTAGTCATTGAATGATTTAGTTTAGTCACAAACATTTTCATAAATATATTCAATAAACTTTTAAGAGTTTTATCTAATGAATGCAAGTGGAATATTATGGGTTATCACATTATGTTAATACAGAAGATGGTAAAGCCTATCCTTAACATTTATTTTATTTTGTAGTCAGCCTTGAAATCAAACAATTAGTAATTAACTAATATATTCTCTGTTTTTTTCTTCAATATTGTTTTACATCTGTTTATGCCTAAAACTAGATACATATAATTAGGACTGGAAGATATCCCAGATATCTAAACATCCAGGCATCTAGATAATTCATATTTGTTCTTAAGAGCTTAAATTATTTTCTGATTAAATGATAACCCAATGGCAATATATCACTGAAATTATATTTTACATTACTCTAAGCACAATTGAAATCCGTGATGATACTGCCTAGAAATGTAAGCCAGCATTTGAAGTTGGCAGACTGGTATGTGGAAAATGTCACATTAATGTTTAACAGAACTTTAAAAGCTGCCTTGTTAGCATCTGCTAACAATGGGCAAATCTTTAAAATGTGCTTTAAACATCATTTAATTTGGAAATTATTTGAGATTATCTAAAAACTGAGGAAGAAGGTTTATATTTCTCCCTTGGCTTTCTAAGGACTTGGACTAGTGCTTCTACCATGAATTATAATACTCAAAGTCCTTCTCCATTAACCTTTCCTCCTGTTGCTTATCTTTTGCACAACTGTTGTGGCAGAAACAGCAGAAAGGATGTGAAAGAGGAAAGAGCAGTTTTACCTCTTCTCAATTTCCCCCTTCATTGATCAGATGTGATGGAGAGCAGTACTCCAAGAAAAGGTTCTAGATGAGTAACCGGGAGGCTCAATCTGGACTGTTAACATTCTTTAGTAGCCCTCAGAATCCCACAGATTAGGTGAGGCCAAAAAAATTGAGCCCTCTTTTTAAATGACTTGGAGTTTGGGAGATTTCACTCTTTAAAATTCCTGAAATGCTTTCCTCAGAATGACTCCTCAATGTTCCCATACAAAGATTCTGATTTAGGGTATATGAATCAGTATGAGAGATGAAGTTCTGAGAATGCTTGCAATTGCAGGAGAGCAGCTGAGAAGGAGGAACAAATTTGTCACGGGACAAATCGCTTGAACAAAGTCAGAAGAATGCTGAAGAAGACTTGAAAGTAGGAATGCCTTGGAAGAAGCTCTAGCAGGGAAGGGAAGATGAGCTGGAATATCTTCCCCATCTTGGATTTTAATCTCAGGCAAAGCAAAGTTTAACTCTTCTTTTTGAATGATTTTTACAGGCCATAAAAATCCTTCCTTCCTTCCTTCCTTCCTTCCTTCCTTCCTTCCTTCCTTCCTTCCTTCCTTCCTTCCTTCCTTCCTTCCTTCCTTCCTTCCTTCCTTCCTTCAAAGAATCTCTTTTCATAATGATTGTTCAGTTTGCTTCCTGGCAAATTTCTATTAAACTTAGATTTTTGAGCAGCCTGGTTTATTCAAAGCTTCTCAGTTTGTACCTAATACACATTTTAAAAAGCAAACATAATGCGTATTGTGGTAGAATTATGCCAAAAGAAATATTCTTGTAGTAAAGCAGTTTCGCGGTATCCCGATTATGATGTGTAGAATTAGAGTGGTGATGTGATACAATTAAGTCTGAACAACACTCTTGTGGAGAAAAAGTATAACATTATATTTTAATGTGATTTGGCAAGCTGGAGGAAAGCAATCAACTTTTAAAATGATTTTATGTAGTTTATTAGGGTTAATTCAGTAGTTTGAAGAGTAACTGAATAAATAAGCATAAGATAACCCAAACTAGTTAACAGTAAATATTCTTGCTCATATTCAAGGTGAACTATGAAAAATCTGTTACAGACTAATTGCTAATTACACCGCTAGGGATAATATTAATCAAGAATAAGTACAGTTTATGCATATTCTGCAGGAGCTAGCTTCTCTTGAATTTAATAATACTTTCTACTCTGCAAGTATATGTATAGATCCATCTCTTTAATTATTGTTAAGTTTTTGGCAAACCTGTTTTGAATCAGTATCATACAAGTAGTGATGTTATGTTTATTTGATAAGAAAAAAATAATAAACAAAAGACATCTGAAAAGCATACTTATTAGCTTTTTATATTTTTCATATATACTTTGCACGAGAATATTCTTTTATATAAATTTATCACTGAAGGTTTTATAAGTATGTCATTTCAGAAATCTATTTTTGATAATACAACTTTCAAATTTAAATACAACTTGAACATATACATGTACACACTGAGATTCTAGGAGTATGAATGTAACCAAGAGTTTGCAAAATCAGTGTGAACAAGAGCAGCAGCTTTTCCAGGGGAAAAAGTGAGAACAAAATGGTTTTTCCTATAGTATAACAGTATTGCTGTTTTACTGAGGAAAAGGAAGATAGCAACACACTGCCCCTTTCTACAGAGGAAGTCTTAAAGCTCCAGTAACTAGCAGATGCAAAATGGCTCTCTTGTCATCGATGTGGCTGCCTCAGTGGTGGCACAAATTAACTGCCTCTTTTTTTGAGAAAATGATAGAAAAGCGATGCTCTTTGTCTATACATTTTGATTTGAACAAGGGTAGCTAAGAGAATGATTGAAGAAAGACAATTAAAAATGAAGTAGTAATAGCAATAATAATGCCACCTGGTTTAAAAACCACGGGATTATTACTTTCAAGGAGAATAAATTTCCTTCAATGAGAAAGTTAGTAATTTCTATTTAATTGTTATATATATGTGTAGGTCTTTGGTAATTCGGGTTTTCTCCCGCGTAAAATTGGAAGTGTCTTGGCGACGTTTCGACGAAGTCTCATTCGTCATCTTCAGGCTGGTGTCTCTTCGGCCTCGTGCTCCTAGAAGACAAAACCATTTCATATATATGAAATGGGCTTACATGGATACTCCTTTCATTTTATCCTATCAACAGCACCCTTATGAAGTAGGTCAGATTTGAAAGAGAGTGACTTGCTGGAAGTCATCATACTTTTCATTTCATGGGCAAATGTGAACCCCAAATCCCACATTTCTTTTCATTTTCACCAATGAAGATTATATTCAACAGAGTCTTATACTTTCCTGCCCTTTTTTATGGTTTCCTAACTTTCTTCAGGTTGCATTTGTGTGTACGTGCGTGTGTATCTGTGTGTGTGTGTGTGAGTGACTTGGGAAGAGTTCATATTTTGCTGCAAATTACTGTCAAGAGAATGCTTTGTGCCACTGAATTAGATGGTGGCTGGAAGTCAATAAAAAGTGGACTTAGAAGGTCTGGAGTCTTCACAAACAATGGTATAATTGTGTTGCTGTAGCTTTGGTAGTATAGTTGACAAATTCCTTGCGTAAATCAATTCTAGGTCTACCACTGATTAACACCCTTCTGTTTATGAATTTCTTAGTTGGTATGTCTTCATGTACATGATCAAAGGTATATGGTTGTAAAGTCTCCTGATATTATAATCTCTGATCCAATCTCTTGCTGAAGTTTCTCTGCTGTAGGTTCACTCAGCTGCGAATCTGATTTAGCAACTATTGTATGATTAAATACACTATGAAGTGAATACATTTTTAGCTGTTAGGAAAAAAATAATTGTAAAAATTATGTAACATACTATCCCTAGGAGAATATAATAATGAAACTGCTTTGCATGTCTAAAAAATAAATTATTTCCAGCCTCTTGGCATTAATGTTTTTGCTGGGAACAGTTTTACTGAATGAGGATGGCTCACATTCATGTATTTTATGTAGTTATCACTTCATGTGAGATTCAAGGGAGATATGTTTCGAAATATATTTTTCCCAAGTAAAAAGTGTTATTTCTGTTTTTGTGTTTTATGCAAAAGATGTTAAATAGGATGTATAATAGACAACTGTTTACTGTAATGTAAAATTGTTTCTCATACAGGAAAACACTTTCATTGTCCTTGCAACTACCGATGTAAACAGAAGCTACATAATAGAGTGCAAGATCCATTAGCTGTCACTTTCATATCAGAATTAAATTTTTAGTTATTTAAAATCAGCTCAATACCTCATTTTAAAAAATCACAGAGAAGGTAATAAAATGTAATAAGTATTTGTTTAGTTGATGAACTTAAACCTAATACATTATTTTGATTAATAAAAATGTTGAAATAGACATTATAGGTATCACAGGACCTGTAATGAAAGTTGGGAATTCTTGTACTATGTAGGTTTATGACATCATACTATAGATTTGTCCTGCTTTGAAAAATGATGGGGAAGTGCACAGGTTATAGTTCTCAAGTTCTTCTTGGATAAATAATCTTCCGTATTACTGAAGAGCAGGTAGAATTCAGCATGGAGTTACTGTTTTTCTTTTCAGTTCTGAATTTATTTCAGTTAAGCCTAATAACTACCAGAAATTATATGAACAAAACAGCAGGAATATATGGAGGAAAACTAACTGAACAGTGTGAAGCTGTGTCATTGATGTAGTCTAAAGATTTATTGTCCTTTAATTTATTGGGCTTTAAGCATTCTGAAAGATTTTTCCTTGTTTGTTCCAAATCTATGCCTAAAGGTTAGGAATATTTTAATACCTAGTCAGTTTAGTGTAGTGTTGAAGGTGCTTGCTTAGAAATCAGGAGACTGTGAGTTCTATTTCCACCTTAGGAATAAAAGCCAGCTGGGTGATTTTGGACCAGCCCAACTCACTTCGCAGGATTGTTGTTGTGAGGAAGGAGTATTAGGTACTTGACTTACTTTTAAAGTAATAAAGGTGGGATAAAAAAAAAAACTAAATAAAAATATTCATCACTCTATGCGTATGGATACATATCTGCTAAATAAGCTAATTTTCCTACCTGGGCATAACTTACTGAGGGAAGCTACATATATTTGGAACATTTAATACACATTTGCCTGTTTTATCACCCATACATCTGGCAGAAACTACAAGCCACTGGCAAATTCCTGCCACTTTTGAAAGTGTGTGACAGAGATGTGTTTATCATGGTTTATGATATAATGAAGTAATAATGAAATACATTTCGCAAAATGGCTTTATCAGTTTTATGCCTTACAGCAGCAGAGATGAGAGAGAGGGAGGGGTGGAATTGTTCCTCTGAGTATATGCCTACATATGCTGACATATATTTTGGGACTCATCACATTTGAGGCATTTAAACAAAAATAAAACAGAAGGGCAAACAATTTTGTATTGCTTGACAGTTGAGTGATCAATTTGACAATATTATTAGGGCTACCACATCTGACGGAATATCAGATATCAGACCTGATTCAAACATTACTATTGTATTATGGTTAATATAAATCTATAGTTCACATAGTGTGTTTAAATGGTAAAACACTTTATCCAGAGTTGTTCCATTCACATGAACTCAACTCACTTTCTGTCCTGCTTCCCTCAGTCAAAGGCAGTAAATGGGAAATACTCACATGATCTAGCCCAGGGCTTTTCAACCTTTTCACAAACTGTACCACCATTAGGACATGACAATATTCGAGTACCACCAGTGGCTTAGCAAGGTGTCATAAACTTAATGACCAAAAAAAAAGGAAAAAAGTGATAAAGTATACCCACTTACCACATTTTTAATGGGAAACTGTGCCTGTTTCTCTGAAATTAATCTTTGCACTCGTGGCTGAAGAGTGCTTACTGATAGAATTAAGTCAGATTCCAGCTGAAAACAATTCCTTTCCTTAGTTTTTATACATGTTAATGAAGAAAACGCCTTCTCGCACAAGTATGTGGAACCAAATGGCAGTAAAGCTATGATAGCTTCCCCCCCCCCCACTTCTGGGTACAGTTTTGCAACTTGGCTCCAGAACTCGGTCAGTGTTTTTTCATTAAAAAGTTCCTTCAAATTGCAGTTTGATGTCAATTCCAGAAGTGCTTCTTGCTGTTGAGAGGAAAGGTCAGAGTTCACAACATTGTCCATAATGAAGGGCGATACAACCCAACAAATTCTAGTATCACATCCTCTTGACATGAATGGAAAATACAATGCAAACTCGGTGTGTAATTTTTCCAAGTGATTTTTGATGGCTGTTTCAATGTTTTCAGTGTCAACAACAGAATTTAGTTCAATAAAATCTGACATATTGGGAAATTATGCAATATTTTCTTTCTTTACTTGGCCTATCCACAGGGAGATTTTCTTGTGGAAGGCACAAACTTTGTCTTCCATAATAAACACGTTATGACCATGGCCCTGAAGTGACCGATTAAGTTCATTTAGCTTTTTAAATATGTCAGCCAAATAGGCAAGGCAGGATACCCAGAAGACATCTTCAAACTGTTCTGCTAGGGGTGATGAAACATTCATCAGGAACAGGTGTGTTTCATCTCGTAGCTTGAATAATCTCGATAATGTTTCATCTCTTGACAACCAACGTACTTCTATATGAAAGAGAAGAGTGCTGTGCTCAGAATCCAAATCTTGCATAATTGTCGGAATAAACATCCATTCAATGGCCGACTTTTGATGAAATTTATTATTTTTGTAGCATCCTCCAAAATCTCATGTAACAATGGGCTCATCCGTTTAGAAGCAAGTGCATGTCTATGCAAGATGCAATGATTTGAAACAATGGAACTGTTTCTTGTCTTAGCTCGTGCTATCACCCCCGAAGCTCTTCCTGTAATAGCTGCTGCACCATCAGAACAAATTCCTACACACCAAGTCCATAATATTCCATGTTCACTGAAAAAATTGTCAATTATTGTGAATATTTCTTCCCCAGTCATTCTGCCAGGTAGTGAGTAGCAAAATAATACGTGTTCCATATATTGTCCGAATCAGGAACACGCACAAAGACAATTGTGCTTCACCAGCAATGTCACTGCTTTCGTCCAATTGAAATGCAAATTTTTCTGCTGCTGTGATCTTTTCCACCACTTGTTGAATAACATCTGTGGGCATATCTTGTATTCGTCTTTGGACAGTGTTATCAGAACATGGAATATTACGAATAGCATCAGCTATTTTTCCATCAAAGAGAACTGAAGCAATTGCAATGGCAGAAGGAACCACGACTTCTTCAACAATTGTGTGAGGCTTATTTCGTTTAGCTGCTATCAAGGACAATTCATAAGATGCTTCTGGACACTTTTTCAAGATGGTTATGGACTTCACGAAAGCAGCACAGCATTTTATAAATTTATCTCTCTTCATAAAAATGCTACTGGCTTTTTGGTGTGCTCATTATGTTTTGTTGTAAAATGTCTCTGGAACAAAGAAGGCTTCATGGAATGCTCTTATTCCCTCAACGTTGAATTCCTGCTGTACTCTTACTTAAGAGTGAGTTTGGTATGGTGCTTAAGGCATCAGCTAGAAACCGGAACACCATAAGTTCTAATCCTGCCTGAGGCACAAAGCTAGCTGAGAGAATTTGACCAGTCACTGTATCTCAGCACTAGGAAGAAGGCAATGGCAAATCACTCCTCCCCCCAAAAAAAAAACCCTTGCCGAGATAGCTGCAAGGACTAGTTTAGGTGATCACCAGGAGTAAAGGTTGATTTAAAGGGACAGCTTTTCCCCCAAATTAGGTCTGCCCGTGAAGTCCACCCAGGAACTTCAGCTGTTTTGGAATGTGATAGCCTGTGCGCTGTGAATTTCTCAGAGTGCTATGTTTCTGGTGAAGGCAACAAGTGCAAATTCTAAGTGTGGGTTTTGACCTGTAAACGTGGGTCTATGTTATGTACCAGACTTCTTTAAACAAAATCTGCATGCCCTATGCAATCAACCTGAAAAATAATGTTTCAAGCCACCACCCCAATGTTAGAGAAAGGGGGGAGACTAAAAATAAAGTCATTTTTTTCTTTCCCACTGAAATATTTTGCTTCTGAGGTTTGGAGGTGTGGACACTGTAAAGTCTCTAGATTTTTAGACCTGGGCAGTGGGAATGTGAGGTGCCTGTCCTTGGGTCACGTTTTCATTATTCATGTTGTTTTTAAATGGACTGTTCTTATAATTTGCTAATGATATGTAATAGGCATTTTTAATGTAAGCTGCCTAAAATTTGTGGAACTGGGCAAGAAATACTGTAAATGATATAAATAAATAATAAAGAACAAAAAATGTTCCTGCAGTCTTGTTAATTTATTTTTAAATTTTAAAAAAAATGAACAAGCAGCTCTGGAAGTGATGTTTTTTTTTAAAAAAAAAAACTTGGGAAGCTGATTTTTAATAATAATAATAATAATAATAATAATAATAATAATATAATAATAATAATAATAATAATAATAATAATAATAATAATAATAATAATAATAATAATAATAATAATAATAATAATAATAATAATAATAATAATAAATAATAATAAATAATAATAATAATAATAATAATAATGTTGGAAGGGACCTTGGAGGTCATCTAGTCCAACCCCCTGCTCAGGCAGGAAACCCTATACCATTTCAGACAAATGGCTGTCCAGTCTCTTCTTAAAAACTTCCAGTGTTGGAGCATTCACCGCTTCTGGAGGCAGGTCGTTCCACTGGTTAATTGTTCTAACTGTCAAGAAGTTTCTCCTTAGTTCCAGGTTGCTTCTCTCCTTGATTAGTTTCCATCTGTTGCTTCTTGTCCTGCCTTCAGGCGCTTTGGAGAATAGCTTGACTCCCTCTTCATCTTTGCAGGCTCGGACTATTTGCTGATATTCTGCTTTAGTTATGTGCCCCTCTTTCCACTTTTTATACTTGTCCTTTTTATCTTTCAATTTATCAGAGAGTTCTTTATGCAGCCATGCTGGTTTCTTTTGAGACCTGTTATTTTTCTTCTTTGTTGGTATTGTGCTAGACTGGGCTTTTATTATTTCACTTTTCAAAATTTCCCAAGCTTCTTGAGTTGTTTTCCCCTTGAGGATTCTCATCCATGGAATTCTTCCCAAGCTCTCTCTAAGTTTATTGAAATTAGCTCTCTTAAAGTCCAAGACTCTAGTTTGACTGTGTTCTGTTGCTTGTACTTCCATAATGTTGAATTCCAATATTGCATGATCACTTCCCCCCAAGGTTCCTGTGGCTTCAACACCTTCTATCATTTCATCTCTGTTAGTGAGGATTAGATCCAATATGGCTAATCCCCTAGTTCCCTTCTCTACTTTTTGGGAGACAAAGTTGTCTGCTAGTTTTGTCAGGAATCTGTTTGATCTTCCACTTGGTGCAGAGTTTGTCTCCCAGTTGATGTCAGGGTGATGCCATTACTATTGTGATGTGCTTCCTACATACCTTAGTTAGCTGACTAGCAAAAAGTTCATCTATTTCCTCTGTTTGGTTGGGTGGCCTATAGTATACACCTATGGCAATGTCATTTCCCCCCCTTTTATATTGACCCAAATGCATTCAAGACAGTTTTCATCATTGTTGTGCTATATTTCTGTAGAGATGTAGTTATTTCTTATATAGAGAGCAACTCCATCTCCTCTTTTATTTGGTCTGTTTCTTTTAAATAATTTAAATCCCTCTAGTTGTGTGTTCCATTTGTGGGTTTCATCCCACCATGTTTCCGTAATGGCAACAATATCATATCTGCCCTCATTTACCTGAATTTCTAGTTCACCCTGTTTACTGTTCATACTCTGTGCATTGGTTTATAGACATTTGAGTCCTTTATGACTGACCCTATGTTTACTTTCTACATAACCTGTATGGTGTCTGAGTTCCCCTATTTTCTTACCACCTGTTTGGTTAGTGTACTTTGTGTGGCACTCGCTATTAAAAGCTTGATTTTGCTTGACAGCAAGGTTGACATGCTTGTCCACACATACATCTATGTTACATGCACTGCTAATCCTATAATTTTTTGATTGCTGGGGACAGGGATGTCCTGTATCAATTAACTCACTGTCCCCGTTGTTTAGTTTAAATATTCCTCCAGAAAATCTGTAAGTTTGTTGCCAAGTAACTCAGTCCCTTCCTTTGATGGATGCAAACCATCTCTTTTGTACATTTTTTCATTGGACCAGCTACAGACATCGTGACTAATATAACCAAAGCCGTCCCCTTTACACCACTCCTTTAGCCACATATTGAATTCTGCTATACGCTGGCCTTTTTCATTTTGCTCCTTATACACTGATAAAACCTCTGAAAAAGTAAGCCTACAGCCTATCCTGCTAAGTTCCTGCCCCAAGCTCTGGAAATCATTCTGCACAGAGAGCACATCTTTTTGGGAAAGATTGTTAGTGCCAAGATGTACAATAGCATCCACATCACACTCCTTGCTGGCATTTTTGATTATTTTAAAAATACGCTTCTTGTCCCTACTGGCAGTAGCACCTGGAAGACACCTGACCTCTTTCAAAACCTCTGTATCCTTTCCTAAATTTACATCCCTTATAACTGAATCACCAACCAGAAGGTGGCTTCTCTTTTTGGATGCCTTTCTGTTCTTGAATGACTGATATGTAATAAAATATAATGACGTAGTTGGAATGTCTCCCCTTGCTTCAGTTATTTTGTAGCCTGGAATCAGCAGTATTAGACTGAGACTGGTTGTGCTGTGACATGAAATGGTCCTGCAAATGATCAGATAACCTTTTCCAGTAATGGGAACTTGCTTAGGTTGATAGAGGATGCCTGATTTCTGTTGGTTCTCAGTTTACATATAATCTCCCTTTTTTGAGGCTGTAGGCTGCAGAAAAAGGAACAGGTTTGAGCCAGTCTGACATTAAATATGCTCTAGGTGTGGTGAGCTCTAACTGCTTCTTAGAATAACTCCTATTATTGGGAGTATTAAAAATAAATAAGACAATGCAATCCTTGTGTTTGAACATCTGTTGGCAGTAATTAACTGCAACTCTTCGAACTACTTAGATTGTTTTTTTCCAGTCTTTTCTGTGGGAATTTGTGTTGTTATCACCATTTTATTCAATATGCCTTTTAATGTGTTTCAGCACACCGAGAAGACCAGAACAATCAGATTCCTCCTTTGGACAGAGGACACCTTCCCCGTCCCTGACAAAAGTTGCTCCAGGCAGTGAAACTCCAAGAGAGAAACGGAGCCAGGGGCAGGCTCCCCAACACACGGATGGGCCCAGGAGGACTCTCCAAGTGGGTGGACGTTCACCATCTGTTTCCCCGGAGCGAGGCAGCACGCCTACCTCACCTTATTCAGTCCCACAAATTGCCCCCCTTCCCAGTAGCATGCTCTGCCCTATATGCAAGACAACAGATCTCACCTCCTCTCCTAACCAGCCAAACTTCAATACCTGTACACAGTGTCAGAACAAGGTCTGCAACCAATGTGGATTCAACCCCAACCCTCATCTGACCGAGGTAATGGTTCCTTATATGGATAACATTAACACTGTAAACAAGCTTATTTGGTGTTTTAGCTCTGCTAAATTGCTTGTCTAAATTGCTTGTTTATCAAGGATCTTGTATGCAGTGTCAGAGTATGTATTTGTTAAGGCTCCATGTAACATGATAGAATGCTTTCTATCTACTTTATTAGAAAATGTACTAAATACACCCATCCACATATACACCCATCCACTCACACATCACAAGTGCACACAATATATCTATCAATATCCATCTATCAAAAGATAAGAATAAGAAGACAGAGAAAAAGAAGTGTTTTATCTGCTGGCTGAGTAGATCAAGGAGAATAGGAAATTCCTAAGGACTGTTTGTGGTGAATCTCAGTGTCTTTCCAATACAATGTTCCCATCTGTTATACAGTATATATCAGTGATGGCGAACCTTTTAGAGATCGAGTGCCCAAAACCCGCCCCCGCCTCCCCGCCCACCCCCGCTCTGCGCCCAGCCCACCCGCATGACCACCCACTGCCTCCACGGCCCACCGCAGATTGCCCAGGCAGACCAGCAGCGCCATGGTGGCCACAGCCTCCACCCCTGCCTCGCAGCATCATCTCCGTGTGACAGGGTGCAAGGGCAGAGTCTTGTCCCCGCTGCCTGGCTGCCATGCCCTTGGCTGTGCTGCTCTGCGTGGACTGCACTTGGGGGCAACTCTCCTCCGGGGGGGCTACTGGTGAGGAGGAGGGGGCCGCGGGGGGAGGCAGGGCTGGGGCAACGGTGCACGTGTCCACAGAGAGGGCTCTGAGTGCCACCTCTGGCACTCGTGCCAGAGGTTCGCCACCACTGGTATATATCATAGAATCTGTGCGGATTCTCACAATAAGTGTTTATTCTTATCCTTTGTTCAGACTTCATATATTTTATTCTTAGTGGATGTTTTCAATAATCTTTCTCAAGAAATGAAAGCAACAATTTTCCTCGTTTATTAATGCCATCAGTGCATCCATGATAGCTGTTTTCTATAGTTTATTTTGTTAACAACTCTAGCTGATTTGCATTCTTCAGTTCTTTTAAGTATCTTTTCCTTTTGTCCTTTTGGTTAGATGATATGTATCAAAACATGAAATGAAAGGATACATATAATGAACAGAAATAAACAGAATAAAAAATAAAGATATTCTATATGTAATACTGGTAGTCCTTGACTTAGGACTACAATTGAGCCTAAAATTTCCATTGCTAAGCAAGACAGTCATTAAGTGAGCTTTGCCCCATTTTGCAGCTTTACTTGCCACAGTTGTTAAGTGAATCACTGCAGTTACTAAGTTAGTAACACAGTTGTTAAGTGATTCTGGCGTCCCTGTTGACTTTGCTTGCCAGAAGGTCAGAAAGGGGGATCTCATGACCCCAGGATACTGCAGCTCTCATAAATACATGCAGGTTACCAAGCGGCCAAGTTTTGATCACGTAACCATAGCCTGAAAAACAATCATAATTCCCTTTTTTTCAGTGCTGTAACTTTGAATGGTCCATAAACGAATGGTCTATGATCGTATTATCTTTTATCATATTTGTTTAGCATTACTTTTTAATTGAACGGAAGATGAGAAATAAAACCTTAAAATCTGCAGTATAGTTTCTGAAATTATGTAACCTCCCCAGCATAGTTTGTTGTTGCTGAAATCAGAATGAAATGAAAGATCTGAGTACAATAAGATATAATTTACGGCTGAATAAAAATAGACATGGCTCATTGTGTAGTTGCATGACTGTTGATCTGAGTGACGTATAAGATCTCAAATTTTGTAATGATCTTAGAAAGATATTTTCAGTGGGCTAATCCAATTGATCTTTTACCAGAAAATAAATCATTATTTATTAACACCAAATGATGTCTATGGAGATTCTCAGTCATGGTTGTCTCAAAGGTGCTTTTTCAGGAGGCAACTGAGCTTTCTTGTTTTTCTTTGAAGACATTTCACTTCTCATCCAAGAAACTTCTTCAAGTCTGACTGGATGGTGGGGAATGGAAGGATTTATATACCTTGCAGACAGCTGGTCATTTGCATGGAAGGCATATAAATCCTTCCATTTCCCATCATCCAGTCAGATCTGAAGAAGCTTCTTGGATGAGAACTGAAATATTTTCAAAGAAAAACAAGAAAGTCCAGTTGCCCAAATGATGTGCAGATACAGGTAGCCCTTTTGCTCCAAGAACACTACATTTTCCTAATGTTCAATCTACAATATATGGCACTTTAAAACACTATTCAGAGGCACATTAATATCTATTAACCTATTAATATCTTCAATTAAAAAATTACTTTCTGTTGGATGTCAGTTTGCAAAGGGGTTGAACTCCCATAGCAAATACCCGTTCTAAATGAAAAATAAATGTAGGTTCTATAATCATAATCAAATTAGGCAAGATATGAAATGCTTGATCACCTTTAGTGCATCTGTTGTTAATAGCAACTGCTGTGATAGGGGAAGCAATTGGGAGTGGAACTGCAGAATAAAGGAATGGGCCTTCCTTGATCATAGCCCCAGGAAATATTACTGCTCCAATTTAATGCGGATATCTTTTTCTCATGTCAAAGAGCAAATTTTATCAAAAAGATGGCATTCAGTTAAGGATTAAAATCTTTCTTTGCTTGTTGCAGTCTTAGCCCTGATTGCCCTGAGATGATTATTAAGCAATAACAACCAATGTCTGAGCTGCTGTCATGCAAACCTCAGATTCTATATAGATTTGACATCACAGAACCCCACCCATACGTCCAACTATTAAATGGCACTGGATCTCCCAAGAAGGAGGAGAATGGGTGCAGTGAGACGAACATGGATGTCTTTTGAATGATACTAACTGGAGCAGTACATTGTGTCATCGTGTTGGGTTCTTCACTGGGACTTTTTCTCAGTATCTATGTATCAGCGATTTAGTAACAAAATATTTTGGCTAAGGGAATTGTAATTCAGCATATCTGAAGCATACCAGACTGGGAAGGGCTGCCTTAGCTGTACAAAATTGTATATAATAGTAGGTCAATCAAGCCACCCTGAAGCAATGAAACATATTGGAATACGTCATCTTTCATCTAGCAGTCTTTAATTTGTAATTAAAACTGGATGAATTATTTTATGTAACATTTGCTTTATGCTCTTGTTCAGGTCAAAATTATTTATATGCAAATAAAGATGCAATACCCTAACCACAATTACAATTCAACTTCCATTTATGTCAATGCTGTAATATCTATAGCTGCTCTGCTTGAATGATGCCCTGTTGTGTGCACATTTGCCTTAATGTTTGAGAAAATATATTTTCCAATGAAATTCCATTTAGAGAATGAAAATAGAATTTCTTGAATATTATTGAAGACCATTAAAAGGTTGAGAATAAAAAGTTCTAAGTTCAAATTGTCATCAATATATTTTGACTGTGAATTACAGAAAACCATAACAGTTGCTTAATATCTGCTTGCTATCTTCAATCTTTATGAAGATATAAATAAAGGTATAAATTATACAAACTAAATAATAATTTGATGACTCTTTATTGTGTCATTATAAAGAATAGTGATCAAGTACCCTGTTTACTTTTAATATAATATCTTATTTGTAAAATTTGATACCTGTAAAAAAAATAATCACTTTGAAGAGAAGATTGTAATAAGAATGGATCACTCAGGGCTGATCCTTCTTTCTCCCTAAGGTCATGGCCATTGTAAAGTATACACCTGCGTCCAGTCCACTTATATAAAAAATAAAATTAAAGAGATTGCTTCATTCCTCTCTCAGGAACCAATTTTTGTAAAATGGCCACACAGATGAAGGGCCATGAGAAACAAATATGAAAGGTGCCAGAAATAGTTTCCCTGAATAAGAAAACTGTTATCTAGGAGAATAAGGAGCCTACATTTTTGGAAGACAATCTTTTATGACATATTCTGAATTGGGAATTGGATTTCATTTCCTCATCTGATCGATTAAAAAATTCTTTCCAGACTTAATTCATTAACTTTTAATTGGCTTATGTCCAAAATATAAGTTGGCAAACATTTGTGCTTTTAAGAAAGTAATATAAGTTTATTTAAAGAGTTCCACCAATGCCAGTTTTAAGTGCTCTTTTTGCCAAATAATTCCTAGATGCATGAGAATCATGATGTTTGAGAACATCATGCAAGACTTTGAGTATTCTTGACTACCTGCATTGCTGGTAATATTTATTTATAATATAATGTACATAGAGACAGTTTGGTCTAGTAGCTAAGGCACCAGGCTAGAAATTAGGAGATTGTGAGTTCTACTCCTGCATTAGATATGAAAACTGGCTGGTGACTTTGGGCCAATCACTCTATTTCAGCCCAATCGAATTTATAGGATTGTTTTTGGGGGGAAATGGGAGGAGGAAAAAAATATTGTACATGTTCACTGCCTTGAGTTATTTATAAAAAAATAAATAAATTCGGGGTAAAAATCTAAATAAATAAATTTAGATAACTAAAATTCAGAACAGGCTTCAAGATCTTTATTCCATACTAATTAATTTGTATTGTATGAAAGGAAACATATTTATTTGTTCAATTGCTCTGTGTTTGGATAGTAATGAATTAGATTACCACTCATTCTGAACTTACGTTGAATATACTTTTGAAAGTGTTATGGCATCATTTTTTAACTATGTCACCTTTATTCTTTCTGATTTAAGATTCTCTCTGCTTAAAGGGAATAATTGCCCTTATCCTGCTTAGTGAATGAGCGCTCAATCTGAGGTATAATCACAGGACAGAACAAAGAGAAAAGATACTTACTTCATTTAGTTGAACATTGTATATAATAAAATCAAATATAATGAAAGCTACATGGAAGAAAACTAAAGAAGCGAAACTATAATGAAAATAGAAAGATTAAAATAGTGAAAGTACAAGTCCTATATGGGAAACTATTTGAAGACAGAAAGTGGGTAAAGAGAGCTAAACAAGGAGTCCCTAGCAAAGGGTATGGGATTAAAAATAAAAATAATAAAACTGAAATGAAGGAATGCCGGAAGAAAAGTTTGGGAAATGTGTATAGAAACAGAAGAGTGAAATAGAAATGAATACTGTAAATGTTAAGTGTCCAAGAAGAATAATGATGAAATAGAAACCGTATGTTGGATATTGAAAAATGATAAGGGTTGCAAGGGTAGATGGTGTAATCCGATTGGATTACTGTAATATGCTCTGCATGGGGCTGCCCTTGAAGAGTGTCTGGAAGCTTCAACTGGTACAAAATGCAGCGGTGCGAGCAACTACGTGTGCTTCTAGAACAGCACATTTTATGCTTCTTCTCCATGAGCTGCATCTGTTGCCACTCTGCTTCCAGGTCCAATTCAAAGTGCTGGTTTTGAACTTTAAAGCCCTTCATCCCTCATCGCAAGAGAGGCATGCTGCGGGTCTCATCTCTCAGGGAACTATACTTGGCAGACATGAGAAGGCAGACCTTCCCTACCATGGAAAACCACCTTATGGAATAGGGACATGAACGGACTTTTTTTTTACACAGATAATGCCACATTGTTAGCTGAGGATATGAATGATTTACAATGCAACTGCGTCTATAGAATTGAGTTAATGTATCAAAGACAAAGATAGTTGTGTTTAAATTCAAAAGACTAGGACAAGTAGATGAATTTATGTTCCTTGGTAGAATATTTAATAAAGATAGGAAATGAATGGGGGAAAATTATGATGTGGTAGTGCTGATAAGGGTAGTGGAGAGCAAATAATCTGGTGTGAGGAATGAATGTTTGTCAAAAGTACTAAAATGGCTATGTATAAGAATGTAATGCTGCCTCCTTTGTTATACGAAGTGAGAGTTGGGTGTGCTAGGGAAACAGAAATAAGTTGAAAGCATTGGAAATGTGGTAGCACTAACTTTACAATCTTGGCAATTCCTTTGTCCACTTACTGATTTCTGAATGTATGTGGAGGGTATACAAAAATAAGTCAGCCAAATGTAAAAATATGTTGACATAATTTAGTCAGAGACAATGAGGATTAAACTGAAAGGAAATGTATGGGGGGTGGGGAAGGATGGTTGAGAGGGCAGAAAAGACCAGGAAAGGTTTAGTTGGATGAGAATTTTCAACAACAAAAATCAATCCATGAATTTGGTAGAAACAAGGATAGTTTGCAAGGCAGAAAGAAATGGAGGGCTAAACTAAATGTAAGTTAAATTTTATTATCTCATACCTTTATTCCTAAGAATAAGAAATAATACCTAATTTCTTACTTCTTTTTTGCTCTTTCCCTTTGGGGATGTGAAGATGTGTGTGTGTGTGTGTGTGTGTGTGTGTGTGAGAGAGAGAGAGAGAGAGAGAGAGAGAAAATAAAAATATATATTATAATGGATCAGATTAAACAAGAATGGTAAATCTACATCATATCTGATGTGGTAGAGGAAAAGCTATACTGGACCTAATTCTTACTAATAGACAAGAAGTGATAGAGAGAGTTGAAATTGCCGGAACTGGGGGCAAGAGTGACCACGTCATGCTGGAATTCGATATAATGCAAACACAAGCAATAGAACATAATACAACCAGTGTCTTAAACTTTAAAAGAGCTGATTTTAACAAACTCAGAGAGAGCCTAAGCAAAATTTCATGAATAAAAATCCTAAAGGGGAAAACAACTCAAGAAGCGTGGGAAACACTGAAAAATATAATCATAAAAGCCCAGTCCAACACAATACTACTAAAAAAGAAAAATAAGAAATCCAAGAAGAAAGATCTCTCCGATAAACTGAAAGACAAAAAGGATAAGTACAAAAAATGGAACAAGGGACACATAACTAAGGCAGAATATCAGCAGATAGCCCGAATCTGCAAAGATGAAGTCTGGAAAGCAAAGGTAATAAAAATCAAGGATAATAAAAAAAGTTTCTTTCAACATATAGATAACAAAAAAAAGTCAAGGGAACAGTCGGTTCACTAAAGAGAGAAGATGGCAAGGAAGTAACAGGCAGTAGAGAGAAAGCAGAGCTGCTTAACTCATTGGTCATTGCATCAGTCTTCATGCAAAAAGAAACTATAGCCCAACCTACCAAAAACATAACTGTAAAAGACAGACTAGAAATAAAAATTAAAATATGCAAGAAAATGGTAGGAGAATACCTGTCTGACCTTGATGAATGTAAATCACCAGGACCTGATGGATTATATCCCAGAGTTCTGAAGGAACTGGCAGATGTTATCTCAGAACCATTGTATCATATATTTAAATAATCTTGGAGCACTGGGGAACTACTAGAGGATTGGAAAAGAGCTGATGTGGTTCTATCATCAAAAAAAAAAAAAAACAGATCCAGGAAACTACAATCCAATCAGCCTAACATCAATGCCTGGGAAGATACTGGGAAAAATACTGAAAAAACAGACCTGTGAACATCTAGAAACAAAGTTATAAATAGTAGCCAGCATGCGTTTGTTAAAAACAGATCATGCCAAACCAATCATATGTCATTCTTTGACAAAGTGACTAAATTAGTAGACCAGTGAAATGCTGTGGACATAGTATGTTTAGACTTCAGCAAGGCATTTCACAAAGTAAACCACAACCTACTTCTTGGTAAGCTAGAAAAATATGGGATAGACAACATCACCACCAGATGGATTTGTAACTGGCTGACAAACCGTACCCAACAAGTAGTCCTTAATGGTACTACATCTACATGGAGGGAGGTAAACAGTGGAGTACCACAAGGTTCTGTCTTAGGCCCAGTACTCTTCAATATCTTCATAAATGACTTAGATGAGGGAATAGAAGGGGAATTCATCAAATTTGCAGATGACACTAAGCTGGCAGGAATAGCCAACACCCCAGAAGACAAACTCAGGATCCAAAAAGATCTTGACAGACTTAAACAATGGGCCCTATCCAACAAAATGATATTTAATGTGGAGAAAAGCAAGGTTTTATACCTGGGCAGGAAAAACCAAAGGTACAAGTACAGATTAGGCGAAACCTGGCTCAAAAACAGTAACTGTGAGAGGGACCTTGGAGTCCTAGTGGACGATCACTTAAACATGAGCCAGCGGCAGCCAAAAAAGCTAATACAATCCTTGGTTGTATAAACAGAGGCATAAAATCAAAATCACGTGAAGTATTAGTACCGCTTTATAAAGCCTTAATAAGGCCACACCTGGAATACTGCATCCAGTATTGGTCACTATACTACAAAAAAGATGTTGAGACTTTGGAAAAAGTGCAAAGAAGAGAAACTAAGATGATTAAAGGCCTGGAGACTAAAACATATGAAGAACAGTTGCAGGATTTGGGAATGGCCAGTCTAGAGAAAAGAAGGACTAGGGGGGACATGATAGCAGTATTCCAGTATTTGAGAGGCTGCCACAAGGAGGAGGGGCTCAATTTATTTTCCAAAGCACCAGAAGGCAAGACAAGAAACAACGGTTGGAAACTAATCAAGGAGAGAAGCAACCTGGAATTAAGGAGAAACTTCCTAAAAGTGAGGACAATTAACCAGTGGAACAGCTTGCCTTCAGAAATTGTGGGAGCTTTATCACTGGAGGTTTTTAAGAAGAGACTGGACAGCCACCTGTCTGAAATGGTAGGGTATAGCTGCATAATTCTTTCCAATAATTGGAATTTATTTATTGTTAAAAATAGTCTAGAACCCACATTTCTTTAAATGTTGTAACATCGCAAAGACTAGAAATTAAACATTAATACAGATACATGCGCGCGCACACACACAAACACACATTGTAGACTATAGTTGGTTTCAGTTCTGAGCATTTTTCTTTGTACTCCAATGCATTCAAAAATATATCTGACTGATTTCTGGGAATAATATGATATATGGAACAGGCAAATGGAGGGAAATTGGGAGAAATTGCTCTTAAAGGTAATTAAAGGTAAATTTGTAAGGTACATGAGTGGGAAGAAGTAAACCAGGGGTCTTCAAACTTGGCCCTTTTATGACTTGTGGACTTCAATTCCCAGAATTCCTCAGACAGGCACGCTGGCTGAGGAATTCTGGGAGTTGAAGTCCACAAGTCATAAAAGGGCCAAGTTTGAAGACCCTGAACTAGACCATTCCCATGCTAACTTTCACTAGCTTTTCTTTTTGTTTTCTTTTCCTTTTCTTTCTTTCTCAGGAAGTTTATCAAGTCACAAGATACTGTGGTGATGAAGCACCAATTTTTGCTTCTCTTTATATGCAGAAAGACATATTGAAGTGTTCTGCATTTTAGTCAGCTTATATCAATGTTTGTTAACATCTTTGAAACTCTTCCTGACCCTTTCTCCATCTCTTGTTCCCATTCTTTGAATTCCAGAGACCAATATTATCTAGTTGACAGTTCTGATTTCCAGCTATCTTCAACTTGAGAAATAAATCTGTATCTGGCTTTATTTTTATAGCAGATTCATTTTTTGCCACTCTGCCGTACTTAGCCTTTGTCTGAACTAAATATACCACTTTTACAATCCTTTCTCATTTGGGATTTATTTATTTTTTTGGCTGACACTTAAATTTTGGCATTCCTAAAGAAGAGCTGCAAGCAAATCATACCTTATATGATTATTGTAGTTTTTAGCCGTATTTCTGTGATCCATTATAATTATGCATTATACTATTCAGAACTTTAAAATTGAAGTTTACAAGCTATCATCATTATATAATGACCATTGTTTCCAAAATTGTTAATAGCCTCCAATGTTCCTTTTGTGCAAACAGATCGAATCATTTTCCCACTCCCCCCCCCCCCTTTGCTGGTATGTGGATTTGGGGGAAATGACAAAAATACTGTTACAGCAAAGCAGAAAGATGAGATAAGTGCTAATGAAAAAGTGTTGGATATATTATTCCCAAAGAATGAAGCAATTAGCTTTACTGACAGTCCTTTTTAGATTGTGTCATCCACACATTTTTGCCTGTGATACAGGAAATGAACAAACTAAGCTAAAGTTCTGAGACATTTTAAGAAGCATGATAAATAATATAATTTGTTCAGATTGAAACACATCCGCTTTCTTCCCCCCCCAAAAAAGTAGGCGTGTGGGTTTTATTGTGGGAGAGTGAACATGGGGGTGAAAAGTAATTAAAGCAGCAGGTCGCAAGAGGAACAACTTTGGATGTATTAAAAACAGCATGTTTTCAACTCTACAATTGCTGTTTTGCCAAGGATAGCATAGAGAGCATTGAACAAGAACATATAAATGTTCCAAGGTCTCAAGCTTGTGATTTTAGTTGGTCATTGAAGCATGCACTTGTGATATTAGCCTTTAAAATTATCTCAGTTGCTTCTAATTAAATAGAGAATTTAATATTTGCATCAACAAAGCTCTAATGTCAGCTACAAAGACCTGAGAACTGAAATCCATAGGTGGATTCAGGTGAGACGCAGCCACAGGCAGCTCCTTTAATGATGATTGTATGGAATCCAGTGGCTCCATTTACTGAAATTTTACTCCCCACCAAATGTCTGCTAAGAGATTGCTAAAAATGCTAGAGCCATATACGTTACTTGATTTCCAAATAAATGCTGAAGTTTGATTCTATCCTACATTGCTCCAAAAAATAACTACATTTTTAATACTTTTTAAATTAAAAGTTTAGACCGACTTTTATTTGCTCAGAAATAAAATGGTTTACGTGTGTGTTCATGTCTGTAATGTAATCAGCACTATTCCTGAATCCTCATAAAGTCCTTGAGGTTTTCTTTCTCCATGAAAGGGTTTTGAATTTCTTTGATTTTTGTAAAAAATCTTTATCTTTATCATTTATAACTCCAAGTATTTATTCAAAACTTTTCTTTCCTTCGGGGAGTGGGGGGGGGGGGCAAAGCAACATCAGATCTGAACATCAAATTGGACAGAAATTTCCAAGGGTGTAATAATCACCAGGGAAGTAATTAATATTCCTCTTGGTTTCTCAATTGTATTTCCATTTTGATGTCATCTCTCTCTTATAGTCCAAAATTTCTTTATATTCCGGTATTTCTATATCAAGCAATATTTGTTTATCCCCTTTATCTTGCTGGTCTTCCAAAGTATTTTCTTTTGCATCTTTCATTTCTTATTTAAAACCTGTTGCAAATATTACATCTATATAACCAAACATTGCTGCATTGGTCTCAAACATCATAACATTGTTTGCCATATTGCAGATTTCACAAAAGACAGACTTATCTCTTCTTCTTTTCCTTCCTTCTTTCTCTTTAGGGTTAAGAGTTTCATTTCATTTCATTTCTAAAATTACAAAGTTTCTAAGTTCTATTGCTTGCTTATTTTCCAATAGATTAAATGATTTCAATTCCCACAAAAATGCTTCACTGAATGTTTTGTTAAAAGTATAATTACTGAATATTCTGCCCCCCAAATTATGTTTTAATCCCATTTTTCTAGAAGAATTCAAGAAACTAGAGGCCAAATCTTTAATGTATATTGCTGGTAAATTTATATATAGCTCTATTTAAAATGGAGTTTTTAAACCTGCTGAGAAAGCAGCATCATGTTATACAGAATGGACACTTTTTTGGATTTTTAAAAAGCTGTTGACACAATTGCTAATTCAAATAATCCTAAAACCATGGACTAAGAAAATATTCTTCTTTTCTAGGAAGCTTTTGCTAGACTATGTTGGGCTGCAATTTTCACCATTTCCAACCAATTTATAAATAACTTTATTTTGATCTCAGAGCAGTAACATAATTCCCAGTGAATAAATGCATGAAGTGCAGACAGAGAGTATATAACTTACTTGTTGATAACATGAAAATCCATAATAATCTTTTGTGAGGGTTTATTGCAGGCACACAGAATCTAGCTACCTTACCACTAATACAAAGCTACTTATCGGATAAAAGGTAAGAAACATACAAATCATTTAAACATCCAGGGAAAGGCAGCAAAAAGGATAAAATGAGTCCATGCACATATAACTATAAACACATAGGATAAGGTGTAAAACCAGTGGTGGGATTCAGCTGGTTCACACCACATCGGCAGAACTGGTAGCTAATTTTTTGTTGCCCAGGCCCAGAATGGACTTCCGGAAGCGGCATCCACACAGAAAACCGGTTGTTTACATATTTGAATCCCACCACTGTGTAAAACCATTTCAGTCATTGTACAATCACAAGGGCAGCACTATTCATAAATGATTGTAGAGCCACAAAGGCAAACCTGTCATTAAAAGGGATATTCTAGTTGGTCAAATATTATTTTAATTTCAAAGACTCAGAGCAAGACCATGAAATCCATTTTTATTAGTAAGTTATTAAAAAGCGAAGAATAGAACCCTTGTAAAAATGGGGTAGATCACGGGTGTCAAACCGCCAGCCCGAGGGCCAGTTGCATCATGCGGAGATCGCGCGCCCCCAGCTTCGGCAATGCGAAAAAAGTCACGATACGTCGCGACACATCACTTGATGCGGCGAGTTTGACACCCGTGTAGATAGCACTACTGATTTTTTTTGTAAATAACCTGGAATCCAAGATGACCGCGAAACAGATTAAAATTATAAAAGGTTTTTTAAAGATTTATTCTGCCTTTTTTCATATATAACTCAAGGTTGCAAACTTATCAATAGTCCTTCCTCTTCCTATTTTGCCCACAACAACACCCCTGTGAGGTGAGGGGAGTTGCTCTGAGAGAGAGTAACTGACCCCAGATAGTTTTTCATTCCTAAGGCGAACCTAGAATTCCCAGCTTCTGGTTTCTAGGCCAACACTTTAACCACTACACTGAACTAGCTCTCAAGATTGCAGATTATACAGTATGTAATTATTCTGTTTAGTGAAAATTCAAATTGACTATAAAGCTGTCTAAGAAGATCTCTCTAATCTCAGTGATCAGGCAGCAAAGTGACACATTAGAGGCAATTAAAGTATGAGCAACATCTGGCACCTATTGGGACAACTATCCAGGGATTATGGCATATTGCTCATTGACAATGTCAGTTCTGGGTGGGTAATTCATAGGAAAGGAATTTAAGCTGGAAGTATAACCATAGCCTCATACACATAGGGAATCGCCAATTGGAACATCTATTTGCACATGTTACTGGTTTGGTCTTTAAAATAATGATCAGGTAATCTCTGTGTTCCCTCATGGCAGCTCTCTAGCTTTAAAATGTTCTCACCTGATTAACTTTAATTGGGGACCAGTGTTAATATTGTATAGGCTTGTTTTAGAACTGCTGTTGTTTTCAGATGTTTTCATGTATTGTTTATTTTTGGAGTATCTTAAGTATTCTATTTTATTTTAACATATGTTGCCCTAAGTAATAATTGCCGTTCTGATTTTTCTGTGTTCAAGGGAGCATGTATTTTAGGCCCTAAGCAGGTAGAGTGAAGAAACCTTTCCCATCATCCAATTATTGTATTGGGAGGTTAATTAAAAGAAGAGAAAGCATGGAACCACCGTACTTGTACTTTCAAAAAATAAACCAAAAAATGCTTCTCATTTCTAAGAACCTCAACTTGAAAAGTTGCCAGAAGTGAAATTTAACTCTGGTATTTTTCTGCTGCAATGGTGCATAGTTAGTTCATCTTACATTTCCATTCCCGATAGTTTTATAATTGCTGTGTCATCTGAGGTCACAGAAAGGCTATTTTAAGCAACCAGATTTTTGAAAGGTATAAAGTGTTAAAGAAATTAAACTGCAATGTGTTGGAAAATGACTGCGGGTCATTTCCAGTTTAATTTGCATCCAGCACAATCCAATCAGTCCCTATGTCCAGATCAGAACCCACCATTTAGTACAACTTGAAAAAAATACAAGTAATCCTTGACCTATGACCACAATTGAGCCCAAAATGTCTGTTGCTAAGTGGGATAGTTGTTAAGTGAATTTTGCCCCATTTTATGACCTTTTTGCCACAGTTGTTAAGTGAATCACTGCAGCTGTTAAGTTAGTAACACAGTTGTTAAGTGAATCTGGCTTCCCCATTGACTTTGCTTGTCAGCAGGTCGCAAAAGGGGATCACATGACTCCGGGACACTGCAATTGTTATAAATATGAACCAGTTGCCAAGCATCCAAATTTTGGTCATGTGACCCTGGGGATGCTACAACGGTTGTAAGTGTGAAAAACATTCACAAATCACCTTTTTCAGTGCTGTTGTAACTTTGAACAGTCACTAAACAAACTCTTGTATTTTTGTTTATTAGACATAAGCAAGCACTTTAAAGATCTACAAGTGTTAGCTGGCAAAATGAGATAAAAATTAGGCAAAAGCTGGAGGGGGGTGGAGAAATACAAAAAACCAGCCACATAAAAGAGCAGAGGACTTAATAACAAAAATTGACATTTTTATACCTATGTATTAAAAAGTGCAGAACTTTCCACAACAATCCTGTAGATAATTAGCATGGACAGTCTCAGGTACAGTCTCAGGTACAGTAGAAGGTTATTCCCACTTTAACCCTTTTATGTCATCACCACGATGTAAAAAAGACGTTGAGACTCTGGAAAGATTGCAGAGAAGAGCAACAAAGATGATTAGGGGACTGGAGGCTGAAGCATATGAGGAACGGTTGCTGTAATTGGGTATGTCTAGTTTAATGAAGAGAAGGACAAGGGGGGACATGATAGCAGTGTTCCAATATCTCAGGGGCTGCCACAAAGAAGAGGGAGTGAAGCTATTTTCCAAGGCGCCTGAAGGCAGGACAAGAAGCAACGGATGGAAACTAATCAAGGAGAGAAGCAACCTAGAACTAAGGAGAAACTTCCTGACAGTTAGAACAATTAACCAATGGAACAACCTGCCTCCAGAAGCGGTGAATGCTCCAACACTGGAAGTTTTTAAGAAAAGACTGGACAGCCATTTGTCTGAAATGGTATAGGGTTTCCTGCCTGTGCAGGGGGTTGGACTAGATGACCTCCAAGGTCCCTTCCAACATTATTATTATTATTATTATTATTATTATTATTATTATTATTATTATTATTATTATTATTATTATTATTATTGTTGTTGTTGTTGTTGTTGTTGTTGTTGTTGTTGTTGTTGTTGTTGTTGTTGTTGTTGTTTTATTTTTATTGTTTTATTATTATGTATATAACAGCAGCTGAATAGAGAGAGAAAATAGGACACCAGGTGATCCCTCCTCTGTTCTGCACTACAAAGGGAACTATTTGGTGGATAGGAATGATGCATCTGGCACATAGATTTGAAGAAGTCATTCCTAGCTCTACAAATAATTTGGCATTCTTTGTCAGCCATATCTGTGCGAATACATAGCAAGATATGCAAATCATTATGACTGTAAAAACTAATGTTACCCTGCTCTGATATTGACAGTTTTTTCACTTGTTTTGGATATGATTAATGGTATTCTGTTTGAAAGCACCCACATACACAAACCAACAACAGGAAATCTATCAGCAAAGTCTTGATTGTTTTCAGACACCTCTAATGTTCTTATCAGAATTCTGCAGATCCTGCTTGCCTCCGTCATGGTTTCCAGAATCAGCATCGGAGGTTTTTTCTCTCCATTTAATAGTCATTTCCAAGCAACTAGTTGAAACATTGTCCTGAAAAAGCAGAAGTTTCTGTCATTTTTACATGGTTTAACTTTAGAGAAAACATCAGAGAGAAGTATTTTTAAGGAAAATAGTATGCTGTCTAGATTTGCCATAGCTTTCCTCCCCAGAAGCAAGTGTCTTTTAATTTCTTGGCTGCAGTCCCCATCTGTGGTGATCTTGGAGCCCAGGAAGATAAAATCTGTCACTACCTCCATTTCTTCCCCATCTATTTGCCAGGAATTGAGAGGGCCAGATGCCATGATCTTGGTTTTCTTAATGTTGAGTTTCAAGCCAACTTTTGCACTCTCCTTCTTCACCTGCATCAAGAGGCTCTTTAGTTCCTCTTCACTTTCTGCCATTAGAGTGGTATCATCTGCATATCTTAGGTTGTTGATATTTCTCCCGGCAATCTTAATTCCAACTTTTGATTCATCTAGCCCTGCCTTTCTCATGATGGGTTGGACACGACTTCGCAACTAACAACAACAACAACAGTAGTATAAGAATAGTATGTAAAAATGCAGAAGAAGGCTTTGTTTCTCTTTTTTTCTCTGGCCTTTTTGCAAATGATTGCATTTCTGGGTGTGCCCTGAGAGAGAAAGGGCACTTAATGAGAATATGCCATATTTCCACTGCAGAGCAGCACATAGAGAACTCTGTGGGAATTTAAAAATGACAGGATTTCTACTTTCGGAGAAGGCCTAGTCAAGCAGCTGGAACAGAGATTAATAGCTTTTCCCTGATTAAAACAAAATCTAGCAAGGCCTAACTCTTCTTCTGCTTAAAACATTTTAAGATTTATATTATGTGCAGAAACGTATGTATATGAAGAAGACTCTATTTGTAAAGAAGAATGTATTTTAGTTCTAATACAAGTTAAAGTATTGGGGCAAAAACAGTTTTGCTGGATATACACACATACATACATACATACATACATACATATATACATACATACATACATATATATATGTGTGTGTGTGTGTGTGTAACAATAGGTTTGATCAAGTGCCTTTTTAAACTTATTTTTAATCTAATGTAATATGCAATTTGCTAATGCTCTTCTATTGTAATTGATACTGATCTCTGGAAGTCACTGAAAACATTTAAGACGAATGAACATGTTTAAGATGAATGTTTCTTTAATAATTGCCTAAAGTAACGAACCATTAGTGCCTGAAATAACAAATTGTCTTCAATTGTACCTTGATATACTGTTGATGGCCCTGTATAGTATAATATTATATATACATGCTATACATTAAGATCTGTTGAGTTCAGTGCTTAGGCCAAATATCCTGAAAAAAATAAATTAAAATACAATTTAAAAATACATTTAAATTGAATAGATATTATAAAACTATAGTTACATGAAATAAATACAAACCCCTACTACTGAAAAATTCCGTATGCAAAAAGCAACAGCTGCTAATAAAAATGCAACAGTTTATTAAACCTGCCGATGTAGAACGGATGGGTGAAATATATAGTGATGGCCTTTCTATTTCTGAGGCACTGTTGTTCTGGTATTATGTAAAATCAATATCCGCTGTGACTGAAATGTAATTATATGTGGTAATCAAATGACTTGGACTAAGGGATATTGTCAGAATTGTCAGAGGTGGAATAGTTTAATTATTTATATTTCTTACATTAGCTATTTTCCAGTCAGCATCACTGAATGACTCTGTTAGTTAATATTTTTAAAGAAATAATGAAAACATCCCTTATATTTCATAATGCTTCCACATAATCTACCTACTACTAAATCTTTAACTTGATGAAACGGTACATCATAGACCAATAATTCTTGAACTTAGGTACCTTAAAAGGATTAACTTACAGAATGTGTCTAAAATCCAGGACCTGGCTTCCAGTTTTGCGCAGTAGTGCAAATAGCTGGGGGATCGTGGGGCTCTGCACCCTATGGCTGATTCTTTTCGGTTTGGGGAATGGGCCTAAATGGGCCTAAAGTTGCCCCAGAGAGGCGACAAAGAAGGAGGGAAGCCCCGCCAACCGTGTATAGATGGCGGTCGATCTGGTCATTCAGGGAAAGCTCTCCAGAAACCAGTAGAAGAAAGGCTAGCTTCACTCCAGAGTCTAGCCCAAGCTACAAGCAGCCAGAGCCAAAAAGCACTAATTTAAGCTTAATCGCAAACAAGTTTGGAACTGGGTAAGAATATCGATTTTTTCTCTTCTACTTGATATTTGATTTCCTAGGGAAAAAACCCCCAAGAAGCAAAAATACTCCAAAAGTGAGAAGGAGGGGGATTCTTGCCCCACCCTCCCACAGAAGGAAGCGGCGAATTAAACTTTTATGGGGGACAGAAATATATTGAAATGAAATGAATATAAGACTTAAATCTGGATAAGTTTGACATTGGTGGAATTTGTTAAGATTTTCTTTTCAAAAGGTTATTGATGAAAACAGAAGAAAGTAATTGTTTTGAAAACTGAAAAAATGAACTGGTGCTGACATCTAGTGGTAGATGAAAATATACCACTGTAGTTGCTCTAATACAGGAACTGACAGAAAGCCCAGTAAAAGATAACTTGTTTTTGTGACCTTCAATGTCTAAACAGAGAACAGCTGCAACAAAACGAAAACATTTTGACTTTCCTAGATTATAAATACTTATAGAATTTTGACTCTAAAGTTGTTTGCAGAGAAAGGAAAACTTTGATTTTTGGCTATCATGGAACATCAGAGACCTGCAGAAAGAAAATATCAAGAAAAAACAAATACTTTCCAGGAGGAAATGTATGCTATGTTGCAACTAATTCAAACGACAATGATTTCAAAATTCGAGGAAATTAAAAACAACTTTGAACACATCTTCAGTTTAACCTTACAACAAAAAAACTCTCAGAAAATAAAAACAGAGAGCAATTTCAAGATTTCAAAATAAGACTGAGGACAAGAAAAAAAGATTTGACAAAATGGATTATAGAGCTGTCAGGAGAACTATGAGAACTTGAGAGACAAAAAATGATAAGAGAAATTAAGAGACAAAGAAAGAAAAAGATTTTCAATGAATATGAAGGGGTGAAACCCTCCCACAAAAATATTTTACTGGATTTATAGACAACATCTACAAGACTATAGGAAGACTTTTTGGTCCAGCGGAGCATACTGATTAAAAAAGATGTTTCGCAAAAAAAAGAGGTTAAAGTTAGAATTAAGAAATTGGATGATGGGACCTATCAGATGGAATATTTAAAGACTAAACATTTGTTTGAATATGGTTTACAAAATAGAAAAATTCTGGATATAAATGTATTTTAGTTTAAGAGGGACAGACCCCTCAAGTAACATAGTATTCTATTCTATTCTATTCTATTCTATTCTATTCTATTCTATTCTATTCTATTCTATTCTATTCTATTCTATTCTATTCTATTCTATTCTATTCATTCATTCATTCATTCATTCATTCATTCATTCATTCATTTATTTATTTATTTATTTATTTATTTATTTATTTATTTATTTATTTATTGCAATATGAGAAATATAAAAATGTTGGGATGGTTTATATGAGGGAAAGGTTTTAGATATTTAAGTGTAATTGATCTTGAGAAAATCTCAATTGACAAGAATGTTCTGAATAGACTCAAAAGATTAGATGATTGGATGTATATTTAAAGATTAAACATTTGTTTGAATATGGTTAAAAAGAACAGAAAAAATTTAGATAGAAATGTATTTTAGCTTAAGAGGGATATGTTTTTTAAGTAGTATATTATTCCCTTCTTTTGTTCTTCTCTTTTTCTTTTTGGTTTTTTTTAAAGATATGAGAAATGTAAAATTGTTGGGATGGCTTGTATGAGGAAAAAGATGTAATACTTAAATGTAATTAACTCTGAGAAAATCTTAATTGGTAAGAATGTTTTGAACATTGCGGGGAAAACAAATCTAAATAAGAACTTTGAAAACAGGGCTGATGACGAGGTAATTAAGATGATCATTTAGAAAAGAAGCTTTATATTGATGTGGTTGTTAAATACTAGAAAAATGTTTATATTCAATTGTTATCTATCAAAATATTAAGAAATGTACTAATTTAAGGTGGGTAAAAGAGAATATTACTGGAAGAAGAGAAAATCAAAGAAAGCTACTATGTGGATTATGGAATCATAGAAATTAATTGTTATGGATTGTTTTTAAATGTAAACCCAGACAACACGCTGCTTACCAAATATTAAGATGATTATGTTAAAAAAATCAATAAAATATATTAAAAAAAATAAATAAATTTCATGACCCATGACTCCAGAGGAAATGAAATTTGGAAAAGTTGTGGCTACTTCAGTACTGCTGTTACACTGCTGGGCTACTTTTGTGGTTGCATGATCTTCATTTTAAGTGTCCATGACAGTTTCCCAGCCAGTCTTGCAATCCCTACTTACCTGCCTGCTGGACAAGGAAGGAAGGGAGAGGGGAAGGGACGGGGAGGAAAGAACCTTGTGCACCTTTCCCATTTTATGCCCCAGCCCCATGCACTCCCCCAAAATGTGCCACTTTTGTTTTCCTGATCTGTGCTGCCTCTGGTGTGCCTTTCCTGACTCACAGAATCTCTTCTCCAACCCCATGACTCTCCCTAACTCACAATCCTCCCCACATGCCTTCCCCAAACCTTGCAGCACCTCTTGGGCACCCCCACACACCCTTCCCAATCTGTGCTGGCCCCCTGCATGCCATCCCTGACCTGCACAGGTCCCTCCTCATGGACCCTTCTCACGGACCCAAAATGCCAGTACTGGCCAGTTCACACTATTAGGATTGTGCATAAGGTGCAGGCAAAACTAAGGCAGACAGGCAGGGAGGGAGGGAGGGAGGGCACTGAGGGAAGAATGAAGGGAGAATGGGAGGAAGGAAGGAAGGAAGGAAGGAAGGAAGGAAGGAAGGAAGGAAGGAAGGAAGGAAGGAAAATAGTGAAGAGGGGAGGAGAGGAGAGAAGATAGATCTGATGTGTGTTTCTGAAATGAAATGAAAAAGAAAAGACATAAAATGAATAAAAGTATTGTCACTTCTTGAGTGAAGATGTAGATTTAATTAAGAATGAAAATGCTAAAGTGTATGATAGAAAATAACTTGCATAATAAGTGATATTAATAAAGTTAGAAACATAATATTGTGCTGTAGATTCTTGTCAACCTTTATAAGTCTCAGATTTCATAATTTTAAGTTAGTGAAATGTTCCACTTAATAGTCACATTGGAAAAATCAGAGATATGGTTTCAGCTCAGTTGGGCAATTTCTGAATGAATATGATTTGGAAGATAAAAACTGCTTTGTTAATTAATGGGTTAGTGGATGTGAAACCAGAAAATATGGAAAAAGTTATTGGACCACTTGGAGATTCATGAATGAATTGGAATGGTGATTGTTTACTGGAAGCTGCTTAGAGAAAGATATATCTGTTAATACATGCACATAGGAAAGAAAGAAATATAAATCTAAGTATCATTCAATCTTTTCATAATGAAAGATTGAAAGAATTATATAAAGGAATCTGAATGTGGAACAGACCATTTTTAATAGTGTCAAAGGGGGATCTTGGAAAAATGAACATGGGAAGAAGTGAAAGGAATTAGAGCAAAAGCAGAATGAACTGCAAAATGAGAAAGAATTGGTTTTGTATAGAAAAGGATTGAAAGATGAATTAATTTTACAATAGAATAAATGGAAAGAAAAAATGTTGAAGTTTCATGGAAGAGAGTTGAAAGAATAAACCTATAAAATGTCACAGAAGCCTGTGGAATTACAATAATGGATGCATGAAAAAGAGTAATTAATGAAATGATAAGTTAAAGATGCTTGGAACGAGAAAATGCATGTGAAGGAATGATTGCTGCAAAAAAAATCATGATAGGAGAAAAATATTGTATAGCATAATAAAGAAAAGCAGATATTTGGTAAGTAGAAAATGAATGGAAACAAGGAACAGGTTTTATTCATTGTGGGAGAATAAGAATATTTTTACAGAAATATTCTGTAAAATACCAGTTTGATGGAGGAATGTTAGCCAGTGTGAACTGTAAGCCATTTCTTGACTTTAAATAGAAATATTCAGAAACATAGAAACAGATGCTATAGAAGTTAGTGTCCAAGGGGAGAAAATGACGGAAGGCATAAATTCTGTGAAAGCACTGAAAAATGCTTAGGCTGCATAAGCAGATAGTGCAACTGGAGTAGTGTTACAACATTAAAATGTGTGTGTGGTTTGCTTATGATGTAACTGTACAACTTGCTTAATGAGTGTATGAGGACTACATCTGTGTTTGACAATTAGAAGAATGCTGTTATCGTTCCATCATACTGATGCAAAGATAGCTGGATCAATGCAAAAACCTGAAGGAGGTTAGAATGTTAAGTGTGTCTGGGAATGGCTTGGCAGCAGAATTTTGTTCAAAGGATTACAAAGAAATAGCAGTGAACAAAATTAGGGAAGCATTGTTCAGTTAGGCAGAGGACCATAGGCCTAATTTTTTTCATTGATAAGTGTATGAATGTCAGAAAGAAAGTTTATTGCACATTTGTTGATTTCAGAAATTGAATTTCCAGAAATTGAATTTGAATTATGGAATGCTTTGCACAAATAAAGAGTTCCAAGTTACTTACTGAATGTGATAAGAATGGTTTATGTTAGAAGTAAACCTCAAGCGAGAATAAATGGAATGTTTAGCAATTGATTCAACTCAGATTAGTGAATAAGACAAGAATGTATAATCTCCTCTTGGTTGTTTAATATATTTATGAATAAAAACATAAAAATGCTGTGGAGAAGGTAGAAATGTATTGATGGAGATTCAGATGTTTGTTTGCAGACGGAGTGCTGGCTGAGATTCTGAATTATTTGCAGCAAATGTTAGATTGATTGTATAATGCAGCAGTGAGCATGTATCTGGAAAATAATGTATCAAAGAGCAGTGTAGTTGTACCTGAGAAGAAAAATAGAATTAAATGGAGTTAAATGGGTATGAATAGCATACTTCCACTTACTTTGTTACATGGAATAGAGACTATGTTAGAAGAAACATAAAAATAAATGAAAGACAGTGAGAATGGGTCCTTAGGTTCGTGGTGTAAAACCAGAAAAGATATGATCAAAGCATGGGTGATGAATAAATATGACTTGAATACAAAAGTGTGTGAACATTATGAAATAAATATTGTGAGAATTAATGAATGAGAATTGAATCACAAGCCAAATATATCAAGGAAGAGTTAATGGACTGAGAAGGAAGGGTAAAGCAAGAATATCACGATCATAAGTTGCTGTAAGATCCTCAAAAAGCAGAACCGAGAAATTTAGAAACAAAGAATGGTATAATGAATGTGGTAGAGACAAAGATTATTTGCAAGGATAGGAAGACAGGAAGTATTATAGTAAACAGTGTTGAGATAAAATAGATGTAGCCATATTTCCTCTCTTTTTCTTATTTCATGCCTAGATTTTTTTTAACTTACTATTTATAACTCTCTTTTGCATAACACTAATATCCCAGAAGGGAAAGCTGTGATGCTATGTATGGCTTATGCTTCTGCTTTCCTCAGAATAATTTCCTTTTTAAACTAACTTGGATTTAGCTCTTGGTATTAACTGTACTTAACCATTTTGCTTCATGATAATGATAGTCAACCATGAGGTTATTAAAAGAACTGACTACCAAGGTAAATTGATGTGCTCGGAATTACAATCAATTGGCGGGAGGGTGGGGGGTGGATTCAACGTTTTTTCAAAGAATGGATTGGGAAGGGTTTTAAGGGTCAATTAATCCTTCTTGCCTTCCTGTTCTCTGAATTATCATGCCGGGAAAATGTAATGCTGCAGCAAACAGGTTTAAGGAATTCGTCCATTTATCTAGACTGACTTTCACAGTTCTCAGGGGTTATATAGAGCTGTCCACTGAGCGAGTAAATAACACCAAGATGGCTTGTACAGTTTCAGTCATTTATGATTCTGTCACATCTACAATTTACGATCACTGCAGCCTCTTCTAGTTTAGTTTAAGAATGGCAAAGAAAAACTATATTTTAATGTTACCTATACAGCGAAGTCTCTTCTCTTCTTTGTATGCCCTTTTTTATGAAATGGAATTTTACCAGAATACTCATAAGAAATATTGCTTTTTAAAAGCAATATAAAATAATATAAGTAGTATCTAAATGTATTTTGCTAACAATCACTAAAATGTATTTATATACTTTTTTACTAGATGAATGGCAGTTGCTTTTTTTGTTTTTGTTTTTTGCATTTCTTTTTTATCCTAAGTCTAGAGATTTGTATGGCTCCCACACTCGTTATTTTGGAAATAATTAAAAATATGGTTCTACACCCAGGCTGGGATAAGGTTTTGGCTACTTTTTGCTGGTTTTTAGAATGTTTGATTGTTTCACTTTTCCAAACACATATGCTTTTTTAACTGTCTGGTTTTCTTTCTCTTTGTATGTGTTGGAAGCCACCCAGAATCTCTTGGGAGTCAGGCAGTCTCCAAATAGAATGAATAAATAAATAACATAACCAAAATCCAAATCGAATAACCCAGCAGCAAAACCATAGAACATTTTAATAAATGATGTGAATTTGGATAGGTCTCTGAGAAAGCGAATGTCACTGTGGTGAGGAAAACTAACTCTCAATCTACATACCCATTCTTTGCACTTGTCAAATAGATGGGACTTTTACATTTTACAAGTTTAGAAAGTTCTAGGTGAGAGACGGGAAGCTTGTAGCTCTCCAGAAATTACTCCCATAATCTCTGACCACTGACTGCTGTTTGGTGAATGGTGAAACACATTCTTGTGTACTGCTGAGGGTTTATGTTACACTGATAAATACTCTGTTTTTAGATATTGCTTTATAATTTTATCAAAGGTCTTGTGCACATTTGGGAAAGCACCCCTCCCCCCACATTCATTAAATCTCTTCATCCAAAATGGAAGCTTGGTGGGGGGGAAATCACTAAGTTTCACTATCTACTTTCCCCTGTATTTTGCAAAGACTGGATAGGAACTTTTCGGTTTTGCAATGTTCTTCACCATTCTGCTATACTTATATTATCCTCACTTGCCCCTTTGTACCATCCGACATGGATGCCTGTGAGTTGAAAATTGCATCTGGCCGTAGCAGCTTAGAAGAATGTCTTCACCTACATTATCTAGAAAGGCTGTAATGACAAGAAGTGCAAATGCATCATTTATGAATTATAGTAGTGCAAGTTAAAAGTAGGTCAAAGTTTCCTGAGAGAAAATGAAAGTATTTACAGTATGTGTAGAAAGCTGGCCTTATAAGTAAATAGCAGGGCATACAGTTCTCATTACACTGAGGTCAGCTAGGACCTCAGTTTAACACAGATTAGTGAAGTGAGGCATAATACACAGATGCAGGCAGAATATTCAAATCCTTAGATGTAACATAGTTTCTTATGAGGAGCTTCAAAACTATCTTCAGCATTACCTTTTGGCAAGCATGTTTAGAAACAAGAAAATAACAAAACTGATTATAAAAGGATGTCCCAATTTTGTATTGCATGCAAGTAGTAGGATTTATAGAAGCATGGTCAACTTCATTATTCTGTGTAAGATTTTCACAGGGTTTGTTCTTTTCATTTATGGTGAATGACATTACTGCTACATGCTTCAGCTAAGTTCTCCCTCCTTCCATCATGTACAAAAATCCAATGTCTTTATAGGCTTGTTTTGCTCCAGGCCTAGGGGACCAGTGAATGAAAACAATTTTGAGCACCAGTGATTCTTGTTGCCTTCAGGCCAACCTCTTTCCTCCCAAGTTGTTATTTGAATTTTGAGACAGAAAATGATTTTCAAAGTCCCAAAGGCTCTTGCTCATTCAGGTGTCTATCCCTTGGCTCATTCCCAAAATACTGGAAAATCAACCTCAACATTGTTGCCTTGACTAAGATGACTTATATTCTTTCAAGGTGATTGTGTTTTGTTTGTCAAGATAGTAAAATAAAACAAGTTTCCAAAGCAAACATAGCTAAAATGCCTTTGTGCAGGTTTCAGGGATTGAACTGTGGAACAATATTCTCACATTTCCTACTTGCAAAGAGAGAAATATCAATACACAAATGCAGATGCTCAGACCTTTTAGTCTTTTCCCAGAGCTATGAACAAGGGACAGCTAAACAGGAAAAGTGTGAGGCATGAAATCACATAGGACTATTTCTTAAGAACTCAAAGATTTGGTATAAATGACAACTTAATTGAAAGGCCTGTCCTAAAATTTGGAGCAGTTTCTATAAGGAAGGGGAACTATCTACATAGATGTCTCTTTCTCCCTCCCTTCCTTCCTTGATACTTTATTTGTTGGAGAATAAACATGCTCCAGCAAGAAACTAGATCTTCAAAATTACTGGGAATACATTGTGATTAATTTTACTTTAAAGGATAGCCCATGTCAGTGAAGAACCCATCTGTATGCAGAAAACCAATTAAAGGTTAGCAAGAATGATATTTTGTCAATAGAGTAAAAATAGTAGTTTTGTTTATCGAGCAGTCTCCTTTTTGTGTTAAATAGTACAAAAATACTTGTAGTTGCTTTAAATAAATTGCCTTGATTATAATTCAAAATTTGTTTAAATTTTAGATGAACTCTGCAGTAAGGTTGTTAGAAACTATAGCTCATCAGAAAGTCTGTTTTTCAGTCACAGGAATGTGCTAAAGTAGGAGGCAAAAGCCTTCAGTATGTACCTGATTAAAGTCTGGTCAGTTTCAGGCAGCAGAGAGAAGGTCCTAATCAACTCATTAAGGTTACAGAGTAGAGCTTGTTACCTTGCAATTAGCACTTATTAGCAAAGTGCTGCACTGAGGAAAAAAACCTGCTTAGAAAGAGATACTAAAAATGCCTGACACTATTTGATTGTAAGGCTATGACTGCCAAATGGAGAACTTATGGAGAAAAAAGAGGGCACGTCTTCCTTTTGCCGATAGTCTTGTAACCTTATTTTTGAAGCAATCCTACTGATTTCAATGGCCCTTTGTTTCCAGCAAACATTCATAGGAGTGGACTGGTCATAAAAGAAACATAATCTCAAAATATGAACATACCAATGCAAAAATAGGATTCATCTGAAGTAGGAAGGGCAACATAATAAATTTCAGTGTCCTCCTTGTTTTAAAAAAACGATATGAAAGAAACTTGTTTGTGAAGAACTTGTGCTGAAAGAAAGAGCAGGTGGGATGTGGGTGTTTATCCTTTTCCCACACCTTTTTCTGCACCAATCTCCCCTCTTCCATCTGTCTTTTCAAATGCAGACAAACTGCATGTTTACCAGGTAAAGCTAGATTGAGGGATGGGGGATTGCAATCTAGTGCTTGACATACTTTTAGCTGGAACATCTAGTTCCATCTTCCTTTGTGCTGATACCTTAGAACAATATTTGCAGCTTTTTTGCTAGGTAAAACAATTACTAGCTTACTAGGTCAGTAAGATGAAAAGCCTCTCAGATAAGATGTTGTTTCAGAGACTGTTGCACATGTGTGTGATTGTACAATGCACATATGTGTGACTGTACAATGCAAATCATAGGGAGTGTTTGGTTTTGCCTCTGTCAAGGCAAAGGTGGTCTTGACAGAATAGAAATAATTAGCATGCCTGGTCTGCCTTTTGTTCTTATTTATATTTCTTGATTTATTGTAATTATTCTAATAGGATAAAAGAAACAATTCACCAAATGAAGACAAATTAGCTCACAGGTGTCTAACTGTTCATAGAAATAATATTTTTTTCTCATACTAAAGCCATAGAACAAACATAACCTTTTCCGACTGGCTGTAATTCTCAGGCAGTGATCTTTTTGAACACTGTCACCTGGCATCTTAACTTGATGGGTAACTCTGGAATTAGACTATGACCTCCTTGTTGAATCATTTTGTTTATATGATTTTGTACTTGCCAATCTTTTTTTTTTTTTTTTTAAACAAGAACAAAAATAAAAGATTTCTGTATCTAAATAAATATGTTAAAAAACTTCATTACAACTGGCTGGTTAAGACTTTAATAACATGCTTCTTGCACCTGTTTCCTTTAACATCCGTAGACAAATTATGCAAGCCTATATTATATGAGAAAAAAAATTACCTAATGGGTCATGGATTGCCTAGCTATATTGCCTTGCTTGTGTCTACAGATCATAACACTGAAATGCAATATGAGAAAGTAGATGCCATTAAGACTAGCTTATTAGGTTTGGAGCCAGAGTCCAAAAGTGTCTCTTTCAAACTCAAAATCACACATGTCTCTGAGAGGCAGCCTTGTAGAAAAATGAGAAGCAGGCATAACTACACCTTTGTCCCATAGCATACTCCATGCCAGTGCCACCTCTTCTCAAATGGAGCAAGAGAACAAACAGGAAATTGTGTTTGAAAATCAGAACTGGGAGAAGAAAACTGGAGAAAGTAGAGTGTCAAGAGTATATGGAGTCTCCAGAAAACCTCTTGCCCATGGGATCATCATTGTTAAAAAAAAAAAAAAAAGGAAGGAAACAGTAGGGAGTGGGAAAATCTGGTGAGGAGGCTGTGTGTCACTTTCTTGTCTATGGATTCTGATCGGCCTTATAGATAACCTTATATTAGGTCATTCTTTCCCCATATAATATAGGCTTGCACCATTTCTCCTTCCCTCACAACCCTCAGGAGAGCCCCAGTGAAGCTTGTTCCTCTTCCTGTTTGGCTGACTCATGGAACTGCCTGCCACTTTGCTGAAGCGAGGGGGAACAAAAGGAGCAATGGACCACAAGGAAAGCTGTATCTCTGTATTAAGGACATTCTGGTGTGTCCCCAAGGGCTTCCTTTCTCCAGGGAGGAATAAGACTGATCCCTCGCCAGCACCATCCAGCCAACCTTAGCTCATCACATTCTCCCTCATACTTTCTCTTTCCACATATAATATAGGTTTGTGCTTTTTCCCCTCCCCTCACAACCCTCATGAGAGCTCCACTGAAGCCTCCTCCTTTAATTTCTCCTCCTCTCACTCAGCTGATCTGTAGAGCTGCCTGCCATTTTGTTGTGTGGAGGGTGAACAAAGGGATCCATGAACACTGAGGAAAACTCCCTTCCTTCTCCCAGTTCCAGCATATTCCCAAAGGTCCCCTTCCTTCAGGGAGGAAGAGAGCACACTCATTGACTGTTAGCATCCCCCAGTCAGGTCTACTTTGCCAGCAGGCATTTGAATCATTCCCTCATTCTTCCCTCATGGGCCAGTGCCATGAAGAGATTTCCAATTTCAGCCTTGGTTCCAAAACAGCCAATGGCTGCTCACCTATTGGTCCTTGTCACCAATTGATTGGGCACAGGGGCCAAGTCAGGTGCTAAAGAGGGTGGGGATATGCTCCTGCCATCTTCCCTTGTGCCATGCAACCTTCAGGTTTCTGAGAAGTGTAGGTGTAGTTGGATGGCATGGTGGCTCTGAAGTGGCCACAACTATGCCAGATTTCACTCCCACAGGAGTGAAAGTATGGATCCCATATTTTGGGTGCATTCTGTAAATTAGTCTATTTGAGGTATGTTGATTCAAACAATATTGTTCTATGATGCAGCATTTTGCCCTATTGAAGGTTACAAAATATCAAACAGACATAAGAATTTAATAGTATGGATTAGATCTGCTTTCAAACAAGTGCATATTCTTAACAGTGAAGACAATATTCAAATGCAGTTTGAGTGTGATTGTATAGATAGGTGCCGGAACTCATACACGTCATACAACCCGCCTTGCCTATCCTACAAGGTTCCATCCAAAAAAGGTGGCGGAACTCCGTTCTGGGCGTTCTATGAGAAAAAAAGCCCTGGATAGTTCTATCTGACATCTGTGGCATGAGTCATTTTGTGTGCCCTCTTTAGCTTCTAAAAGTGAAATAGAACTTAGCTATGGGGTGAGCATACTCCAGCTGTGATAGAAAAAAGGCCTGAATGGGCTGAGAAACTAATAGAATAAGATCAGAGAAAGTAGAAAGATGCAAGGGTAAGGATGGGTTTTTAGAACTGGTATGTTTTTAAACATGGAGACGATGTGAACCTTTTGCCACTTTTCCAACTGTCTCTGTTAACTGTAATGTTCCGTTTTGTTTTGTTTTTGCCATTTTGCAGATCTTATTATTATGCAGATTTTTAAGACTACAAGTGCTTGCTGAGGGAAAAGAAAGCCACCAGTTTATAAATAATTGTGATTATTTAACCATGTTGTGTATTAACCTTATATAGCCACATTTTATCTTGGGGATTCCAATAATCAACAGATTTGTGATTCCTAAGCAGCCTCAGATATTGCTATCTGAGTATATTCCTCATGGGAAGGGTTGGGATAATTTATTTATTACTGGTTAGCCAAAATATTCCACAGTTTTCTATTTGTATCTAGGGAGTTTCACATTTATTGAGTAAAGATGTACCTTGTTTCTATACTGAGTGCACAACCAACTGAAAAAATACCACATCTGTTTACCTTAGAAAGATTGCTGGGCTTACAATCTTTTGTAGTTTTAGGAAACTAAGGGCAGAAAGTGGTAGTACTGTGCCCAAATAATGTGATTTTTGTACATTGCTACTGGTATAGTTCTGCCTTTGCCAAAGTATCTTTCCAGGTAAGATAAGCAAGCTCAATGGGCCACAGTACATAGACCTGATTCATTCTTGTAGTTGCTGTTGAAGTGAAGCCTCCATTGAGACTTCTTTATGGCTGATGTCACAGCACCTTGGAAGAGGGTTAGAGAGACAGGCTATGTTCCTGAGATGGTCAGATGGAAACCATCAGAAATAAGAACCAGCTCATAGAAATACACATGCTCGATACATTAGAGGAAACAACAGAAGCCTTCAGATAACAGCTGCCAAAAGGACAAATGACCTGCAACAAAATACCTATAAGACCCATGAAGAGATACAAATATGCTTTATTTAGTTTAATGAGTGCGTAGACATATCAGGCACATCAGAATCTGCAGTTTAATGACTAAATCTGGCGTTTGCTGCTGATGGGTTAATTCTGTTTTATTATTGTCTTCTAGGTTAAAGAATGGCTATGTTTAAATTGCCAGATGCAGAGAGCTTTGGGAATGGACATGACTACAGCACCCCGCTCCAAAAGTCAGCAGCAATTACATTCTCCTTCCCTTTCTCCTTCCCATTCCCCTGCCAAACAGCCACAACCACAGCCCCAAGCAGTAACAGGACCAGAGAAACAACCCGGAACTATGCAGCCAGGGCCCAGGCCAAGTGCTGCAACCATGCAACCCCAATCCCCCAAACATCCCCCAGTCTCACCACAGAGAGAACTACCCAGCCAATTCCAGCCAAAACCTGCTGCTCCTCAGGAAGTGATGAAGTCTTCCCCTCAGCATCAACAAGCAAAGCCTTCATCCATTGATCAGAGAAAGATTGTAGGAGACTCCCCAGCTAAGACTCCAGTCCCTCCTGCCAGTACTGGGGGGACTCAAGAACAAACCCAAGAGGGCCTCACTGGGAAGCTTTTTGGATTTGGAGCTTCCCTCCTGACCCAGGCAAGCACACTCATGTCTGTCCAGCCAGAGGCCACTCCATCAAGTCAACAGTCTCCTGGCAAAGTGCCTCCAAAAATTGTCTTCAGTGATGCTAGCAAAGAAGCTGGTCCTAAAGCCCCAAGCACTGGTCCTGGAACGCAGAGTAAGCCTGGAACTGTCCCAGCTGCAAAGCAAGCGAAAGCAGAACGAGTAACTAAGCCAAAGGAAGTGCCGAAAGAAAGGGTTTTATGCCCCCTCTGCAAAGCGGAGATAAACGTGGGTTCTGGAGAGCCCTCCAATCATAATACCTGCACATCCTGTAAGCAGCAGGTCTGCAACATGTGTGGATTCAACCCAACACCTCATCTGGTAGAGGTAAGAAGGGTTGGGCATATTTTAATGTACTTCAATGCCTCCTCGTGCTAGTTCTTAAACATTACAGTATATTTCCAATGGTCTAGAAAAAATATATAATAAATGATCAGGATTTTATAAATTGATTTTAAGGGGCAAGTTGCCATTATGCCAGTAGGAAAATAAAGGCATAATGGAAGTCATTTGTGCAGATTTTCATTTTGTTACAGTTGAAATGGAACTTAGTAGGATTAACCTGTGGAGATTTTCTTTAATGGTAAGGGAACTGGCCAGAATACAATGACAGCGGGAAATTAGAATAGAATAGAGCTGGAAGGGACCTTGGAGGTCTTCTAGTCCAGCCCCTGCTCAAGCAGGGAACCTACACCATCTCAGACAAGTGACTGTCTAGCCTCTTTTCAAAAATCTTCAGTGATGGAGCGCCCACATTTTCTGGGGGCAAGCTATTCCACTGGTTAATTGTCCTCACTTTGACATCTTCAGATTGAAAGAGATATCAGATGTATATTTTGGCCTTGAAATATGGCAGTGAGTCATCTGTCATTTGATAATGATTAACGGTGTCAGTTTTAAATGTGACCATGCCTTGTGTGTAGATGTTGTTTTCAATAGGGAATCCAATGTGGGATGAATAGCAAAATGGCCAGGAAGATAGTATGTCTGTTTTCTTTATCTATAAGTGAAACAATTCACATGAAAAACTAATCAAGTATTGCTAGAATCTGACACATTGTTATATTGGGGGGGGGGGAAGCTGGCCCAGCAAACATAACAATGTTATACTCATCGGTAATACTTTTTTTTCCTCTTTGTGAATGTAGATTAGCCTAGGCATTAGTTTTACATGATGCTCAAAACATATACTTTTCTGTCTCAAAAATTGAGAAAGAAAAGTAATTGCCTATTCCACAGTTTAAATGAATGCTACTGCTTTATTTGTTTTGCAGTAATAGTTTAATACAAAAAAGAATGGAAAAATAAACAACACAGGAAGTTATAAAGAAAGAAAAAACTAAAAAAGGTCTTTCAGAAAGAAACAAAAATGAATGGTATTATTTTGTAATTATGATTCTATAATTAACTTTGCTAGAGGGTTCATTGGACTCCATTAGATCAAAATGGACAAATAATGGCCTTTCAGTCGAACTCATCCTCCAGTAATGAAACTCAGGAGGGACAGTTGGTTAAATCCCAAAGCAAACACAACTCATCACTCCCTTGAGGTTAAATAGCTGGCATCTAAAAGTTTGCTGGATGATTTTATTTTTTTTAATCTTCTCAAGCAACTCATTAGGAGAAAAAGAAACAATTTTAAATCCATTTTAGGGTTGTGGAATATAATCCTCCAGGATGCCAGAAGGATTTGAAGCCACACAGATGTCTAGGTGTAGTAAGTACTTGAGTGAAACTATTATTTCATTTCATTTCAAATATGCTTAAGGCCTTTGCCTGATTCCCTGCGGGTCATTCCCCATTCTGGATGAGCTAAGTCATTGTTCTTTTGTTTACACTTGCTCTTTGAATCTTAACCATTTCCTTTAAACCCAATACCCACACGTATTTTTCTTTGCTGTTCTTTATTTTTAATAAACTAAATACTATTATAAGAAGACGTTTTAGTGCCAGTTTGTTCGATGGAAATTATAAACTGATAACAATATCTCAGAAGGCCTAGGTCTCTTCAGACTGTCTGCCAAAATGCTCACTTAAGCCGCCCTTATATTTTTATTTATAGACAAAAATCTTAACTAGATATTTTCCTTCCTTTAGCCTTGCTCCTGAAGCCCTGGTTAGGAGGGTTAGTTATGTATTCAAGATGGACAGTGAATAATATTTATATGTTACTTATATGTAAGGGTGTAGGTCTATACATATGTTGTATATAGTATGTTTTAAATGTGTTATGTATGTGTACACTTTGAGAGGAAGCAACTAAATTTCATTTTTAATGTGTGCCATTGTGCCCACAGGAAAAAATGACAATAAAGGTTATCTATCTATCTATCTATCTATCTATCTATCTATCTATCTATCTATCTATCTATCTATCTATCTATCTATCTATCTATCTATCTATCTATCTATCTATCTATCTATCTATCTATCTATCTAAAAATGATTCATTCTAACACACATCTGAGTCTACCTCTACATTTTAATGCTCAGGTTACAATACATTTTTGATTTGTAGATCATGATTTCCTTTTATATCAGAGGGTCATATCAGAAATGACTCTACAAATGGGCCTGTTTTTCTTAATACTATCTTGTAATGTACAATGAGCTAGTATAGGTGCCTGGGCAGCGGATGGGCTCTAAATTAGCACTGAAGCAGCAGGAAGGCAGTGCAGTAGGTGCTGCGAGCTGCTGGGGCATCTGTTATTTCAATGGATATAAAATCCAATCCCTGATTAGCTGGCCTGATTCCAAGTTGTATCATTTCTGTTAGCTCAAATTCTACCTTGTATTTCTCAAAAGGGAAATAATGCTAGTTTGACATTTCATGTGTAGTGCATGTAGATGCATCTTACAGACATGCAATGTCTCACACAACTTTAAATTGCTACTGGGCAAATTTTGCTAATGTTAAACAACTGATCCATCCCACATAGCATACCAGTGCTGAATGTCAATGGTGTAGGCTGGGTAAGAACCTGAAACTGCAAGATAAGAGTATATTTTATATGCCTATATCTATAGAAAAACAAGGTATCCCTAATTTCTTTAATTCCTTCCCCACCCTAGAAGACTGGAAGTATTGCTTTCATTGTGGATAACTAACTAGAGTACCTCACAATGTTAAAGGTACCATAAACCTTAGGGCAAGGCTGTATATTTTCCAGCCTTTAATTTAATATATATATATATATAAAAGAACATGCTATGCTCTTATTTACAGAACAAATCTGCATTGATAATCTTTGGATTAAAGATTGTGTTAAACAGAGCGAGAGATTCTCTTGGTTCATAATTGCTACCAAAACACACATTTGGGTTTACGATCTAATCTGAGACACAATAGAAGAGCACAAAGGATTCCAGCTGGCCAGTTTCTTGGATCAGCCAAAATTACCATTGACAGCAGCAAAATAATGTAATCTCTGTAAGAATTACTTGACCAGCCCGAGAGCTCAATCATTAGCACTGCTGAAAAATTCTTATCTTATTTCCTTTATTCCCATTAAATGCAGGACAATATATATATGGCACTCCCCCATTTTGTTCCTATTATAAGCTGTGGAGGAGAGGAAAACTCTGGTGCTGATTTTGATCGTTACGATTTCTTTATCCATATCCTACATTCTTAACTCTATTACATAATTGCTGGATCACTCTGGCAAAGGGCTTACTTTTTGCTGCATGGTCCAAGTCATTTATACATAGAGTAAAGGAGAGTTGCCACATTTACATACAGTAGCTGATTGTATTGAGTGAATATTAGTTCTGCTAACATTGATGCCTACTCTTAATGATTACATAGATGCAAAAAAAAAAGCAAAATAGTCCAAGCCCTTTTGTAGCTTTTTAAACTTGCTTGGTAATTTTATTTTTAAAAAAATCAGTATTTTGCTCTCTTGTTTAATTGCTTACCATCCAAATAGAGTAGAGAAAATATTTTGTCACCCTGTATTTTTCTTTTTCATTTATTAATTCCGAGTATAGGTTGCCTGTTCAATCTTTTTTATATATAAAACTAAGGTTTTTTGCACTTAAAAGAAAGATGGTTCTTAATTCTGAAGCAATTTTATTTGTTTCAGATTTAACTCAGACAATTGAATTAGTATTTCTTCATAAAATATAATTTATGAATATGTACACATGATACAGTACAGCAAAACAATTTTAGCTCGCATGACAATTTCTTTTAGCTGAGTCCTAACTATGCTTACCTGGAAGTAAACAGCAATAATTTTGATTCCGGAGACAAGTCATCATGTTTATCTGTTGTAGTAAAAAACAAGAAAAACAAGTAACTGAATCTTTAATGGGGCAATGTGGGAGTTAAAGTGAGAGATAAACAACCATTTCCAAAGCCTTGTCAGCTCATTGTGAGGTGATTTGCAGAGGTTCAGTTGATAGATAAATTTCAGTGCTTCTGGTATCTACTAATACTCAAAAAACATGCCTCTCTTGGCCTCTTTCTTGACTAGTCATTGTCCTTAGAACATATGCCTTTCAAACTATTAAGATCAAATGACTTGGTACTTAACAACAGAATAAATTTAATTTCAGATCATATCAAGGAACATTTAGAATATCATAGATGTGAACAAAATAGGAATTTAACTTACATCTGCTGCTCAGCCTTTTTTAGAGTCAGACATGATGTTTTATACCAGCTCTCTCTCAGTGGTAGATAGACAAAATTCTTTTCTTCAAAAGAATTTGTCCCTGTAATTCAAATCTGATAGGAACCAACCAATTTGTACTCCTCATATTATCAAAGCAGCCTTCAATCTCTAAACTCTCTCTTGTTGGAACATATGGCAGCACATGTTTTACCTTGTTTTCTCTTATCAGACAATAAGCCTAACATTATATATCATATAGTTAATAAAGTTTGTGCTACAACTATTAAAGCATGCAAACAAATTACTGCAAAATGAGGTCTGTGATAATGAAGAATAAATATTATGTTCAGAGTTATTTACATGCTATGTCACTAAAATTGTACACACAGATTTAAATTGTTTTTATTATGCTGTATTATTGTAATGCGATTTTTGCTGTTCAACTCATCTATTGTTCCAATCATTGATCAGATAAATTTGTATAATTGTTCTGTGTGTGTTCCATTTTAAATATAACAGAGCCCACATATATGGACATTCTTTTCTCACTTAAAGAATTATTTGTGTGGGGTTTATTTTGCTTGAGTGCAAAGATATGAAATCTAGTCTAAATAAAAAAATGCTAGCATGAATTTCATTTTAACCACTTTCAATGGGCCTTCTACAGGACTCTTTCCTCAGAAATGAAGAGTTTGACCCATCCTTTTTTGTCATTGTGGGTTTTAATGGGGTTTAGTATTGTTATGTCCTGTAATTCTTGTGGATTTTTTAAATGCTAGATCATTAGTATCAGATACATAGATTTTAATTCTTCTGACATGGCTACCTGAAAAGAGGTCTGTAGAGAGAAGTATAAAATGAACAAAAAATATTCAGATCAATTAGCTTGCTGATGTAAAAATTAAAGTTGATGCTTTAGCAGATGTGTGAAATGTTCATTCTTAGTAAAACATAATTGTGCAGAAAAGACTCAAATGCATATTTAGGCAAAATTATGCTTAGGTCAAAGTGGCCTTAAAGACTTCATCCTTTCCGACTTCTGGGTTAGACGTCGTGGTGTTACAGCCGCAGGAAAATGGGGCTCCATTTTCCACGTCCGATTTCGCTCTACTGGGGACCCTAAAAAGGGTCTAAAGTTGCCCCGGAGAGGCGACGAAGAAGAAGGGCCCCTTTGTTTGATCCAAGGAAGCCCTTCAAACCTGCAGAAGAAACACTGGCCACATTTATGTGGCCAGCCAGAACCACCAACAACCCAAGATATGCACTAATTAACAACCACTGAACAACACGGATGGAACTGGGTGAGAACACAATCCTCTCTTTATAATTTTAAAACTTCTTCCTGGAAAAAAGAATTCCCAAAGCAAAGAATACCCCCAGATGATAGAGAGAAGGGGAATTTCCACCCCATTCTCTCATGAAAAGAGAAGCGGCAAATAACTTTCTTTGGGGGAAAATTAGAGAAAACTACAAGATTAATTTGGATTTAATATAGAGACATAGCTTTGACAAATTTGGGGATTAAAAGTATTTTTAAGACTTTCTTTTTTAAAAGATATTTGGAAAGTTGGTGAAATAAGTTTGGACTTAAAAGTTGGAAGATGGATGTTAATGACATCTAGTGGTGAAACTTGGCATTAAAATTTATTATGTTTAAAGAAAATTTGGCACGAAGCCTGGACATAGATAAGGCTCTTTGTTGTTCCTGGAAACTTTCACTTTTGCAGATTGCAGCTGGGAAAAGGGGGGGGGGGAATCCTTGAGCTGTTTTATCTGTATGAAGGAGACAATAAACCATTCTGAATTGGCCAGCCTGGATTACAAATATTGACTGACATTATAAAGATGTTTATATTTCATTGTAAGGTATTAATAGCAGTAAGAATTATATCTGCATAGTGTGGAAAAATGATTATTATTGGAAGAAGAGAGGACCAGGGAAATACTGGATGGTATAGTATTGGATATTTTGAATGAAAGTTAATATGTACCACTGAACCCAGACCCCGAGTTGTTTATTAAGTACTTATGATTGGAAAAGTTGAAATTAATAAAATATTTATTAAAAAAAGACCATCCTTTCCATGTTGATTTGGAACTAAAAAAATAATAATTGCATAAAGCATGAATGAGCATCATGTGTGCTTTAATACAGATTTAGTCATGGAATAACTGGAAAAGCATGAAGGGATGTATACCTCTGATCTTGATGTCTTTAGCTGGCAGGTATATTTAATGAAGTTCTTGCATTGCTTAGGGATTATCAAAGTTCCTTGATTCACGAACGTACATATATACAGTTTTAGATGTATACATGTGTGTATGTGTGTGTGTGTGTGTATACACACACACACACACACCCATACACACACACATATATAGCCTGTGGGTATGTTTTCTCACTTAGAAAATGAATGCTGTAATTGCTTTTTTTTGCATTTCAAAATGTTTATGTAGTAATTGAGACCTTCGGTGATTTGAAAATATAATTGTGAAGAAGAAATGACAAAACAAGACCAAATCATATTTCTTGTGGAACATGTTGAGGTGAGATCTGCAATCCACATTCTCCTTTTCTAGTAATCAGTGCACAAATCTGAGCCTTCAACATAATCAAGGTATAACTTTGTTCAAGCCCCCTGCCCACCCTCCTTTTATTGATATGGGCTAGGGTTGCCAGACATCTGGCCAAAAGAGGACAGGTTCTCATTTTTATTCTCATGTCCTTTCTTGAACGGGCATAACCTTAAAATCAAATATTTTCTAGCTTTTTGTGTCTTGGGGGGCTGGGGACGAGGGGTGGACTGTTTTTCAACACAATTCAGACTTTGATTCAACTTTTTAAATTGTTTCCTTTCTTTCCCTCATCCATTGACAGACCCAACAGTCTAGTTTCATATTATTTATTTCCTGATTCCAGCAATTGGCTTCAATCCAGCATCTTCGAATCTGTGATGACTGTAGTCTATAGATCACATGATTTGTCATACATTTGTATGTTGAAATTTGGAAAGCGCATTGTCATCAATTCTATGCTATTGCTAACTTATGTTAGTGAAAATAAAAAAGTTTGGAAAATATTGCAAATGAAAGACTGTTTACCAGAAAAAGTAAGTTCATATATACTGTATATGTAGATCTAACTACATTTTTTGCAGTTTTTCACTGTGATTTTTGTTGCAGATGCCAAGAAAGGTAAACAGTATGACCCAAATGGTCTTCCTTTTGAATTATCCATATCCTTTTCTGCCTGTTCAGATATCTGGCAGCCCTAAATGGGTGAGCTTTAATTGAATATCCTTTTTTTTTAAGTGTTTGTTTTTTTAATGCACATTTTTTTTCTTCTGCAGTTTTAAAAGATGCTGATTCACTGCCATTCATATTTCAGTCATTGCTCTTAAATGACTCAAAAGTGCCAGGCTGACAAAAAGCCAGAGATATCACTAAAGAAAAAATTGGCATGACAGTATTGAAAGTATGTGGCCACTGACGTATTTATTTTTGAGGATACCATGGTCTTTTAAAGTATCACTTGATGAGAAGAAAAGAGCTGTTAAACATTCCCTCTAGAAACTAATTTTTCTGTATCTGGCTTTCATCCCAGTAAGGTTTCCTGGCTGGAAATAAATCCTGCCAGGAAGCAATAAATTAGCATTAATTCAGAATTTCTAGTATCAAAGGTTTGTGATGGAGTTGGTTAAACAAACCATGCAAAGATGTATTAGGCATAAAGTGTCCTGCCTTACAACTGAGACTGAACTGAATGTTTTTATCCTTCCAAAATCAATTTCTGTGATATTTTTATAATATTGATTTTTTTCCCTTCTCTAAGATAGCAGTATCCTTATTCAAATTATTTTGTAACTAGTGAGTTTTTCCTGGGTTCCACTTTAGCACAGCCACAAGCTCTGAACAGCAGCTTTACATTCTGCATGTTTTTGGAGAATCACATTATCCCTTTGCCCCCCTGAACCTATTTGACCACAAAAGCAAATGGCAAGTGACAGGTGAGGGAAAGGGTCTTTGTGTACTGTCCCTTGGTATGTTTCACATAGAGCCCATAATTAATTAATTGAGTCTCCATGTTTAAGAGACAAGGGAAAATCTCCTCTCTCTCTTTCTGTCTTCAGATTTTATTTATTTGTCTTCTGCATTTATACCTGCCGCAATTCAAGATCTTACAATTAAGGACAGCACAAGAATTTTAAATAAAGCTTCCGCCGTGGAATTGAAAAAAATATTAAATTATAAAACTATAGAGCAAATAGCAATCAAAGCAATTGAACTGGGTGTCATTTCACTCACCAAGAATAATTCAGGTTTTTTAAAAATATGAAATTTCAAAACATGAATAAAAAGTAAACAAACAGAGAGTTAAAGAGAAAGAAAAGTAAAACAGAAAGCAAAATACAGAGCAAAAAAGAAAAGTATAAAGAAAAAAACCAAAAGAGTGCCTTCACACTTTCTTTGGTACAGATATAGATAAAAATACATCCCAAAGGTGCTTTTTAAAGAGGCAACTGGACTTTCTTGTTTTTCTTTGAAGTTTTGCTTCTCATCCAAGAAGCTTCTTCAGCTCTGACTGGATAATGGGGAATGGAAGAATTTATATTCCTTGCAGACAGCTGGTCATTTGCATTCTTTTACAGGGTTGTTGAGGCCACTTGGAGGTTTATCTGTGTACTCAGGGTCACCTGAGTGGTGCAAATGGGTGTAGAGCCTTCTTGGACCAGCTGAAAGGACTGTGTTGTAGACTAGAGATAGATGATGGCATATCCCTCCCCCTCTGTTGAGAGAGGGCAATTCAGTTTTAACATAGATGGCCTCTTTGACCCCTCTTTCAAACCAGCAGTCCTCTCTGTCCAAAATATGGACTTTGCTGTTTTCAAAAGAGTGGCCTTTGTCTTTTAAATGCAGATGGACTGCTGAATCTTGTCCTGATGGGTTTGTTCTCTTTGTTGTGCCATGCATTTGTGAAGTGGTTGTTTTGTTTCTCCAATGTACAGATCTGCACATGTCTCACTGCATTGTACTGCATATACCACGTTGCTCAGTGTGTGTCTGTGTATTTTATCCTTGCGGTGGACAAGCTTCTGCCTTAGTGTATTCTTGGATTTAAAGTGTGCACGTATGTTGTGCTGGCTGAAGATCCTCCTGAGCTTTTCAGATATTCCTTCAAAGTATGGAATGACAATGCTGCTTCATTTATTGTTCTCTTCCTTGTCTGTTATGGAGGAGTTCCTGCTGGCTCTTTTTGGGGATTTGATGAAGGCCCAATTGGAATAGCCACATGTTCTGAGGACTTCCTTGATGTGTTTTAGTTCTTTTTCTTTCCCATCTTTGCTGGTAGGCAGGCCTTCTGCTCAGTGGTGTAGGGTTCTGATAACTCCCATTTTGTTCTCCAGTGGGTGGTGGAAGCTTCTTGGATGAGAAAAGAAAGAAAAAAGAAAAATAAGAAAGTCCAGTTGCCTCTTGAAAAAGCATCTTTGGGACAATCATGACCTGGATGACTGAGAATCTCCATAGACATAAAAATAATTCAACTTTTACTATAAAATTAATAATAGTTTATATATTTAATCAGATATAATTCTTCAAATTCCAAAATCAAAGTTTCATTACTCCAAGTTTCTCACAAAAAAAATCCAAAAGTGGCTTCCAAGTAGAAATAATATTGGTCAAAGTCTTTTTTATGTTATTTATTGTTTATCCTGCCTTTATTATTTTTATAAATAACTTAAGGTGAGAAACATATCTAATACTCCTCCCTCCTATTTTTTCCGACAGCAACAACCCTGTGAGGTAGTTTAGGCTGAGAAAGATTGACTGGCCCAAAGTCACTCAGCCAGCTTTCATTGCTAAGGAGGGACTAGAACTCACAGTCTACCCTGGTGCCTTAAACCACTAGATCAGAGCTGTCAATTTTATCAGTGATCGATCATTTTTAAAAAAGTTTCCCTTGAGATTATAATTCAGTGTAAATTTCAGCCCTTTTTCCCACATATTTCTCCCATTGATCAAATGGTATATTCAGATTTTTTGCCCATCCTATAATTCAGTCTTTAACTTGTTTAAACTCTGTTTCCATTTTCAACAAAAGTGTGTTCATATTAGCAATAATATGATCATCATTTGTATACAGTTCCACCTCAAAATCACTTACCCTTTTCAAAGTGATAGTTTTTCTTATCAAGTTTAAATCTTTCCATTAGCTGAACATAGGAAAATCAATGACATATATAACCTTTCAATTCCAGATCTTGTTTTTAACTTAAAAATCTCCTTGAAAGACAGTAAATGAGCATAAGTTAGTCATTTCAGTTTAACTGTCATTTCTGTTCTGTTCTTTATGGTACTCCTTGGGGTACCATAAAGGTATTTTAGGAGAAAGTCTTGCTTTATGTCTACTTCCAAAATAATTCAGTTTTCAAAGCTACCTAGAAGGCCAGAACAGTGGCACTGGTGGTTAACCTAATTTCTAAGGTGAGGTGATTCCACAGTATAGCTATTACTACTGAAAAGCACCTCTTAAAGCCTCCACCCTCCATATCTGATAGAAATAGTGGGTTGCCAACAGTTTCCTCCTTGCGCAGAAAAGGCAGTTCTTGTTGGAAATGGTGGTCCTGTAAATACTTAGTTGCCGGGTAATGACCAGGACACCTTGAACTATATCCAGAAACTCATAGGAAGCCAGTGCAGGTATAATGTCCTCATAGCAACAAATGCCAACTGACAATTGGGCTGCTACGTTCTCGATTAATTGAAGCTTCAGAGTGATCTTCAGAAGCAGCCACAAATAGTATGCATTGTAGGACACCAAGTGAGAGATGATGAGGTCATGAATTATTATTGTAGAGCCATAATTGATATATCAGTTGGAGTTGGCCAGAGCCTAGGAGGACCAAGGAGGACCCCAAGGTACATAGCTGTTCCTTCAGGGTTACCCATTCAGAGACAACACTGAGCATCTTGATGGACAGGCAGCAACTTCACCTGCTGGGGTTGATCAGTCTTCCCACTCTTCAGGATGTAATTTAAGAAGGATTTTCTATCTTCATGAATTTTTAATAAATCGAGCTTTTTCTTTAAATACAATCATGTTTGTTAATATTACTTAATAGCTGGGCTATGCCCATACTCTGCATCCATAACTGTTTTGTTATAAACATTTTTTTTAAGCAATTCCTATTACATAAGTACTCAATATTCTTTTAGCCCTTTGCTTCTGCTCAGAAGCATTTCTTCTAACAAGAGTTCTTACCAAATTCAAATCTTGAACATACTCAGACAGGTTTTGTTTGTTTTTATTTAAAATATGTACAGTATATGGCCAACCTGAACAGCATGCAATAAACAAAAACAATTATAATCATAGCAATTGCAATTAATCTTGGAAACCCACAAAATATTTTACACCATTCTAGGCAGGAACTCCAATCAACCTAGCCCCAGCATGCAAGTTACATCAAGTTTTCAATACCTTTCTAGAGACCAGGTCGGTCAAGGCCAACCACATATCATTCTAGAGGATAAGCACTGCAGTAGCAAAGGCTTGCTTCCTAAGTCCTGACCAATGACATCGCTTCAAAGACCTTAAGCATGCCCACTCTGTTAGGCATGCAGGATGGCAGATAGCATTGGACAAAGGTAGTCCTACAAATATCTAGTCCCTGTAGGCAAATAAACAGCAGTTGGAATTGCAGCTGGAACCCTGTTGGGAGCCAGTGCACTTCACTAAGTTGAAGTGTTACATGGGCATAGTAAGGTGTGCCCATAAATCACTGCACCAGTGTATTCTGGAGCAATTCACAAATTCTGGATAGTTCTCAGGCGCAGATCTATTTAGAGTACATTGGAGTAATCCAACCATGAAATAACTAAGACGTGAGCAACACCAAGCAGGGCTTTCTGATTCAGGAACAGGCAGAATTGGTGCACATATCAGAGTTATGCGAAGGCACCTCCTGGCCACAACTGCCACCTGCTCTTCAAGCAGGAACTGTGGAATACCTCAACCGTGTGCTGGTTCTGAGCAGAGAAATGCCAACTCACCTAATGCTGATGAAAGAACATTTCCATTAAGTTAAGTTGGATCAGAAGAAACCCACGCCTTTTGCAAGAGCTCTCATTTTCAGGAGAGAGCAGCCTGCTACACCATGCCTCTTCTTTGATATTCTAGCTTTGCAGTTGTAGAAATCAACCTAAGCAGCTCTGGGCCCTCCTCAGGATCAGAACTGTTCAGAAAAATGAGCCCAGTTAAATAGCAAATGATAAAGCTCCATGCTCCAATGGAGAACAAGGTTTGTTCCAAGCCATGTTGTGCTGTGCTTGGTTGAACATAATGTACAGTACATGCTACATTTTCAGCAGTGTTGACGCATGTTAAAAATGACACATCTTATTATGACACGTAACTCCGTGAAGCAGAAGATGATTGGGAGACAAAGTTGCATGTAACAGTTGTATCCAAAACTGGCAAAGAAAATGTAAACTGAAGTGAAAAGGGAGTTAACCTTAGCCCAGTGAGGTGAAGGAGAATGGGAAATGAATGTGACATCGAGGAGTTTAGCCAAGGGCATTGCCAGGCTGTGAGAAAACAATGAATTAATCTCTACAACTAATCTCTACTTGCTATTGTCAGAAATGAGGAGCAAAGTCTTAATTCTGCTGAGAATTTCAGCCTTTAACCGGTTTGGGGGTCTTTCTTTTTCCAACAATGAGCTCTGCAAGTTGCAGCTAATGCTTTAGAGCAGGATTGGAGAGCAAGGGAAGACAGAGAAAAGTAGCGATTCCACTCAGCTTCCATGAGGATGAAACTGATTTGGCTAATTTCTTAAAAAATATTGTTGTGTATTTGTCAACTCAGACCTCACATGGCAATCTTGAAATATAAAGGAAAATAATGAAGAGGAACTTCTAGTGCTCATGGTACCCACATCTTAGAGGTTTGGCCAGGATTGATGCAACCTTAGCATTTTTTCCTTGAGAAATTTACTATTGTATTTCTCCAGTTATGATTGTTATGGTTCATCGCACAGTCAGCCATATATTTCAACTGGATTTGGCATTTGTCTCCACTTATTGATAGGCTCAGCAATATCTGCCTAACCCAAGGACCTGGCAGATGTTGCTATTTGATGGGGTTAAAGGTATCATTGCAAGATCTAAGCTGTTCCAAATAAAGCTATCTTTTGCAAATGACTAACTGTGATTTTGTCAATGCCAATGGTGTTCAAGTGATGCTTCAGTTGTTTTGGGATTGTACCCAAGGTGCCTATCACTATTGGTACTACCTTTGCTTTCTTTTGCCACAGTTCTATTTTTACTTGCAGGTCTTTGTATTTTGTTATTCCCTTCCCTTCTCTTCTCTTCTCCTGTCTTCAGGTACTGCCATGTCCACTATCTGTTTTTATCTTTCTTAACAACAGTTGTTAAGTCTGGATGTTATGTCACAGGTTCTTCTCTGTTTGATTCTAAAGTACCAGAGCAATTATTATGGTTCATTGCATAGTCAGCCAGATGTTCATACTGGATTTGTCATTTTTGTCTACCTAGGACCTAGTATAGGCAGATGTGGATGTTTCATAGTATTACAGATGATGATGATGATGATGATGATGATGTTAATCTTCAATACGATTCACAGTCTGGAACTGGTAAAAACGTAATAGTTCAAGTCCTAACCAAGGACCTAAGAGCTGTTAAGGCTAGCATCTGAGTATATAGGCAGTTCCACGTAGGATGGTTTCTTGCAAAGACAGGATATTCAGGTCTAATAAGTTTGAAATTTCCATGTATCTAGGCAACCCTTTGGGTATTGTTCCAAGGGCTCCAATTACTATTGGTATAACCATTGATTTCTTCCTCCACAATCACACAACTTCAATTTGCAAATTGCGATATTTCACTACTTTTTTCTAGCTGTTTCTCTTCAATTTGTGCATCACCTGGTATTGCAATATCAATGAACAGACTTTTTTTTCCCCACAATATTGATGTTAGGTGTGTTGTGGGCCAGATATCTGTCTGTTTGGATTCAAAAGTTCCACAAGATCTTGTTCTGGTCATTTTCAAGAACTTTATCAAGTCGGTGTTCCCATTTGAACCCAAACTTCTGGCAAAGCTTCCAATACATAATTTTGGCCACTTGATCATGATATTGTAGATAATCAGTCTGTGAAATTTTGCTGCAGCCACTGATAAGATGATCCACTATTTCATCTTTCTCATTGCCTAAGAGACATTTGCTGTTGTTACTGACATGTTGAATTTTTGCTTTCATGGAATTAATCTGCAAGACTTCTTCTTGAGCAGCCAAAATGAACCCTTCAGTTTCTTTCTTCAGCACCCTTGATCTCAACCAGCTCCATGTTGTTGTTGTTGCTACTATTATTATTCCCATAATGTCTCTGATCATTGGCCTGAAGTTGATGTGAGTTCTGATACAGAACAGTAGGTTAAAGAAGATTGTTCAATTCATTCCTTTTTTTTCTGGCAAATACAGGGCAGAACCTAATTGTCAGTCAGCAGCCAGCCATACACAGCCATAATTGGCACTCTGTCCAGAGATATTAAGTTTAGAGAGAAACAGAACTAATGCACCATTTTACATACCCAAGAACTGATATTATATAAGAGTGGTAGGTACTCTAATTTTTCTCTGTAATAGCAAACCTATAAGATAGGTTGGGCTGAAAAAATATGGCTTGTCCAAAGTCACCCGTGACTGTCTGTCTGATGTAGAACCTGACCAGCCCTAGGGCCAGCCAAATAGTTTAACCACTACGCTGTATTGGATCTCTGGATGGCTATCATGTCATGAGAGTATAAATGTGTGCGTGTGTATGTATCTAATGTGCAGTATTTTGTCTTTAAAAGTGTATGTGCATTCATGTGCAAATATATGAAATATGCTATAAATACTCAGATGTGAAATGTAGATTTGCCTATATTTTACTCTTCCCTATTCACAGGATTTTTAGTTCACAGTGTGGGATGGCAGGGAGGAGGAAGTTAAAAACAAACAAACACTGTTCCACCTAAATCCCATGGCTCTAATAAACTTCATGTAAACTTTCCTAAAGAAAATCTCAGCCTTCCTCTCTAGACAGTTTCTTTCCCTCAGCTAGAAAATTGACTGAATAAATGTCTGGGGAGATTTTTTTTTTTTTTCCCCAAACAGCAGAGCCAAGTTTGTTTCAGGTTTGCTTTCCTATTGCTTTTCCTCTGGGATGGAAATCCGTAATAGCTGTACAGCTCTCTCCAATGCATATGGCGTCTAACTCTAACCCGTAGAAAGAAATACCTCACTTGTGGCGAACTTTTATTATTGTCTTTCATTTAATTTGCAGTTTGCAAATTAGATTATTATTCACAATCAATAAACTAAAGGGCACATTCCTCCATATACAGCTAGGGGAAAAAAGCCCACTACTACTATGACACTGTAACATTGGGGGTATGCAAATGTAACACCTATCCGTATCTTTTTAAAACAGCTGCATCAGTTTTCTAGGATCACATTCTGGGGAAAAACTCCACTGCTTTAAAAAGTGGGTCCTGAAGTACGTTTTGGAGTCACATCGAAAGCATTACACAGCTCTCTTTTTATTAACATAACATTTCGCAAAATGTGTAGAAACCCTTCCTGGAAAGAATATAATCTATTGTTATTGCTTTAAACTTCTCAAAGAGGAAAACCTACAGATTGCATAGATAGTAAAAGGAAAAAAAGGTACAAAATGAGAGTAAGTTAGCTCTAACTTTGCGTTTTGGAGAAGTCGATTGAATGAATCTTTTTCTACTTGGATTAGGGTCTTCAAGTTGAGCGTTTCTGTCCATCTAAATAAAAATATTGAAGCTTATGAATAAGACCATTGTGAGTTATAGCACTCACATTGGGCTAGTAGTGGGATAGGATAATCATTACTTTGCTCTTGGCTCTTCTCCAGCTACCTGGGAAATTAATAGCAGATCTGTGAATCATGCTGTTGTTTGTCTTGATTGCGGTTCTGGGCAGCTTGTATGATGTTTAAATCTTGACTCATGTTTCTGGATGAAAAACTTAATTATTTGGGGTTTTAATTTGAATTATCATAGATTAGTCCAATCAACACATGAAATCTAATTTCAACATCTTATGTTATTAGGCTGGTTTTCTACATACACGTAGACAATTGCATTTTATTTTTGTGCAGGAAAAGTTGTAAAAATGATGTATCAGAAAAATACTGTGAATTAAAGTAGTCAGTATTCACGCACATTACAATTTTACTGATTTTCCATGTTCAGTAAACATACTAATGGAAATTTTCTGGAACTGCAAGATTTCCATTACTTTTTTTCTGGAAATATCACAATTTTTCTGTTGCAGTAGCACTCAAGTCTCTATATAAACCCAAATCAATTTCATGCAGTTTTGCAAAAATAGGATGGGGATAGTGGGCTTTACAGTGGCCAAAATTGTGAAACCTTTTGGGGAAAAGTGTATTTTTGAGGTTTGATGGCTAATAACACCACTTTTCTTTGGAGTAGTACCATAAAATTATATATCAATGGAAAGATAATTTAATCAAGAATGTAATGCAACAAAGTTTGTTCAATTATCTGTACTGTATTCTATGAAAAGTTATAGCCAAATAACCAGAAAAAGGAAGCACAACTTGCTTAGGTTGATATCAGGTAGCTTTCCTTCATCTGATTGTAGCCAATGAGCATGAGTATTTAAAGAGCCAATCAGGTGTCATCTTGTTTTGGCAATGAGCCAATCATATCACAATAGGATTCAGTTATTGATGTCATGTATTGAAGCTGACAGGAGGACATTTGTAGGTTATGTGATCGCTATCAAGTTGGTTGGGGTTTTTTGTGTTCTTTCATTTAGTGAGCTTGTAAAATGTAATAAAATTAAAGTAATGGTGAAAAGAGTTGACTGGTTGCCCAGAAAGCGATGTAAAATAGTATTATTAAGTGAACAAGGCTACAGTTGTAAAGAAATTAGAAGAAAAATTGGTGGAAACTTAACCAAAGATGGCATTTCTACTGTACACTTTTCCCAAAAGGTTTCTACAATTTTGGCCACTACTGTATATAGATCTCTGAAGAAGCTTTGTTCTGGGATTATCAAGGTTTCGATCATAAGGATGAAGCTTCTATTTAAACAAAGCAAATGAAATGATGGTAGCAATCCAAGATATTTCTTGAAGGAAAATCACTTCATTCTGCCATCACCGCTTTCTATGACACAACATCTCTTTGCATAGTCTAATTTTTTTGCACCCTAATTTTACAGCTGTAGCATTAATATTCAGTTTTGAGAAACATGGAGATTTTAGTGATTTTATATACTGCATTGACTATTCATACTGTGGTTGTTTAGTCATTTTTAGCATTATGTATAGTTTTATACTATAATATACTAATAACCCAGATTTATATTAGATATTATATGCTGCATTCAAAGCTCATTTTATTATTCTAATTATATTTATAATCTTAACAATATTGCCATTGTGTTTTATATCTGTGCTACCACCTTAAATTTTATTTATTCTTATAGTATGTTGATCAGATTGTTGGCACCATGGGATTACTTTAATTTTGATACCAAATGTAAATTTCGTTGGTCGAAGACTGATGATGATGATGATGATCATCATCAACAACAATAACAACAGCACCCCTTCATCCTGGGATCTAGTGCCTTATAAAGTTGGTGATGATTGTCATGCATCATAGTTTCATGTGGTTTGTGCTATGCAAGTTTTGTGAACATTTATCAGTAACAAATATATATCCCACCATTCTGAACATGACTTCTACCATTTTCCCATTCAGAAATCTACGTATGCTACCACAATGCATGAGAGTTTTTTATTTTTTAAATAAAATAATTTAATTAATTAATTTAATTTAATAATTCCTTTATAAACACTTTCACGTTGAGATTCAATAGTCCTCATTATCTTGGTCTTCATCATGCATAGGTAACAGTGTGTGGTTATTAGAGCTTGAACCTTTCTGATCAATCAATATATATTGGTTAATTATATATTGACTTCTTCAGGACTATTCAAACAGATTTTTTAAGCTATACATTTTGTGCCTGTATGCAGGTGTGATTCAGATTTAGAGGTCTAGTTTTCAATCAAAAACCAATGATTCGTACTGGAATTGAAAAGAATTAGTCAGATCAGTATGCAGGAATGAGCCATAATAAATCATCTATTGAATAATGTAGAGTAAAACTCAGATTTGAAGTTATCACGAATGAAAAATGAGTACAGCCTGTCCTATTTCCAGGGTTTTTTTTTTCATTTGGGAATAAAGAATAATGCTCATAAATTACATAAACCACTCTGTTAGCTGAGCTGTGGAAAGGGGTTATATGCCCAGGCATTAAAAGAACTGTCAGAAGAAATGTGTAAAGGGAAAAGCATTAAAGTTATTTTTATTTCTACATGTATGCTTTTAAAAACTGTATTGGATTAGATGCCACATTGCCAGAGGATGTGTTTCCTTAAAGCTGGATAGGCCACTCCTTTCCTCTTCTTTGATCCATTAATCACAAGATAATCTCAAAGCTCAGTCAAGACCCTGCCACTTGCATCTAGTGCCATTGTGGTAGTTGTCAATTCTGGTTTATCACTTTCTCTTCAGCTCTGAAAGGAAATATTTATTGCTGCATGAACTGGATTGTTTGTATAGTAGAATCAGAAAAAGGCTCACATAAAGTTGTTACTGTCATACAACCAATAGAAGGTGTTCCATGCACAGAGAACAATTCCAGGTTTAAAGATAGAGAAGGATAAGCAAACAGCTTTAAACTATCTTGATTCCATCTTCCCAGTTCTCTACTGCAGTATAGATGAAATATTTGGTATAATAATTGGGAACCCAGAATATAATGTGCAATCAGATCCAAGCCTTCTCTTGAAAGCTGTAGACATAAGGCAGAGAGCAGATATGCAACAAATAAGCCAAAAAAGAAAGAGAGATAATACAATTAACTATCTGTTAGAATTCTTTCCTTGACCTTTAGTTAAACAAAGAATCTGGATCATAAGTGCAATTCATTTATCAAGTATTAATTTATCTATTCTTAGAGATGGCAATGACACAAAGTTAATGTTCCATTTAATATTGCTTTTCCTTGGTGATCAGCTCAGCCGCAGAAATATACATTATACAATATTTTTATTGTTGACAAACAGCCGTTTGGCTTTTTGTTGCACCCTTAGCTTATGTTCCTGAAATAATAACACTTTATTTCTTTAAATAACACATCCATGATTTATTTTTAATTTGCTTAGGTGTCACACTGAGAACGCAAGGAAATTAGCTTTTTTCTTTTTTTAAAAAAGTTAGATTTCTGCATTAAATTGTCTGTGCTCTACAGTATGTTAATATACCTCAGGCTGGTGTGATCCAATTTTACTAAATTTTAACTCGTCCTCAATCAGCATGAAAAATGGCTATGTTATTTGAGAAGAATGTAAGTCCCATCCATTTGAAGGTACCAGCTGCAGAAGGCTGCTTTATGCAGTCACCTATTTAGGTGTGATTCTGAAAGCTGATTAGAATAGGCAGAAAGGAGTTCTAAATAAAGGTAGCACAATCCCAATTCTTTTAACAACTGCCTGCCTACAGGTTTCTTGACAAAATGTTTGGAAATGCTTTTCCAATTTCTTCACCCAGTTGGCTTTGTGCCTAAGGCAGGACTAGAACTCATGGTCTCCCAGTTTCTAGCCTGCTGCCTTAACCACTATACCCCTGTCTTGGACACAAAGACAGCTGGTGGCCTTGGACCAATCACGCTCTCTCAGCCTTAGGAACAAGGTGAAATATTTTCCAAGAAAACTGAAGAGACTTGTCCAGGCAATTGTCAGAGTCAAGACTGACTCAAACACACACACACACACATGCACACGCGCACACATGCACACACAAAATAACCTCAAGTCAGTACGTTTAACATATTTCAATACCCCACTCCATCCATCAATCTGGCTTTCAATCACCATCATCATCCTTGATGTTAGCTATGGCAAAACACATCTATATTGTTGCCAAAAAAACCTAACATAAAGTCACTGCTGAGTTTTGCTCGACTCAGTAGACATTTTATTTTTTATAAAGCCAATAATTGTGGGATTTTTTTAGAAATAATAAATGATAAAGTATATATGAGAATGTACAGTAGTTTTTTCCACAAACTAGCCATAATACTTTTTTCCATTGCATTTACTCTTTTCTCTCATGGTATGGTCACTACCCATTAACCTTGCTCTTGCAACCTTCTCCCATTTATCAGGTCAGTCATTTCTTGTTTTGGAACAGCATGGTAGGAATTGCCAATTTAACCAGAAACCTTAAACAGAAACAGGATTACAGGATGGCAGGCAAAGCTAGCTTGCTCCCAAAGAGCACTTTCATAGGTTTCATCGACATTACTTTAGATTTTGTTACACACAGTATGCATAAACATAAGCACCAAATTCTTCCTGGATTATCCCAGTTAGATTAGTATTGTGGCAGTGAAATGCATAAATATCCTATATTTTTACTGATGCAACTATTAGATGTATATCCCAAGAGGGGCAGTTCTCCAATTCCAGAGGAAGATTAGCTTAGAGCTCCTGGGACAGAAGCGGCCATTGGCATGCAGAGATGGTAATTAAAGCCAGCCTGATCTGATGTTGGGAGATAATGGATTTACACAGAGGGAAGTCATCTCTAAAATCAGGAGATGCCAGGCCATGTAGATTTTTATCACTTGTAACAACTTTAAGCAGGAATTGATTGATGACAAGGCTAGATTGCAGCATATGAGTTATCATAGATGTTAAAATGAAACGTAAATCATGGCACTAGAACTGGTGTTTTGCTGCAATTCACTGTGGTAGGCTGGATAGATTAAGGATTCTAGTTTATCCTTGTTCTCTGAAGCAATTAAAAGAATCAGTAACTGCAAATATGATATTCCAGATGGAAGTCATTTCTATATTTCTTGTTCCATTAAAATCTTCTCCATTAGAATACCTGAAGAGCAGGAAAAGTGGGGGAAAATAATTTATGGCAATAGCTGTAATAAATGAATGAGAAATAGATTCAGCTAAATTAATAGGCGATATAGCAGTGGGTTAGCATTTCTTTAGTGTCAATATTATACTGTGCCCTCCTGGCTGGATAATTTTGGTGTTAAATCAATCTCAAGTGACACTGTGTGAACAGCACTGATATAGTGATTATTTATTCAAAATATTTCCCACATTTTAACTTAAAAGCAACTCAATTAATTAAAAAATTATGCATTTCAACCAATATTTCTACCCTATGTTAGGAAATACAGTATTTACTTTTAGGCCAAGGTTTTTCTTCGAAGCTTGCTCCTAGGCTCCCAGACATTTTGTTACCAAACTAGATAACATCTTCAGTGGGATTTTTGGGTGAAATGTCTTGCTCATTTATATAGGTTCACCAGTTACAAGACCAACCGAACCACCAACCAGTCACAAGATCAATCAACCACCCAGGACCTATATAAACAAGACACTTCACCCCCAAACCCCACTAAGTAATTAAGGTAGTCCTGGAGAATCTGAAGCTGGGAGAGATTTCCCAACTAGACCATCTCTTTTCTGTTCCTATTTCTTCTGTTTGCTTGGAATCTTTTCACCAACGTTCAGCAGTGGACAGTTCCTCAGCTTTGAAAAGCTTCTTATCAGCTGAAAGTAAATATTAAGAGCTTTTCCTTCCACAGTGCTCCAAAATGGAGCGTTTTCAAGTGCTGAGAACTCCTCTCTCCCTGTAGAATACTACAATAGAGGCACTTACTGCCCCGAAGGAGAATGATAATCCAGGGAGTGAAGCTTTGTCTCACTTGAGCAAGGCTTGGATGGAAAACGAATGGTAAGGAAATGTGGGAGATATGGCGATGCTGTAGGACAATTTGCTTGGCAAAGGAAGCAGACTTCTCAGAGGAAGGTTATCACTTGCGAAAATAATTTAGCAATGCTGCAGAAGCAATACAGAGTGTGGTGTGCATCATGAGCTATGGAAGCAACACAGGCATTATGATTGCCTACGGCACATAAGAATGTGTTGGAGGAAGTGGAACAGTGCAAGAGGGAGTGGGATGGAGTGTTCTAGTTCTTGTGTGGTATTCTTAGATTCCTTGTTTAATTCAGGTCTTTTCACTGTACAGATTTGATGTTAATTTGACAATCTGAGAAACAATGGCTCCTTATAGATGTCATATTATATCAAGGAGGCTTGATGAACAGCCACTATATGAATGAGCAGCATTGTAGCCTTTCTGGTTTTAATTAGCTCTTTCCTTTGTGAGAATTAATAAAGAAACCAGAAAGGGATGGTTTTAGTTCATGTTTCAATCTCAGATTGATGATTAACATAAATCAGTACTGTAAATGTATTCCAAATGCAGTCAATGTTTTCATTTTTTTTTAATGATCATCTTTTAATAAGCTTTTTTTCTCTTTTTGGCATTTGCAAATCAGTGGTACAAAACCAAAGGGCTGCATGCAGCTCTCAAACACCTAGAATTCCTAGAACTCCATGAAAGTTTCTTCCAAAATGCAATATTCATATTCAGCATATTTAATTAATTTTAAGCCTCCCTTAAATTGACCTCCACTCTAGCTATCTTATTTTCTTGGATGTGGTTTGCCTCCATCAAGGATTTTTTTTCCTTCCTTTTTTTTAATTTCCCAGTTTGGACCACAGCCCTGGGATTTTCTAATATTTTTCTATCCATATACTATTCAGTTCCAAATCTAGGCAATCAAGATACGTCTAGATTGTCTGTCCACTACAGAATAGTCCTCTGAGCTCTGTATAATAATCTGAGGGGGAAAAGGAAAGAAAATAAAAAATGAAATAAAAAAATCAGAATAATGACTATGTCTAAACCAAAATGTAATGTTTGTATAGAGTCAAAAATAATAAATTCATCTGGAACATTATATAGACTTTTAAGAAGAGACTGGACAGCCATTTGCCTGAAGTAGTGTAGGGTCTCCTGCTTGAGCAGGGCATTGGACTAGAAGATCTCCAAAGTCCCTTCAATTCTGATGGTTCTTTGTTCTCTATTTTGACATTGTCTGCAGATACATCAGAACAGAGTGGTACAAAAAACTTAGTAACAAAATAAATAAACAATAAAGGAAAATGTGTTGTATGATTAATCCTGCAAGTGGTAGTCTGAATAATAGTAATAGTAATAGTAATAATAGTAGTAGTAGTAATAATACTAATAATACTAATAATACTAATAATACTAATAATACTAATAATACTAATAATAATAATAATAATAATAATAATAATAATAATAATAATAATAATAATAATAATAATAATAATAATAATAATAATAATAATAATAATAATAATAATAATAATAATAATAATAGTCTAGGAATTCTCTTCTAGTGGGACAAAAGTCCTCTATATATGGCATGAATCTTTACAGTTTTGTGGCAACTTTAGAAGGAATTCTACTTTTCTAGTACAGATTGGGCAAGACCTGGCTTAAAAATAGTAACTGTGAGAGGGACCTTGACCATGAGCCAGCAGTGTACAGCAGCAGCCAAAAAAGCTAATACAATCCTGGGTTATATAAATAGAGGCATAGAATCAAAATCACGCGAGGTATTAGTACCACTTTATAAAACCCTAGTAAGACCACACCTGGAATACTGTAGCCAATTTTGGTCACTATATCACAGAAAAAAGAGTTTGGAAAAAATTCAGAGAAGAGCAACTAAGATGATCAAAGGCCTAGAAACTAAAACATACGAAGAACGGCTGCAGGACTTGGGTTTGGCTAGTGACTGTCTAAAGAAAAGAAGAAACGGGATGACATGATAGCACTATTCCAGTATTTGAGGGGCTGCCACAAAGAAGAGGGGGTCACGTTATTCACCAAAGCACCAGAGGGCAGGATGAGAAACAATGGTTGGAAACTGATCAAAGAGAGAAGCAACTTGGAATTAAGGAGAAACTTCCTGACAGTAAGGACAATTAACCAGTGGAATAGCTTGCCCCCAGAAATCGTGGGCGCTCCATCACTGGAGATTTTTAAAAAGAGGCTAGACACTCACTTGTCTGAGATGGTATAGGTTCTCCTGCTTGAGCAGGGGACTGGACTAGAAGACCTCCAAAGTCCTATTCTATTCTATTCTATTCTATTCTATTCTATTCTATTCTATTCTATTCTATTCTATTCTATTCTATTCTATTCTATTCTATTCTATTCTATAATGAACTAGAAGAGGATCTTGATTGGTTGGAGAATGAATCTGCTTTCTCTGCCCAACACAGAGTTTGAAGAAAATTAAAATTAAACCTGTAAAATATTCAACTTCAGTCCATGAAAATCAGCTTTGTGGTTTTTTTCTGAAATATTTTTCCTTTTAATTCGGACATTAGATCTATAGTTTCCATCCAACCCAAATTAAGTCCAATTGCAGATAATAAGATTGTCCCTTACTGTGCAACTATCAATCATACATCTGAAAGTGAATGTTATGTAAAGCTTACCCCAACCTATATTCTTAGAATTTATTGACAAAAAATGTAATTGATATCAAGAGCAATTGTAGAAGAGTATGCCACATGTTTCCTTAAAGCTTTTCATATAATAGAGCTCTTACTGCTAAACACAATTCTTTTCTTGCATAGCATCTCTAAATATTTGTTCCTTTCCTTATAATTCTTCATGCTATTATTATTGTCATAATATTTCCTTATGTTTCCCTTGTTTCTGTCTATCCTAAACTACTTTCCTTTTGCTGCATTATATTTCTATACCGGTCAGGCCTCCCCATATTTATCACTTAGGCTTTTCCAAGACATTACTAAAGTTCTCATCTTAGTTCCTGCCTTTTTTTTTTCACATATAGAATTATAAATTTTGGGCAGTGATTCTTACACTTTTTTTATCCCATTTGCCTTCTATATAGATTCAATAATATGTCTGGCAGTAGCAGAAGTAGATAATGTGTACTTTTTTGGGGGGGGGGAAATCCCTAAAGAAGGCAGTGGCATAGGATTTCCATATTGTTGCCAAGAAAAAATGAAATAGTTATATCCTTCAAGTCACTGTAAATTGATATTACTTCTTTCACTATATAAGTACAGTCAGAAACCATTTTTTTTCATATGTATGAAACAATCTTGGAGTAGTGATTAAGGTATCAGGCTAGAATGTGGGAAACCATTGCATTGTAGTCCTGCCTTGGGTACAAAGCCAGCTATGTGACTTTGGGCCAGTCACTCTTTCTCAGCCCTAGAAAGGAGGCAATGACAAACCACTTCTGAAATCTTGCTAGGAAAATTGAATTGAATTGTCCAAGGCAGTTGCCAAGAGCCAAGTTTGATTCAAAGGCAAAAGGACACACAAAATTAATTGCAGCATGACAGACTGCACTTTTGCCTACTTCACAATATCAGCTTCCTAATGTATTATTTTTTTAAAAAAGTTTTTTCTTGCCCTTCTTGTCGTTTAAGTATTTTATTAGTTTATCAAAATATAAAATACAGAGATAAGAAGAAAAATGAAAATAATGGGAAAACAGGGAAGGAAAGGGGGAAGAGGAAAATGTAGGATAAAGCGGAAAAGGAAAAGAAAAACATTGATTTCCAACTCCTTTTGGTGCAATAGAATAAGGTAATAACATACAACCTTGATGTTTTATTTTTACATAATAATATATACTAGCCATTTCTATAACCACAAACCTATCTAGTCAGCAAAACCCAAAATCTTTTTTCCACCTCAAAAGTCCAAAAGTGGTTTCCAAATAGAAACAAACAAACAAAAATTCTTGCACTTCTGCCTTTCTCAGGGGAGCTGTGAATAGAGAAATGTACTACAAGAGACACTGCTTTGTGAGGTTCTGGAACAAGATACTTATTTTCAATCTTTGATATTTGATCAAGAAGAAACAGTTTTTTTGTCTGTCGTTGTCCTGGCTCAAATTATTTCTCTGCTCTGCTATCAGATGAAGCCACATTTATATACAGGGACTTGGAAATGCCAAATGTAAGCCCAGGAGTGAAGAAAATGTTTAATCGTCTCTCAGATCTCTATTTCTTGGTTGAAGAATTAATCTGTTCTTATTTCCAAGCCAATGCAATAAAGAGGAGGGTTGAGGCTTGTTTTAGGAAAATGAAATCTTTATTTAGTCTTGATTTATTGTGTGTTATATGAAACTGAGATTAATAATATTACCCTGCGCAATTTGAAAGGATAAAATACAAATCATCCCAAAGGTGCTTTTTCAAGACTGGACTTTCTTGTTTTTCTTTGAAGATGTTTCACTTCTCATCCAAGAAGCTTCTTCAGCTCTGACTGGATGGTGGGGAATGGCAGGATTTATATTCCTTGCAGACAGCTGGCAATTTGCCTTCTTTTAGGGAGTTGTTGAGGCCACTTGGAGATTTATCTGTGTCTTCAGGGTCACCTGAGTAGTGTAAATGGGTATGGAGCCTTCTTGCAAATGCTGAAATGGCTGTGTTGTAGACTGGAGATAGATGATGTCATATCCTTCCATCTCCGTTGAGAGAGGGCCATTCAATTTTGACATAGATGGCCTCCTTGACCTCTCTTTCAAACTAGCGGTCCTCTCTGTCCAAAATGTGGACTTTGCTGTCTTTGAAAGAGTGGCCTTTGAGTTTTAAATGCAGATGGACTGCTGCAGATGGACAGGATACAAAGGTAACATAATTTAGATGTTTTGTGAATATACATTTTCCTGCTAATTTTAAACTCCATGATATACAGCCACATCATTTTTCATTAACTTAAAGGATTTCATCTTCAGTTCCTGAATAATTTATAGGCTATAATCCTAATCTTTGCACTAAAATTGATGCCAGACAGTGTTGGTTGGGGACGTGATTGTCTTATCTAGGTGATGCTGTATTGTTGGTTGAGAATCCAAATTATTTGAAGCATATATTAGCTAGATTGTATGAAGCAATGAAGAATATAAATCTGAAAGGTATTGCATTGAAGATTTGGGTAATTATGTTTGGCTATGAAAATAGAAGTAATGGCTGTAATTTATGTGTAACTGATGAAAAATAAAGTTGACAGATAAATTTAGAAAAAATGAGAAATTTTGGATGTAGAAATGTAGGAAGGAACTGAGTAGCATATTGTATGTTGGAAGAACTGAATGTTTTTTGAAAGTAAAATGTCTTCATAAAACAGCATATTTCTGCTCACTTTGAATATGAAAGTAAGAGTTGGACATGCAAGGGGAGACTTAGAAGTAAGTGGAATACAATGCTAAAGAAATTTGTGTGATAAAACAGGAAGAGTGTTTTATGAATGAGTACTGAATGAATGAAGATATGGTATAATATAAAGGTGAATGACCAGTACAAAAGAAGTATATTGGCTGATCATAAAGAGAGAATAAATGAATATTGAATCAGAAAACAGATATATAGAAAGTAAAAGTGAATTGTTAGAGGAGAAGGGAACAATTTTTGTTAGTAAAGTCCTCAAAAAAGGCTAGGGACATTTTTAAAGAGGAAAAGCAGGGTATGAGTCAGTGGGTGAATTTGGTGAAATCGGGAGAAAAGATATGCATGAATGTAATGTTGGTGTAAACTCAATTTAAATATATATTTATTTTTCTTTTAATTACTACTCTTTGTACAAGCTTGGCATAGAATTGCTTTCCTCAGCGGAAATAGGGTAATGGGCAAATGTTTATGTTCATTATTACCATCAATTTCACTTTTCTACAATATATTTGATCCCAGTTTGTTTCAAAGAACTGGAGAATTAGGATAATTTTTTTTTACCAGAATTCATAATCCATTTTGCCTGAGTATTTTGAAAGTTGTAGTCCAATGTATTTGGAGGGCAATATATTGAAAAACTCTAGTTTAGTTTTTAATGAGTTTTTGACATTGAACTGCAGAAAGGACTAAGTTCTGGTCCAATATTATATTACTTAGTAGACTTTTTCAGTGACTATATTGCCAATCTCCAATCTCCAACTTTTGATAGATTTTTTTGCCTGATAAAAGGGGATTATCTGATAACAATAGCAATTCAGAAAATGAGGATCCAGTTCTTTTTCTTTCAGCTGACAAGTTGGCAACAATTCTACCTTTTCCCAAAAGTTTGTGCAAATATTACTGCCATTCAGCATGAGATAGCTATTGCACTGTATCATTGTGTAAATACTGTGCTGAATTTTAAATGTATCTTTCAGGATATAGATTTCAAAATACTGTATGATACATTTGAAATGTGGATTTACAGGCGGCTGTTACGTATAAGCTGGGTTGACAAGATCAGAAATGAGGAGGTGATAAGCCGCCTGGGAAAGCCAAAGGAAATCATCAAAACAATTAAAAAACGAAAGTTAGAATATTTCGGACATGTGATGCAACACCCAGAAAAATACGGCATACTCCATTTAATCCTCCAAGGAAAGATTGAAGGCAAACGAGGTCCAGGCAGAAGAAGAACATCATGGCTTCAAAATCTAAGGGACTGGTTTGGACAAAACTCAGCAGCACTTTTTTGTGCGGCTGCTGATAAAAACAGGATCGCCAGCATGATCGCCAACGTCCGATAATGGATATGGCAGAAGAAGAAGAAGTATGATACATGGCCATTGAACTTAAATAAAATAACCTGACTCACCTCTAAATGGGATCATTCTTTCTATGGATTTCCTCATCATTAATTTGAGATGATAATGTCTAGAACTGGGATAGAATGGGAATTCATCAAATTTGCAGACAACACCAAACTGACAGGAGTAGCCAACACTCCAGAAGATAGACTCAAGATACAGAAGGATTTTGACAGACTTGAACACTGGGCCCTATCTAATAAAATAAAATGTAATGGTGAGAAAAGTAAGGTTCTACATATAGACAAAGAAAACCAAATGCACAGGTATAGAATAAGTGGTACCTGGCTAGTAACTGCAAGAGGGATGTTGGGAGTCCTAGTAGGCAATCACTTAAATATGAGCCAGCAGTGTAATGCAGCTGCCAAAAAAGCCAAAACTGTCCTAGGTTGCATTAACAGAGGGATAGAATCAAAATCACATGAAGTGTTTGTACCACTCTATAATGCCTTGGTAAGACCACACTTGGAATATTAATCTAGTTTTGGTTGCCATGATATAAATAAATTGTTGAGACTCTAGAAAGAGTGCAGAGAAGAGCAACGATGTAAGGACCTGCCTCAGTTAGACCTCCCAATAAAGCAGAACTCTTGAAACTTGCATCATTTCAACAGGAACTTTTATTGGGAGGTATTGACAACAGGAAAGTAAGGCAGGATTTGAGGTTTTCCCGCGCAACACAGTAAATTCAAAGTAGCAATCCAAACCCCACCCCAACTGTCCATCTGGCTGGTTCAAACAGAGCCAATCCATAGGTGTCAAATTGTTGTGGGAAAGAACTGATAAGACGCTGCTCTCAAGGTTGTCAGGTCTCTCGCGGCTTCTTCCCTCTGCCTGGAGATAAGGCAGAATGCCGGAGGCACATTCCATTCTCACCCCAAGTAACAGATACTTCAAAGAGGAAAGAACAAAGCAAAGGAAATACACTGCGGAATACCCATAGGCCCCTCTCCCCCCAACAGATTGGCAGAACTCAAAAATGGGGAGAATAGGGAAGAGGAGAAAAAAAGGGGATTCTGACAAATGAAGATGATTAGGGGATTGCAGGCTAAAACATACAAAGAACGGTTGCAGGAATTGGACATGTCTAGTTTAATGAAAAGAAGGAGTAAGGGTGACATGATATCTAAGGGGCTGCCACAAAGAAGAGGGGGTCAACCTATTCTCCAAAGCACCTGAAGGCAGGACAAGAAGCAATGGATGGAAACTAATCAAGGAGAGAAGCGACCTAGAGCTAAGGAGAAATCTCCCGACAGTCAGAACAATTAATCAGTGGAACAAGTTGCCTCCAGAAGTTGTAGATACTCCAACACTGAAAGTTTTTAAGAAAAGATTGTACCACCATCTGTTTGAAATGATATAGGGTTTCCTATACCATTGAGCAGTGGGTTGGACTAGATCACGGGTCGGCAACCCGCGGCTCCGGAGCCGCATGCGGCTCTTTGAGGCCTTACCTGCGGCTCCGGAGCCTCCTCCGCCATTTTGGCGAGCGCATGCGCGCATGCGCGGGCGGGTGCGGGGGGTGCGCGCGCGCAGGTGCGCATGCGCGAACGGCGCGCGCGCATGCACGAACGGCGCGCGCGCATGCGCGAACGGGGCCGCGCGCATGCGCGAACGCGCGGCTCCCAGCGTTTTTTTTTTTTAAGCTAAATGGGTCCGTGCGGCTCATCCGACGTTTCGGATGGCCGACCCATGGACTAGATAAAGAACAACTCTGTTGTTCTGATGCCATAATCAGTCTGCATCGCGCTAATAATAAACTCTTAAAGAACAAGAAGAAGCTTTGGGGATTTTCCTCATCCTTGAAAACTGGAGAAAGAAATTAGTTCCAAATGGACTTTTGTTATGATGAATCCTGCTACTTTTTACTTTAGTAAAGACTAAAATTCCTACATCTCCAAAGTACTCGCCCAAAAATATTCCTTTACTGGTTTCCCTGAGAACAGCTACCTGTACAGCATGACATGGAGCAGTAACTAATGTTAAGATATGCTGTCCAAGGGTAGAAGAAGAAACTTGATCATTTACTTGGTGTTCATGTCTTTGGTTAGATAAAGGAAGATTTTTAATATTTAATGCTTAAAGAGACTATTTTCTCTGGCCTCCCTTAAAGTTAATAGACACTGCATATAAATTGTTGAGAACAGAAATATCCTTTAAAAGAATGATATGTAGGCAATTCAGAATAATCTGATGAATTATCTAAGTGTGTAACTAAACTTTTTGTCAGCAAAAGGGGCATTAATTATGCACTGATTTTTATTTATTTATTTATTTTTCAAACTTATATAGTGCCCATCTTACAAAACGAGGGACTCTGAGTGGCAAAGAACATTTTTTTTTATTATGCTATTTAATTTCTTTGATAAAGGGCTGAAAGTTTGAAAACTATCTCTTTTTCTTTTGGCTGAGCCATTAAACTTCTAAATCTAATGGCAGGAATTAGTCTAGTATCATAAGAAAGCCTTTTTTATTGCTGAAACACGTTTAAATATCAGTAATGTGGGTGGCATCTAACATTATCTCTCATTTTCTTCTACATTCCAAAATGTCTTTCCAGTTATGAATCAGTATGACATGTTAGCAACGGACAACATCAGTATAATTATTGTTGCAAAAAGGCTTTAGACCCTGCCGAGTATTTACAGGGAAGCCCTTCTGTTTTTGAACCAATGGCTTACTAGAAAGTTTTCCAAGCATAGTAGCTGCTCACTGGTCAGTTAGTAATGATTACAACCTTGTTTTGATACTTTGCTTCCCACCTATTTGAAATGCCTGCGATGAAATGATCAAGAAACAATAATTAATATTGTAGCATAGGAATTACTAGAAAGCTTTTTTCTACAAAATATATGCATATAAGCTAAAGAGAAATACAGTAGAGTATATTACAGTAAAGCCCTTCTGTTACAGTGAAGTCTTTCCTAAGCACAAAATTCTATTGTGGATAATCCTAAAACTATTTTTAGTTGAGCACCACCAATAGCATTTTCATATAGAAAGCTTGCAATGACTTGTCTTGCTACTGAACTGTTTCTAGGAATCTGTAGCCAACTTAATGTACTGTAGCAGCATATTGTAATCTCATATCTGTATCTGCTCAGGTTTTTGCCATGAGGAGGAGGAGTCTCAGAAAAATGATTGTAGCAGGAACATTAATGGAAAGACTTCTGGCAAACTTAATATAGAGGAGTATGTCAGTATTATTGAAGATAATAGAACTATCTTTAGAAGGTAGTCCTTCTAAAGAAGGAGGGTGACTCTGTTTGGTATTAGAGGGGGCAAAGGGATTTTCTGAAAGGTTTTCAAAATTCAGATATTATACCAGCTGCCCAGAGTCTCTGTGAGTCTGGCGGCATATATATATTAGATGAGAAAGACAGAGACAGAGACAGACAGACAGACAGACATCCCACAACAGTAAAGTAGCATTCCTGAAATATTTGATATATCTTCTGGTATCAGTGACTAAAATTCTAATACCAGCGTATCCATAAAAGTAGCTTCCACTTTGCTGCCATGTCATCCCATTATACAGGAAATCCCTTTATGTTTATGAAAGTGTTAGAAAGGGAGTAGGAGATCAAAAAATATACACTTAGAAACTTAAATGATTTAATTCGTTCACTCCTGGAACTATTGATATGTCCTTGCACAGAAATCCTTGTAGGAAGAAATTCTTAAATAGGTTTAGTATTTGCAAGGATATTGCTGAATATTTTTCTCTGAAGCGACATCCTAGTGCAGGACATAAATCAATGGTTGACAAATAGAACCACATATTTGAAAGAAAGTATTGGGACTTTTATCCATCGTTTGAATAATAAATAAGATCGCATATGTCCTAAAACTTTTTTTTTTAATCATATACTTGTCTTTTCACCAGAATGAAATAAAACTTTTTCATAATCTGTCCATAAAAGTTCTGCTCAGTAACAAAAAATAAATAGTGATCAAAGAATGAAAACCTATATCAAGACCAGCTGAAATGGACAGCCAGTGAACCTAAGAAATTAACAAATCTAATAACATTAATTTTATGTTATTACATGCATCTGGTTTCAGGGATGAACAGCATCCAATATCTTAAATCCAGACAACCATATTATGTACAGGTAGTCCTCAATGTACGACCACAATTGAGCCCAAAATTTCTGTTGCTAAGTGAAACATTTGTTAAGTGAGTTTTGCCCCATTTTATGATCTTTCTTGCCACAGTTGTTAATGAATCACTGCAGTTGTTAAGTTAGTAACACGGTTGTTAAGTGAATCTGGCTTCCCCATTGACTTTGTTTGTCAGAAGGTTGCAAAAGGGGATCACATCACTCCGGGACACTGCAATTGTCATAAATAGGGGTCACTTGCCAAGCATCTGAATTTTGATCACATGATCATGGGGATGCTGCAACAGTCGTAAGTGTAAAAAATGGCTGTCACTTTTTCAGTGCCGTTGTAACTTCAAACAGTCACTAAACGAACTGTCAAGGACTACCTGTAGTTCTAAATCTCTTGTAGGCCAGTTAATTATTTTTTTTTTGCTGCAGTTGAAAATGTTTGTTGATTCCTCCATGAGTTTTTACTTTCTTGCATTCATGTTTGACAGAATTTCAAAATTTGCTCATTAACCTTGTAGTCAGAAGTCACTAATGACACCAATCAGCATCAGTAAGGGCAGAAGTATTTTGTCTTCTGCTTTTCCTCTTTTTTCGGCCAAATGGAGTTATTTTCCTATGCAGTATTCATTTGTGCCTGTGACTGCAGAGTTCACAAATAAACTAAATTCCATGCAGACAATTCCATTCTTGGACATCTGTATTTTAGGATTACCTTAATGCAGAAAAATAATAATTTAAATATTAATCAGTTGATCATTATACATGAATCCTTTTATTAATATTTCAGTTCCATGACATTTAGTATTTTGAAGATTCATCATGGTTCAGATTCGTGAGTCAGACTGTTATAAAAACAGACTACATGTATTGAATTATTCAATTGTGATTTATGTATTTTAGTCCAATTGTTTATTCATCCTAGCAACATAGTACTAATTTTTTTTCGTCATTTGTGAAATTACTGTGATCAAAAAATTAGTTAAATGATAAACATCTTTACGCTGTCCTGAGTATAATACAAAAACATTGTATTATAACTTTTGGTTTTCCAAAATAGAACTCTAGCTAGGCTGTTTTAATACTGCAGTATTTTTTTTTTTAAATATCTATTTGGAATTACAATTCTTTCACCAGGAATTTCTATTTTTTTCTATTTTTAAGATGTTAACCTATGTTAATACAGATGCATTACATAGAAAATGCATATATCTTTGTGTTATTTTATAGTGTAGAAATAGTAGCACATTTAGAGTCATTATAGAAATTTCATGGCAGCAAACCTGATTTGCCCCTAAATGTTCATTCTAAAGGAAATTGTAACTGATTATCTTTGCTCTCTGCTTAAATATGCTTAAATAATGTCTACATTTCTCAGTGTTAATGAGAATGAGACACATACTGCTTTTCTACCGTTGATTTACACTTAACATATAATATAAAAATAACCCTAAGAATAGATACATTTCTTTTTTTCCCTATGTATAATTCTTTGATTTAGTTTGTATTACTCATAAATAAGAGTTGCTGACTGAAGAGAGTCCAATATTAAAAGGTAACAAACAAGAGTTAATGCCTGTTTGGGTTCACTTTTCTCCAATACGAAAATATGTGTTCCACCAAAAAATTATGAAAGCCGAAAGCAGCCAAATCTGATTTATATAAATCAGATTTTTGTTTTAGATAAATTTTGAAAATGAATGCCAGAAAAAGGCTAACTTCTCCTGATCAACATGAATAAAATCTATGAACTTTTAAACTTAACTTTAATTTTTTTTAAATCAAGGCAGTTTGTTTAAAGCACCTTTCTTCAATGTACATGACAGTAGTGTTCCACATAAAGTTTATTTTTTACAGGTACTTGTTCACCTGTGGTAAACACTTAAAAGGTGAAAAAGCTCTCAGAAAAAGGTGCAAAATTCACAAATTCATTATTAAGGAAAGCACCTTAATCTAATACTACATAAAAAAAGTAAAAAATTCATTTGAACCAAGTTTTCATGGCAGAAATACAGACAATGTTTGCCATTTCTTTCTTCTAGGATATTCTTTTGATATCATTTCTAGTATACAGTCCTAGATTTCTCAATGGTCTCCCATCCAAACACTAACCTGACCTTTCTTAGCTTTTTGTGAACCAGCCAAATTGCTGCCATGTAAATCCCACATTTAGTGTTTGTTTTTATGTATTTATTTAATTTTAGTAATATTCTACTAATTATTCCCTAGAAACTATTTCTCTGTAAGAATAACCTTGCAAATTACATTTAATAATTATAAATGTGAATGTTCAGTGCATAACATTGCATTCTGATGTTTAAAATAACACTGAGATACATGTTTTTTCTTTCAATTGCACAAGGAAAAGAATAAGCAACTTTGACATGCTCCTACAGAACCTAATTGTGTAAATATTTTGCATTTTCATTCCTACTCTATTATGCCAGCCATTTTTAACAGTGTTCTGCTAAAATTGAATAAATATTATATTGCAGCTTTGAATCACTGTCCATGATGCTTTTAAAACACAAATATAGTACCAGGTTTCACTGACTATACAGTATATTGGGTATTCCCTGGATATAGACCTGTCCTCCTTTATGGTAAAACATGTGTTCTAATTACGATACTACCTGTTTATAGAACTTAAAATAAGGATCATTTTCAAGGATGCACCCACTGTTTTGGAAAGGAAGCATTTGAAAAAAGAACCCATTTAGTCAGAAAAATAATTAGTAAGCAATGTGAAATACTTGAATTAGCATATTTATGGATGAAAGGTAGTATTCACATTGCTCTCTTGGAAATATATATTTGATACTCGACAGAGCTCAGTGATTCTTCATGTACCATATTTGCTAATGTATAAAATCCAAAATGTCTCTGAAATACGGATATTATGTGTATTTTGCCTAATTCTTTCTCTCTCAGTGAGCTTTTAAGATTCTTAAAGGGATAATTCCAAAAAGAGAAACCAACTCTATTCCAGTTTCAATTAAAGTTCAGATAAGACTAAACTGCCAATTTTCCATCTCTTCTAGCCCCACCAGCTCCTCAAACATATTCCTCACTTAAGTTAGTAGGAAATTAGTAGGCAATGTGTTAGTAGTGAAGTGAAATTAAGGAAGGTTTTTTTCCCCCTCTCTTCCTTTCCAGGACCTAAATGTGGTCCATGGCCTATAAAGAGTAAAAGAATGATGACCAGTGACCATTGTGCCTTGGATTTTTCCTAAGGTGGACTGGGAGAGGGAAGAAAGGCCAACTGTCTTGCTCATAATGTCCTGTTACTAATAGCAGCATCTATTAGCAGCTATGGAAAAAAAATCAAACATGATTTCAGAACTGCACAAATAGTGAATCACCACCCAAGCTCACTATCTTATCAGAAGGAGGCTGAAGTTTGTCATATTGCCAAGTGCCCAGCAGTGTTGTAAATGGATTAGTGAGAAGACTTGGCCTCCCAAGCAGATTTGAAGCACATTTAATATTTCCCTGTGTAGAGAGAATCCTTTGGAAGCTGGCACTGAAATGAATATTTAGGAACTGAACCACATTACTTCTTTAAATATAGCAACACGTTGGTCTGTTAAATTGGAATGAAAGTGTCTGCTAAATTGGACTTAACACTTCATATTTACTTGACAATATGGAATAGTAGTTAAGTTTTATTGGCCATCATTGGGAGATAGGAGAAAGGTAAATTATTGGACTTTTGATTAAAACAATAACGTAATATTTTTTACTATCAAAGACAGTCAGTATAACTATATCTTATTAGGATGTAGGTTTAATATATCAGCCTTTTTTAACTTTTAAAATAATAAGTTAAAGGCCACTGAGGGAGAAATTAATCACTTTAAAATAGACCTTCCAATGATTACAGATGATTAAGCCATTTACGTAGTTGGCCCATAGAGAAATAATAGATGCTATTAAATGTATGTAAACAAGAAAACCTCCTGGTGCTTATAGTTATCTTGCTGGGTGACATAAGGTATGAATTGACTTTTTGTCATATTTTCTAATGATACTTTTAAAAAAATATTATTGTACCTTTAAAGGACATTTATATAATAATAATTTTGAAGTATAATCAAGATGCTTCTGAACCTGTAATCTATCACCTGATTTCTCTGTTAAGTGTTTATACAAAAAACAAAACAAAACCCCACCCTGGAATAATAGGGGCATAAATACTGTACAACAATTTATTGTTATTCAGGTTGTTTAAGCTATTTAATTGTTGCAAATGGAATTTTTCTACAACGGCATTACATTCAGTTAAAGAACCCTTTTCTTTGTTTCTTTTTTTTCTTTCTTTCATTCTCTTTCTCTTTCTTTCTTTTCTTATATAATAAAATAACATTTTACAATTTAGTTCAGATGCATTAGCAGCATTTGAAACTCCTGAATTTTTGTCAGATTTGATAAATGTTGGATGATTCTACAGGTAATATGGGTTTAAGGATATGATTGCAATTTTGAATGATGTAAACTTTGCAGCTTATCAATATGTAGATAATTATGGAACTATTAAGCATTAGTATAATGAAAAATATTATTTTTAATGTTAGAAAAACATCACTCCAGATTTGAAATTTTGTATTTCTTCTTTCTTAGAGATTGGCTCTCTATTAAAGTAATGGAAAATTAGATATTAAATCATTCAATCAAGGTTTAATGCTGTGTTAAAAAAATAAGCTAATGGTTTTGTATGTTCTATAATACTTACATTTTCTTGTGTTTTTCTCTTTGTGTTTTTTTCTCTTTTTTCTGCACATTAAAGCAGTAATTTTTTAAAAACTAAAAAAATACCAATAGAAAATAATATTTGTAGGTCAGGGATGAACTGTGAAGTCCTTAGTGTGCTCTGAGGTTGCTTGTTTTCTTGCAGACATTTCATTGCAGGAGTCGTGGTGGTGTAGTGGTTAGAAGGCAATATTGTAAGCTAACTCTGCTGACTGCCAGCAGTTTGATCCTGACCAGCTCAAGGTTGACCCAGCTTTCCATCCTTCTGAGGTCGGTAAAATGAGGACCCAGATTGTTGGGGGCAATATGCTGACTCTCTAAACCGCTTAAAGAGGGCTGTAAAGCACCATGAAGCAGTATATGAGTCTAAATGTTATTGCTATTACCAAACTAGGTAACATCATTAGTACCAGTAGGGAGTGGCGTTTGGTCTCATTTTATATTCAAGTGGCTTGCCCTGTCAGCCCTGATGTTACCTGCCAAATTAGTCCATGGAAAACCATCTCTTTTCGCATATTTGTTACTCTCTTGATTAAAATATTTAAGTTGAAAAGATTTGTATGTTTCTGTCTTACCAATATCATTGTGCTAGATTATTGATTGACTGACTGATCCATCCATTCATTCATTCGCTGAACTGACATAGCCCAAAAGAGCTGCTAAAAGATTATTCTATTGCTGATATCCTTGTGTGACTTTTGTCCATCCACTGTTATCTTATAAGCCCCATTTTTATATCTTTCTCGTAATTCTTTAGCATGAAAGCAAGAATTGTCACGTCATTGTGTTAAAGTACATTTCCTCTGTTGTGATGGTTTTTATTTGTTGTATTTATTGATTTATTTTTATAGCTGCCCATCTCAAAAGTGACTATTATGTTCATCATAAAAACACAAATTAAAACAATATCAAATAAATAAAGTAAAACTATTGTCATAGATGTTAATGTAGCCATGAAATTGGGCCCTTAACACATTCAGTGGCCCAGGAACATAACCAGGTCTTCATAGCCTTACAAAAGGCCAGCTGTGTAGGGGTCATCCTAATCTCTGACTGTTATTTGTATGCTTAATTTATATCGTGGCTTTTGGCCTGAGCTGGCCCTTCAAGATAAAAGAAACTCATAAATGGCAGTGCTAAAGTTTAAGTCTGATTTGAGCATCCTCCTTCTTAAAGAAGACTATGGATTAAATTGGCCTGTTAAGCAACAAAAAGCTTTTTCCAGAGTGGGAGGTGAGTGAGAGGGTGTAGGCTGATGCAACGAAAAGAGATACTTACAGTTTAAATGTGCTGCTAGCATTAAAAGCTCTTTTAGGTGCTTCTGGAAATGATTCTACAACTAAGCAAATAGTTTCATCTAATTAAGAGCCTGTTTCATAAGCTTCAGATAATACTTTGCAACTTAAAGCAATTTTCCAAAGGTTTTGAAATAAAAATAGTTTTAAAGGAGCAGCTGTTGCTATTTACCGATCTAAAAATGTGTGATTAGAATAATTAATAGCCCTTTTGTCTTTCTCTCTCTTCCTTTGGTACTTTATAATGCCATTTGAAATAATAGACAGAATTAGCTGAATGTATTGCAAATCCAAGTGAACAAATTTTATAGAGTTCAAACTAGATCAAAATAGGAGAGCTTGAAATGATGTAATAATCTGATTTTATCTATAAAGAAATAGACTTATTTTTCATGTGCATGCCTAATCTGATTTCTGAAGGGATGCAGGAGATGGGCATTCTGTATTCCTGGAATGTGGGTTTTGCTTTGAGTAGCATAGAAAATTTGAAGCTCTAATTTGTTTTCCCAGTGGTTTAGTGCCAAATGAATCATCATTCATCCTATTAATGTGACAGTATGGCATGACAGTTTAGCCTATTGGGCAGTGTTGGGCTCTAGGGTTTAGTGTCTGTGATCTAGAGAACAGATTTCCTCATATTTCACTGGCAACTGTGGATGGCACCTCTGCAGGCCATGGGTAACTGACCAGGGATTGACTAAGTTCCTGTCTTTATAGCTACATCCTAACTGCTGATTAGACCAGCCTCATCAACCTGAACCAATCAGAAACCAGCTCAGCTAAACGCCAATCAGATAGGAGCCCAGTAGCAAACAACTTTGTCTCTAAAGACGGCACCCACAGTTACTGGTGAAACATTAGGAAATCTGTTCTCTAGGCCACAGTTACTAAACCCTGAAGCCCAACAGTGCTCAACAAATACCAGCTATGGACACCTATACCAGCAAATCTAACACATTCTTCCTTGGGCTCTAAACCCCATCAGAATGGTATGTCAAACAATGAAAAAGCAATAGCACCAGAGGCCACCACTAGACTGACTGCTGGTTTGGATTTTGTCTCATTTGAAGTATATTTTTATACACAAATGTTGGAAATGGAAAAACATTTCATAGGAATAAATATATACCTGCCCATCGCTATATCCTTTCAGGATACGCAGCATTATTGCTGACATGTCCCATTCTTATTTCCATCTAACAAACTGGGCAAAAATAAACTTCTGTACACAACCATTTCTGCTATTTATGTATAAATTAACATTGTTTACTCTTTCCCCCCCCTACAAAAAACAACTATTTGGATCTTACGGATTTATCTTGATTTGTATAAATTTTCAGATCCATGGTTCATGTTGGATCATGCAGTCTAACATTCACTGAAAAACAATTGGGTTCTCAACCAACAACACTATATTGATTGTGTACATATATTCACCACCCCACCAGTATGCTCCTGCATATTATGCCTTCTCTCATAAATATACTAAGTAACCAAGGACAAATTACATGTCTGCATCAT